>VZSZ01008818.1:0-316878 GCA_013398815.1 Ibidorhyncha struthersii
CCGTGAAAACCCTCCGCCGGGTGAAGGGCGCCCCGCCCGCTCCTCCGGCCGAGGCCAGGGAACCCACGCGTGGGTGGGTTGGGGGGACGACGACTCGCCATCCCCGTCCCCGGGGGCGGCGGCATTTAAAGATCCATGATGTGCATTAAACGGGGGGAGTCCGGCGAGCCGACGTGTGCTTGTACGGCTGCTCTGCCTCGCCCGCTCCCTCCCGCCTCACCTGTCCCGTCCCCCCCCTAAAATAAACTCTAATGAGAATAAAACTTGGACTTTCTGGAAATGCTTTTCTGTTATTCTGCGTGCACCGACACGGCTTTAACATTGTAATTTAAAAAGGTCTTTCTGTTTTTTTGGTGTTTTTTCTTTGTTACTACCTTTAAGTTCGGCTGCAGCTGTGTTTTGAATAAATCACCATCTAGTATTATATATCTTTATAAAAAGATAGAATGACCGGATGGGTACAACTTTTGAACAACTGCTACATTGTGGGAGTTCTTTATAACATGCTGCATGCTACTAATGTGACACTTTCATCATCCTTAAAATTTCAGGCATATAGCATATGTTTTTAGTTATTCAATCCTGGCATTTATAGCTGTCGAGTTATAATTATATTCAGTAACATACATAGTTTTGCTGTTTCTGAAGCGTTCTCAATCCATAGAATAATAATAATGAAAAAAGAATAATATGATACTGCGTATCCTAAGAAATTAGTAAATATTGATAAAAAACTTGAAGGAGCTACAGATAATCAGTATTAAAAGCAAACCCTTTTCAACTTCAAAATATCTTATTACATCTATTTAGCTTCCAACATCTTTACTTCTGGGAAAAAAAAAAATAAAAAATTGTGTGGGAGTTTTTTCAAATCAGTGACTGAGATACCTCCCCCATATTTTGGGAATGCAGAAAAATAATGAATTTGCAGATAGTGCATTTTTAAAACACTTCAAAAATGTAATACATCAAATACTTTTCATAAATGACAGGTGGAGTACATTGCATACTCTGCTTTTGTATTTCATCAATATAAAATCAGTTATTTAAAAACAACAGGCTGACTAAATGATAGCATTAAAAATTGTGAGGCTGAATAAAGGTTTGTGCTTAGAAATCACTGACTAAGACAGAGCTGTAGAACTGTTTTTAAAAATAATTATATGAACTTTACAAAAAAAGCAGTTATTGCAATCGTGCCGACTCTGGATTATGAAGATTGCTTTTTAGCGTTTAACCTGTTTATTTTGATGCAAATGCTCAATTGTTTCCCTAGAGTACTTTAATTTTTACTGAGCAAACAGATATATGTTGCTTCAAGCTTTCATTTCCTCGTTTTGTATTCTGGGTTGCAGATGAACCTTCATTTAGAGTGAGATGCAAAGAGATAAAGTACCTGCCTTTGACTAGCTCTGTTTGAGGAAAACACCCAGATAGCCACTATAGTTTCAGAAGCTGAGCCTGGAAATGAGTGTGACCAGCAGCCGTGGGCAGGTCTGGTCCTGTCTGATGGATCACACCTTGCCGAGTTCGGAGGAAGGATGGTAGTGGATAAGGGCAAGTGGTCTTGGCTGCAACACCTTCGTTTCCCTCATGTTATCACTTGTAGTGTTGCAAATACGGTTATTGAAATCCAGGGGAAAATATGTTCTTCTACTGCTTTAGACACATTGTCGCCAACAAATTACATTTCTGAAAGTCTCTGTGTTTTAAGAGGTGCCTAAGACAGTTCAATAAGTAAAGCACGAATGTGTCATGAGAACTTTGGGGTGAGTGCATTAGTGATCTTTGCATTAATGGCAGTCAAGTCTGGTTTGCATAAATTACATTAGACTTTAAGACGTGAGAATATTTTGCTGACTTACTGGTGTTATTTTACAGAATTATAAATGCTGAACTGGGTTTTAACCTCTTCCTTCAAGTAAGTGCCCTGCTATGTAATATGCCTGCTCAGAGCAGCTCTGTAAAGAGCATTCTTCCAAATAAATTGCAATGTTCAAAGCGAAATCTTTCCTGAAAAAGGAAAATCCTACTGTTTAACATTGTTTACAGTTATCTGAAAGTAAGGGGAAATGAAACACTTTAGATTTTATTGCTCTCAGTGTTTTTGTGATGGTCTTGCTGGTATGACCTGAACGCTTGCAATAAAGGGCCCTGTCTGGAATTCTTTATTTAGGCAAAAGAACCATTACCTCAGTGGCGTTTTGTTCAGGGCAGTGATAAAGCATCGGGCCTAATATTAAAAGATGTGAGAAACGGAGACAGGGGAAAGTATTCCCGCTCAAAAGTGTTAGATAAAAGTGCTGAGCTCTGGGCTGGATGGCTGGATAGGGAACAGGCTCAAGACTGGGTATTCGTGGAATAAATGCAGTCTGTCCGGTATCTTCTCATTTTTTTAATTCCTTGATATACACGGTTGGTCTATGAATCCTTTAATGGCCTATGGACTTTAACCTTGCTGAGGTGTACCTGGAATTGGTTATGCAAATATGTGACTACCCAGATTTCGATTATGAAAATGTGTCCGATAAGAAGCTGTGGACCAAAGTACCAGTCAAAACTTTGCAAATTGAAAGGACAAAACGAGCAGAGCCTGTGTCAGTTTTTGTATGGTTTAAAATGAACCCACCGACAGAAGATTAACTGTCACAGAGCTGGAAAAAGAGCAGATGGATTAGCTCATCTCTCCCACAGGATGGCATATTGTACGTGGAGGATGAAATGAATATTTAAATTAATTCAAACTGTGTATTATTTTGCTTTTCATATATTTAGTACTAATTTTAAAGGCCCTGCACGGATCAGTGAGCTGAAACTGTGTCAATCACCTCCTCTGCCTCCCCTTTGGAGGACACGTGTGGATTCCACTGCCATGTTGCAAGACGTTGACATGTTGCCTAGGCGAGCGCCGTCGAACGTCATGGCTTTCACTGACTCAGGAAGGGAACATGTCAGATGTGTTTTAGATTTCTGAGGTGCTGAGAAAACTAAAAGACACGCAATTACTTTCCAAAGATCAGGATGTTTTTAACCGAGTCTTGTAACTTAACTTCTTTTGTCTGAGGTTATTTATAACGGCTGTAGTTTGATACGGACTTGCTGCTCTTAACAATATTCTAGTTTTAATTTAGTACCAATCTCTCAGTGGCAGAATCCGTTCAAAAAGGCAATCCACCTGGACAAATCGATATTACTTTATCTAACAAGGCTTAAATATTTATTTTTTGTTTGCCGAATGACAGCTCATAGAGCTTATACTAAGCTCATGCAGCTTCAACTGTTGTTAACGGTAGTCATACTCAAGAAGCTGACATCTGAGGCATGGTGTTGCTCTAAAGGCTTCTAGTGCTAAGAAATGGGGGCTTTTTACCTCTATAAAGTCTACTCTAGCAGCATTTAGAAGGATGTAAATATTTAGAAGGACTGGGGGAAGAGAAGGAGAAACATGAACGTGCTAGCAAAGCACAGCGCAAATGTTTCCCATTTAGATGACTGAATATTACATGGATTTAAGAACTAAGTTTCTGTCTGCTCTTCACATACAGAAGTTTGTGTCCATTTCCAGTAGCGTGTGTGTTTGCACGGAGTTGTCATGGGCAGCCAACAACTGTGTTCCACTTGGCGTAATGGGAATTATATGTTATTTGTCAAGAAAATGCAAGAGTTTGTGGGAACGCTCTGAAACTAAATACTCTAATACTTAATAATGATTTTTAAAACAATGTTGCCACAGGGATCCTTTTGCTCTTCTTCCTGCGTGCGCAGAGCCGTGGGACTCCTGTGGCAACACCCAGGTCCTGCTGCAGGTCCTGAACCATTTAGGTAGCAACAGGGAAGCTCATGAGTGAAGGCACGGACCCTCTTGCAGCGCTATGGATTTAAGTCTTAAAACTAGTAAGGATGACTCCTTTATTCAGGGTCACTATCAGACCTACCTCATTTTTACCTTGGCTTTCTCTGAAGAAGACTGTGCTATGGCCAGAGTTTAGGAGAGAGCTGCTTCTGGAGCGCAGGCTGGACTAGAGTGCTACAAAGGCCTGTGAGCATCTGCTTTACGGTAGAGAGGAGATGTGCTTGCACATATGTATGTGCCTTATTTTGGGCTTTCAATTTTGTCCATCTTTTGGTTTTTTTTTCAATGGTTTATTGAGTTAAATGCGCTTCCTTATGCTACTACCCTTTTGGTAGGACCCTTAACAAATGCTACTATTAGAAGTAATATGGAAAAGGCTGAGTTGTCTCAGGGAAACAAAAGCTTGGATTCTGAAACTTTAGATCCTCATGAAGCTTGTGCAGATGGCGGATGAGCTGCAGAATAGTCATCAACTTGAACAGTCATTGCTAAGTGCCATATGCGGAATAGATCAGGTGTTTTACAATTTGTCAGCATTAAAACTCCTGTTTTTCTCTCCCAGGAGAAGCAAACTAAAATTTTGAAGTGTCAGAGGGCACATATAGTACTCCATTAGCTTTGAGGTGATGCTATTAAATGGAGTTATGACTTTTACTGTAATGTCTAGCAAGAAAATCTGTGGAAAAGCTGTAGAAAAATATGTAGTGACATAGTTGGAGCTTAATTTTGATGAACTTCCAAACTTTTTATTTAGTTACTTCATTTGTAAGAAAGCAATAAGAATTTCAGTAAGACAAGTTGTGGGCCTTTTTGGAGAGGGGAGTTTGTACAAAGATGGGCAGTCAAGAGTCAAGCTGCGCTCTTCCGAACTTTAGTTTTAAGGACTCCAGCTTTAAAGCTGTAGTGAAAGCAGCGCTGGAAGATCTCTCTCTTTAGCTTGTTTATTTTTCCTGTGGATATCTCACTTTTTGCTTGCCCTTCTGCCATTAAGAGGTTTTGCAGTATCAATGGCCACAACATCAGTCATGGTGATGTGCTTCAGAGCATCTTGCTTTGTGATTAGTGAACCTCTCCTGCCATTGTTTATCAGCAGAAAATGAAACTGCAATGGAAAGTGGGATGTGACAAAGCCCAACAGCCCCGGTGTTGCCATAGCAAAGGCAATGTTACATAAGCAGCCACTCTGCAAATAATTCATGCAGCCAAATTTTAAGCATAACATGAGAGTTCATATCTAAATTAATGCTCTTTTTCGGGAGGGAGCTTTCCTAGATGAGGTGATCTCTCTCGCTACCGAAATTAACGCGCTAGTTGTGAAGCTCTTTCAACACTGCCGTTTACACCTTTATTTTGTTTGAACATATTGTTCTGTTTCTGAAACATCTGTTAGTTTAAATATGGCCTCACAATATGTTTTCTCAAGCGTTTTTTTGCAACAGTTCAGCGAAGCTCTATACTCTGATCTTATTCAGATTTATTTGCACACTGCAGTATTAAACCAAGCAATTTACAAATGCCTTTTCTGGTTAATGCGTGTCAAGAATTTTGCAAGGCAGTGATATAAACCAGATCACTTTTCAGATGAGGGTTCTGAAATATATATACAGATGTATTTTTAGAATCTTTGCAAGTAGTTGTCTTTTAGCGCTCCGGCAATAATAAACCAGGCAGTTTTGTCTTCTGTAACCCAAATTGGCAAATGGTCTAGCCTTTCTGTCTGATCCTCGGAAGTATAGATAACCGTTTAATCTCAGTAAAGTTGCTGTAGCATTTGATTGTGCTGTATTTCTCAGAGTCAAGTAGTAATATTTGTTACCGATTTCCAGAGGAATAGGGAAAAGCTGTTTCCTGAGAAAATTCTTCATGTATAGGCTCGTGTTCGAAGGTATGCAGCCAGGAGAAAGAGAAAGCCTGTTCCTCAGGCTTCCTTGCTATGTAGATGCTGTTTTGTTTTGTTTTGTTTTTTCAGTAAGTTACCATTTCCTCATTAAATTGTAGGATAACTATATCAATGATCACCTGTGGCAAGCATTTACCTTTAGTAGGATAACTTAGCTTTAGATTTCTAGATCCAAATAAAACAAAACTGTGCTACTACCACACTTACTGCTTAAATAATTTGCTTAATGAAACCTTTGAACCTGCGGCTTAGAAGCTGAAGAGTTACCAGGACAAATGCTGTAGGATAAGGGTTCCAAAATACCTTACTAAAAAAGAATCCAGTTCCAGGAGGGCTGTGTCGTGAGACTGTGAAATGCCACATTTTCTTCATTCATCTCTTCCAGCTTTTCAAATTCATCCACTTTTTCTAAAAACGTGAAGTAATTACCTGAAATAAGGGAGTTTAATTTCTTCTCGTGGGACAGTTGGACCTAGCAGGACACTTGCTCTTAAATTTAAAATAGCTGACTGTCCAAGAGCAAGCAACTGTTGCTCCTCATCATGCTCCCGTCCTGCAACTGAAGGGTGAAGATCTGGAAGACACCGGTCCATTGGTCTGGTGCACCCAAGATCTGGAGTGCTGCATGAACATCCACACATATGCACATTTTGCCCCCGCTGTATATGGGGGTTAGCAGATGTCTGGTAGATGAGATGAATTTTTTCCTTGAGGTTTCCAGTGCAGGCATTTCTCTTTTGCAAAGGGAGTTCAGTATATCAAGTCATTTCACTGCACGGGAGGCTCGAAAATCTAGCCCTTTTTGTTCTGCTTATCTGCCAAATATTATTATCTTTGAGAAAATAGCCACGAGTGTGACCTTGTAGGGTGCTCAGCATTTCCAGTTTATCCTTTAAGTAGAAATTTAGGGCACTTGGTACCTCAGATGAAGTGCCTAGAACAGTAATTTCAAAGTGTTTGGCCGTACATGATTAACATCTGTTACAGTACCATATGGTGGGAATTTCCGAGTAAACAGTTAATTAATGTATGAGTGTACCAGAGTAAGCCATAATTAAACTATATTCAGCTGAAGTGTATTATTTTAATATAGTGGGATACAAAGTGCTGTACTTTTGTACTACACCTTTTCTGTTGTGTGAAGAAGAGGGCAAAAACTTGATGAGAATTAATTGAGCTTTTAAATTAAGGGTTCAAGTAGCTTTTTTTAATAAATGGTTTAAGACTCGCATCAGCATCAAACATCCATTGATTTAAGTGGAACAGGGTCTTTGTTTGGTAATGCTGAATTTTTGATTGTGAATGCTGTGGAGACTCCTCTGCTAGGATTTTACCGGTGTCGGCTGCGGGTGGTCAGTGGATGTCCAGCTGAGCTGTGCAAGTATACAAGCCATTTTCACATAACTTCAGATATCGCTGATGGGGCTACACCTGCGCTGCTTGGTCTAGTACCACCGGTGGAATGAAATTTTCCTATGCAAGCTGGCCAAAGTGGTCTGGGGGAGTGTTGGGGTGGGAGCTAAGCTAAGGGTGTGCACAAGCAGGGGTAGCGCTGGGACCTCCTCTTTGGCCCTCCTGTATTTGGAAGGATGAACATACCCATGGATACTGCTGAGCAGCTGGCTAAGTCACCTCTAAAGGGCTCTTGCCTCCCACAGAGGATGATCGTTGTCCATGTAGAAGTTTACAATATTACTGTTTTTGTTAAAGTGTAGAATTTGTTTTCAGTTTGGCCCCATCCACAAGTTTCCAATAGCTACAGCTGTAAATGACCTATTTTAAAATAGTTTCTTCTTCCCTGGCCTCCTTTCCTTTTCTCTTTCCCTTCTCTCCTGATTATCTTCATGCGGGTAAGATGGTGAAAAAAGCCTTCCTCTGCATAATGAGGCCGGGTAAATATAGGTGAGACATGCCAGTGTTGTCTGAGTAATTCACTAGGTGTCATTCTTCCCTCTGAGGCATGGGAATGACAAGAGAACTTAGGGTTGTTAGTGAGATGTGAAGCTGAAATCTTGGTCAGGTGTGGTTCCTGAAGGCTCATTGGCATTCTTCATAATAATGGGAAAGTTAACTCTAGTGTCCCAATTAAATTCCATGTTAATAATTAAAATCTTTGTAACTGGACTCCCCTTACTGATATCCATGACTGAGATGCGCTTTTCTTATATTCTTTAATTACTCTGTAGTTTTGTTGGTTGCTTTCACACAGTTGATATTTTGATTTGTATGGTGCAGTGCCATACTTGTCCTTGTTTTGTTTCAGATTTTCAAAATCTAGTGGTAGGGAGACCTGTTGAACGCAAAGTAGCAGTTGCTCTCTGAAAAAGTAACATGTTGTGTACTGTCAACTGTTGTGAATCTTCACTTGTGCTGCTTTGTGTACACCTTTTATACACCAAAAAAATAACAATTTTTGTCTTGTCTTATTCTGATTAAAGTGTGAGTGAGGTATGAGGTGACATATCCAAAAAGCACCTTGTTGAGTATCCAGCACTGGTTGACTTCTGGCTGGCTTGTTTATTGTTTCTTTATGGTCACAGACAGAGCCACGTGCCCTTTGTCTCCCTTTCTCTTCAGAGGTCAAGCACGGCTCTTTTGGTAGACTTTGTTCTGTTAGAGCTAATATGAAAAAAGTACAAATCTGTTAGTTTTTATTTTTGTAGTCTGCTTCTACTTGTTTCTAAAAGTTTCTGTAAGGACATGATGATGAAGTGGTCATTATTGCTTTTCAGTGAGGTGTTTATTGCCCTTTTCAAATATTGAGGTCTTCCAATATTTTCAAATAAAACTACCTATATGTTAGTTTAACCTAGGATGTGGAGGCTTGTTGTTTCTTAAATTTTTCTTTATGTTTTTTAGCATAGTCTTGAAAATACCCATGATCAGTAATTTCACTGTTGGGTACCGGGCTTCGAAATCAGATGTAGTTTTCTTTACGTTAGCCATTGTTTCATGTTTTAAACCATATGGGTCTTAGCTGTTTAATGCAGTCTGTGGTCAAAAGCCTATTTCTGGAGCCCTGATAAATGAGTCCAAGAGCTCAGTGTCGTGTGAATAATTTGTCATGCTCTGTGTGTGGATCTAAGAGAGAGAGGTTCAGCCTGGAAGCGTAATCATTGCACGTAAGAAATTTCCATATAAGTGTCAATCTGAAGGTTTGAAGGAAGGAGGAGAGTTTATCATTAGAAAAATAAGAAAGTTAGGTATACAACAGGACTCCCTGAGAGCAAATAAACTCATTTTTGAAAGGACCAGATATTTCATAGCCTTCAAAGGATTGTTTTAAAAGTCTGCTTTAGCAGATTACGTTTCTGGCATAGCATTTGAATGCCTGCGTGAGCTATGATGAAGTTACCCTTAGCAGCTATAGAAAGTAAAACAGTGCATACGCAGTCATGAAACTTCTGCATTCCTAAGATTAGCATGTTTCCTTAGTTTTTTTTTTTCCCCCCTTTTAAATAAAGGGTTTGGTGTTTCTGGTAACTACCTTGCTTGAATGAGACAGGTGAAGAGTTGTGGCAAAGCTGAGGAAGGAGTGCTGGCCATCTCCCTGATGGAAATGTCGGTATTTGAAAATGGTCTTACCAGCTTACCAACCCAAGGTCTTGGGGAAAAACAAAACACTCAGTACAAGACAAAAAAAATCACCTTTCTATGAAAATATACCCCATGTACTATGTAGTATTTGCTAGATGAATAAAAGATTACCTTTAGTCTTTTGCAACAAATGTTATTTCAGTTACTAGAAGTTTACAAAGTTAGTTTAGAAGGAGCTCACTGATTCCTTGAATGTTCTGTCTTGGTCAGTAAAACTCTTTTCTGTTGGTTATTTGCACCTCATCCACTTTCCCTCTTTCATCCTAAGCATTGTCCTTCAGGTCACTATAAGCCCCACTGAACTATTCAGTTATGAACTGGAGGTAACTAATACTAATGAGATGTGAATGAGTAGATCTGAACAGACTGGACAGTTAGTGACTGCCTCTGGTGGTGTTATCAGATCATAGGGTTTTATTTGTTTTCCTAAGACAATGCTTTCCCAAGCAGGGTGTGATGGTGTGCTAGGTGGCTGCCTGGGCTTCCGAATGCCAGGGACTGCGGAACGGGGGCTTGAGTTTGCACGACACTGTCTCCTGACTGTTTTTCACCGCTGCAAATCTGCGCAAAGCCCTGTTTAGGGGAATGAGTGCTGTCTGTGTTATAGACTAACTGAAAAGATAACTTCAATATGCGATGTGTTCCTTCAAAGAAACAAAAATTAACCAAAATTTGTCTTGTAGTTGAAAAGAAGGTAAAGCAGAATAAAAACTTTGCTGCCCAGTCACTTAGAAAAACAATAAAATTAAAAGACTCTTACTTTAGATAACATTTGTTTTTCAGTTGATAATATATTGCGGGCTGTGATGAGAATGGTGACATTTTAGATCCAAAGGAAAAACTAAATGTGCTCATAACTCTTCAATTGCGTATGTATGAAATTAATTCAACTAACAGGCAAAATTAAATAACATTACAATTCCTAGATGTTATCTTGCCATTTCATTAGATTTCCTTACTTTGCATATGTTTGGTATTGTGGTCTACCTCCTACAAGGTAATTGACTTGTATTTATCCTAAGAATTAAAACTGTAAAGCTTAAGCCTGTACCCTCTTGTTTAGTGCTCTCAAATACTGGAAGGAGTTTCCTGCAGAACACTGTTTTGATAAATCTTACTAAATTAAAATTCACTTCAAGAAAGAATTAAAATGAGACCTCTGAAGGAAAAGATTGATGTGTGTCGGGCTTTAGTTTCAATTGATGATAAAATTGTTTCTAAAATTACAAATCTATCTAATTTACTGTTCTTTTGATAGAATCTTTGAAAGTGTTACGGCAGTTCACAAAGTTGTAGCTCAAAGTTTTAGAGTTCAAAGCATCTCAGCAATGTCATATGTTATGACTGTACTCCCTAGAAAGAAAATGGCTACCAGATTACAGTAATTTAAAAATGAGCAAATAGATAGAAATAGCTTTTTAGTGGCATGATTAGGTATTTAAATCTCAAGAGGTCATTTGTTTTTGTTTACTGCTCAGTAATTTCGGATTTTTGTGTCACCGCGGAACAGTACTAAATGGTAATTGTAAATGGTTAAAAGCAGCCATCAGTGTTGAGTAAAATAAATCCATGTAGCGCCTCTAGAAGAACGCACCCTTCTTGTGTGTAATCAAGCACCGTAAGAACAATTGACTTGAATGAACTTTTGATGAGTTCTTAAATGTGCTCCCTTGAAAGTTATTATCATATGACAGATGGGAAGTAAACTAGCTAGGAGTTCAGAGAGGTCGGATAAGGCCAGCTATAAAGACTTGTCTGCCTGTCATTTTTGGTGGGTTTTTTTACCCTTGTTTCCTCCCCCTTCCCTTAATGACTTTTTTGCTGTGGCATATGTGACTTTATTTAAATTCGCTCTGTGCGCTCTAATCCAATTGCTTTGTTAAGTCAATGAATGGTTTTTGTTTTGTTTTGAAATTTAGCTTTTGTTTTTAGCATTAAATGTGCATTTTTAATTAGGATATGTTATTAAAGATTAGATTCTCACAATGGGGTGTGTGCCAATTCTTGAAATGAAGTCATGCTTGTCAGGAGATAGTAAATAATAAGCTTAGTAAGGTTTAAAAGATGTGTCTTGCAAAACATAAGCCCCTGTAATGAGTGCAAAGTGGCAACAGCACATAAATATCAATTGTTTTTCTCCAGTGGATCCGTCTGAATATGAGTTTTCTTAATTTGAATTAAATTTTCTTTTTACCAGTTTAATAAAACAAGCAAGAAGGGAAGTTTGTCTTTTGAGAAACCACAGTTTCCCATCCCAGAACAATGACTTGTTTTGAACTGAAGGGGAACAATCCGACATTCATACGATATCTTGTAACCTCTGTTCCCAAAACCATGTTAAAAATCAGAAACTGCTGTCCAGCAAATCCCCATTTAGCTGCAAGGGGGACTCTTGGATTCCCAGCCTTGCTTTTGGGACTGCCTATATTTTGTTCCTCATTTTATCTGGAATCTTTTAATACTCCTGGAAACACGGGCTTGGAGCATAACGTTCCCTGTGCTCTTAAATACCTTGAGCATCCTGGCTGGTCTGTGTGTGCCTGTGTATGTGTGTGTGGCCGGTGTGCCCAGGGTGGCATTGGCAAGAACAGGATGTGGAGACAAAGACTGGTCTGTCTCCATCCTCATTTGATCAGACAAAACTGTCTGCAGTCATGCCCTGAAAGATTAAGAGTGGCTTTTCATGACTGTGGTCTTAAATTCAGTCATCTAATTTCTGTCTTTAAGTGCCTGAGTTGCTCAGTGGGCCTGGGCAGAGTAACTCCTCCGCTAATCATCCACACAGTGGGGTTTTTGTTTCTGATGCGTCCCCTGGCACCCGTGGGATAAGGAGGAGCAGGCGTAGCCCTTCATTGGGGTGCACCTCTAGCCCGAAACAAGGAGGGAAGTGGGAACAGTGTGTTGGGATGCAAATGTATGATGTGGAAAGCACAGTAATTTAAGTGGAGACGAGAAAAAAGGCATAATATGAATACGCACACATTCTCAGTCACTTCTGTTTTATGTTAAATTATTTTACAATTTTTTAAGTTACACTTGTAACATTTTTGAAATTGTATGCATAAAATAAGTGCTTGACTCAGGAGCCACATGGTATGAGATGTAACCCTGGGAAAGAGAAATTCACAGAATCACAGAATAGTCAGGGTTGGAAGGGACCTCTGGAGATCATCTAGTCCAACCCCCCCGCCAGAGCAGGGTCACCTACAACAGGTTGCACAGGACAGCGTCCAGGCGGGTTTTGAATGTCTCCAGAGTGGGAGACTCCACAACCTCTCTGGGCAGCCTGTTCCAGTGCTCCACCACCCTCAAAGTAAAGAAGTTCCTCCTCATGTTAAGATGGAACTTCCTTTGTTCAAGCTAGCAAATTGCCATTGCTAATGAGCAAATATTTCACTAAGATTAATAAAAGAAAAACAAAACCAAATAAGTAATGAAGAAAATTCCCTGTATTTTAGTAATACAGATGCTTACCAAGTAGCCAAAACCTGTAGTATCTGGTGCTGAAACTGAAAAGACATTAGGCAAAGTAACGGCATGTTGCTGTGGGTACCACACTGCTAGAGACACCATTTTTGGCTAACAGGCAAAACTTTTTTACTCAGTACTGGAAGGCCCTAAAAATCCTGCATTTCATTTTGTAAGAAACTCTTCTCCTGCGTGTCTGAACAAAATTACAGAAAATAGTTCTTTAAACTGCTGATTTTTTCCCGTGTGCTGCTGGACCCTCTGTGTTGTTGGCTTTACTGGGAAGTTACCAGTATTTCCGCAGGAGGTGAAGAGGCTTCTTGTGACCCCGCGCATCGCGAGTGCTCTGGCTCCTCCTCATTACAGGGGAGGGAGAAGGTTAAATGCCTTGTATCATCTCTAGTTTAAGTGCACTGAAGCATTTCTAACTGACTGGCTGCTTTTTTAATGAAAGAAATTTGTCTTATAGCAGCTTTATATGCCCAGCTAATTAAAACCCCTCCATTATATTACTCTCCATATATCCTGTTTGGTAGGCAGAAATTGTTTGCTCTTTGACAGATTAATTTCTTGTTGATGGTGGTTTTGGTAGGACGCCTCTGTCTCGGACTTGTATAACTTGGAAATAATAAGGTATTAAGGCATTTTATATATTGGAAAATACAAAGATTTGTTTATCATTAATACAGAAAACATTTTCAGTCTTGCTTAGTATCGTAAGATGCAGTTTGTTCTGCATGTGTAAATGCCTCAGCTTTATGGCAAGACTAGGTTGAGGGACATTTAGTTTGATACATGAAGGTTGGGAATGTGTTTTAAATAAAGAAATCGCTATGACACACGGTATGCCTTTGCTATCAACCTTTTAAAAAGCTGTCAGGCAGGAAAAATGCCTTTTTTAGTGAAGAGGCAGGATTGTCTGTACTTTCTTAGGCACTCAGTGTGGGCTGATCCCCTTCAGATTGTTTGAAGCCTGGTATGTTTTTCCAGTGGTCTCCTCATTGCAGCGCTTTGATTTCTTCCATACGGATCTGCGTGTGCACAGGTGGGAGCTGAAGACTGCCATGCCGCCTGTCACTCCCGATTTGAGACCTGGAGGTCTGAGGAACTTCACCCAGCTGGGAAGCTGGATCGGCTGTTGAGATGGAGCCACCTTCTAAACAAATCATGCGTACCCTCTGCTTTTCCTCCTATCTCTTTCTCATGCCAAAAGCTGTGGGGTGAGCTGAGGATTAACAACCCCATTAACTTTTGTCCCACCTGTCAAGCAGTCCCTTGACAAATTCTTTGGTGGTCATGTTGGTGCAGATTCTGTACCACATTGAAAAGGGGAAAAATCATTATTAGTGGCTTAAAATTTCACAAATGAGGTTTCTGTTCAGTATATTGTTGCTAAGCCTGTTGACCAAACAAGTTGGGTAGTTTTTGTAAATGCGAGAGTCTTAAATATGAAGACCAACCACCCCCACCTCTCCAAAAGCAAGGGGTGGAGAGGGGCTTGAGTAGGCACCTTTCTTCATCCCTAAGTAGAGAATCATTCACCAAGGACGTTACAGCCTGAATGGTATGACAGAAAAGGTTAAGTGAATTACTGCATAGGTTATTTGGAGGGGGAGAGCTGGTAACCAAATGATAATTGCGCACACTTCGGGCTGAGCAGTAGAAGCCGTCACAATTTGCCATCTGCTTTGCCATTATTCTGACTGAGCGTAGGAGGGGAGAGAGTGTTTGTAATTCATAACATGGTATTTTTGGGAGAGGCTTGGTGCCGGAAACCAAGCGGATGGGTGCCCATTGTCTTACGCTCTGTAAAATGTAGACCCTTGTATAACCTAGTTTGTCATACATGAAAAGAGGGAGGCAATATGTGAATAGAAAGAGAAGGAAGAGTACTGCAAGCTCTTTGTTTCATATAGATTATCCGATTAAATTATTTGGAGTAACAGGAAACCCTTCAGTGTAAAATTCCTGCCTGCTATAAACTATAGGTCTCCCTTGATGTTGCTCAAAGCTCATCACTGTTACAATGATAAGTGAGACACTACAACACAAAATTGTGCTGATGAAAAAATAAACAAATACACCATCAAAATCTACCTCAGAAGCTCCTCGAAGCTGTATGAGAAATGTCAGTGCTTTGACAAGATACTGATACGTGGTGTTGCTGTGGATATCGGCTGGATCTGCATCCATTTGTTATGAGGGTGGAGGGGGGCTTCAGTACAGATCGCTCACTAAGTTATTGATTATGAGTTAGGTCATGACAGGACTTTCAAGATTTTTAAAAATGCTCTACAGATAAGATTAATAGTTTGTTTGGTGAGTTTCAGTGGCTAGTCTGGCCCAAACTACCACAGTATAGTATGTTCATGTGTTAAAACAGGCTCGAAATATCAGATGAAGAGTACTCCTCATTAATAACGTCACAGTAACTGTTTACATTCATGTAAGCTCTAGCTTTTATTTGTGCCAGTATTTGTGATGGCTTTTAAAATAATGTTTTCAAGGGTATTTATGGGCTTTCTCAAGGAAAATATGAAATGACATCATCTTACATTTTGAGAATAAGCCTTTTCTGCTTTTGAGTTTGCATAGAAGAATTGGTGATGTTAAAATATCAAGACTGGTAGGAAAAGAAGCCAACCCATTCTAACATAAAAATTATAGAAAAACAAAGTAACTAATGCAAAGTGTCTTGAATAAACTATGCACCATTTTTCTTTTTTCATTTCACAATGGTAACATAGTGTGAAAAATGCTTACGACATTTACCATAAGCCAAGGCAGATCACAGGGAAGAGCAGGTGGAGACACTTAAGCTTTTGGTAGAGGGATTAAAGAAGGTACTCCCTGGCTCTCACTCTGGCTCACCGTTGTGGGGTTCCTGGTGCGGGCGCCGAGGTCCAGATGTGCGAGCAGAGGCTGCTGCTGGCGGCTCTGCGGCTGTGCCAGGGCGGCGCTGGTGCGGGGCAGGGGGAGGCATCTCCGGCCGTAGCCCCGTGCCTCCCTGCATCATTCCCGGATTATTAACATGCTACGTGGGCAGGGGTGAAACTACCTGGCACGTGAGACAGGCCTCCGTCCAAAGGAAGCATGCGGGAAACTCTCGCAAACAAAGAAACCTCTTTCACGTTGGTTAATCTGTAGACGGCGGGGCGGGGGTTAATACCGTGTTTTTAATTAGAGTTAGGTTTCTGAAGTTGATGGCTGCCCCTCTACAAAAGTGTGGACTGTGTGGAGCAGAGGGAAGTCAGAAAGCCGCCTGGGTAGGTAGGCGGGAGCTGAGACACCTGGGCAGCCCTGTGAGGCAGTCCTATAAGGAGTAAATCTGTGCAACCGGTGCTTAAGCGACCAGCTCTGCCATGTTCTGCTTCTGACTCAAGCGAAACCAAAAAGTCAACTTTATTCATCACTCTACAGTGTAGCGAGAAGCTTTGTAACAATTGACATTTTTGTCATGTTTTGAAAGCTCGTTAGCACTTCAGATTAGCTATTAAAGGACATGAAACGTTTAATCACCACGTCTCTTCTTGTTAGCAGTAGTCACTAGTGCAATGCTTTTTTTTTTTTAAAAAAAAAAAGTAATTAAGTGAAAAAATTGTACTTTAACAATTTTACTTGGGGTGCAGCGGTTTCAAGCATTGAGATTACTGGCCTAAGCATGCTACATTTTCTTCTCCCTGAAATAATGTTTTTAAACTCTTGAAATCTTAAAACAGAAATAAAATAATTCTAAATGTCATGCATAGGCCTGGAAGATCCTCTTTTACTGCCTCTAAATGTTTGGGCATTTTTAATGTTTGGTGCAAAGGTGAATACTTTTACTCACGATTGAAACTAATGATTTCTCATCTCCTAAAGGTCTCCTATTTAATGAAATATTATAAGCGTGATACAACATTGGTTCTGTAACAGCGGCACATTCATTGAATTGCTTTTTTCTTCCCTAGTACTAGTTAGCTATTTAAAAAGCTATTTGGAATAGGCTTCTGACTAGCTTTAAAAAGGAGCTCTCTCAATTATAAATTAGAGGCAATATTATAAGCCTCAGAAATCCTCAAAATACTGAAATGCAGTCTTTTATTATGTTTTCAGCCTGATACTCAAAAGGCTCCAAATAACAGTAAAATAAACCAGCTGATTCCTTCAGGGGTCCGTAATTGTAGGACCTTTTTCTTAAATGGAGATCTGTTCCTCTACGCAAAATTGGCATTTAATCAAAATGATTTTCGTGTAACTATTTGTGTTCTGAAAATACAGAATGTGTGAATGATTAAAAGCAAACACTCATTTTTAATAGTATATTCTGGAGAACTCTGAAGGGAATGCTATGGAAAATATCAGTGAAAGTTTGCTAATCAACCCCCTGTCCTTCACTTCACTGTTATAAATGGCCATGACCTGCCCCAAGCCGTGGTGGGAGAAGTCTTCAGGATGACGTTGTGCTGTGAGGATTTTTTCCCAGCTTTGCTAACGATGAGGGCACAGGCAGCTCTGCACGGGCAGCGATGCCCTGGTGATGCGGTGCGTGGTGAGGCAGCAGGTGGGATCCCGTCCCGCGGGGGCAGAAGAGGCAGGCTGAAAGGCTGAGCGAAAGCGAGAAGATGGGGGCTGTGACTTCTTGCAGCTTCTCCCCCGGCCTTGCGGGGAGTGGGTGGCTGTCTGTCCCGCCGCCCACGTGGGGAAGCTCGGAGCAGAGGTCAGATGGGTTTTGGGTAGAGATAGGGGGTGGTCACACTAAAGTCTTCCCCAGCTGGAACGGACGCAGTGAGGGACCCAAAGTACCCGTGCTGCAAGGGTGGGGAGGAATGGCGGTGGGTTTGTATTTGGGAATTAGGGATGAGACAGAGGTGACTTTTGTGGTTGTTGTTCCCACTTGCATTGATAAGTTGGGACTGGGCTGAGATGCACTTCTTCCTCCTTGCCTCAGCCACCTGTGGAGAAAGACAGTGGACCAAAGGTGGTGAGTGCTGCAGTCAAAGGTCTTGGGAAGAACTGAGATACAGGAAAATAGACTTCTGTTTCCTGCAAATGCTGAAGGGTAAAGTTTTCTCTCAGAAGTAGCTGTGAAAACCTGACCAAGAGAAACAACAGCTTGTTATGTTCTTCCTGCATGCTGATGGGGCAAATTTTCCTATTGGCATTTAGAGGATGCTGAGTGATGAGAATTGAGTTTGCAGAAGAAAATCTCCTTCTCTCTGGAGCTTAGCTTCTTTTATACAGCGAGGGGGGAAAAAAAAAACCTCTCCACAGGCCTGGCTGAATTGTAACCTTGGTGGTAAGCAGGGAGGAAGGTGAAATTGAAGAGTAAGATGCAAACAAAAAAAGGTCAGTTATTGCTAGAACTAAATATATTTTCGTGGGCTTGACAATACAGAAAATATTTCTTTTAAAAAAAGGGAAGAAGGATTGTATATACTTCACAGCTTGTAGAATCCTAAAAGTCTGTTTATCCTTGGCAAGGTGTCTTACGGTCTCAGAAACGGTAAGATGTTACAAGCACCTCACAAGGAGACGCCTGGGACCCTGCCGCTTGAGATTTCACTGCAGGGTTTGAGCTGGAGAGCTTCTTCCCGTGGGCAGTGTGTTAGGTTTTGAGGTTCTGCGCAAAGATTAACTCCTTGAAATTTAATTACCAGCTATTGCATGCTCAAAACACTGGCTCATTTGTTGTTTTTTTTTTCTAGTACGCAACATGGGAAAGTCTTGAAGACCAAATTCAGGAAAAATGGGAATCAAGTTATTCTGCCAATATTAAAGCATTTCTGGATTAAAAAAAAAAAAGGAAGAAGTCAGTAGGCCTTATTGTTGTATAAAACTGTACTAGAATTAATTTTGGAACATCTTCTATATATCACACTGGCTAATAGTGTGTGTTTAATGGGAAAGCTTTTTCTTTAATATCTCCAAATGCTTTTGAGACTTTCACAATATTCTAAGATACTCACATTAATTTCTGAGAGAGACTGTAAAGGGCATACTTAAATCTGACATTTGTACCTTCCATAATATTGATTAAATTATTTAGTCTCTGCCTACTAAGAGCTGAAAGGACATGAGTAACTCCTCAACTTTCCACTAGAACTGAAGCTTCATCGCCTAACAAGATGCGTAAACTCAGCCTTACATAAAGCACTAGTGTGATCTCCTCTAGTTTCGGTAGGAGTATTCACATGCTTGAAGTTAAAATCGTGTACAGTCTCAGAAGTGAGGCCCATATTTGAGAACTGCGGTGTAGCTGAGGTACATACACCTTGGAAACCTTACTCTGGGGATTTTCTGAGTTTGACGTCTTTATTTCTGCAGCGTTAATATTGCGTTCCTGCTAGCATCTAGCATTCGATTTGTGTGCAGTTAGTCCTTAGTTACTTTATTGAGGGTGGTTTGGTTTTGGGTTGCCAATAGCTGTAAAAATAATGTAATAAGAATAGTCCTGCAAAAGTACTTGTGTACTGATACTGTCCCTCTGTTTTATCTTGGATGAAGGGTTTACTTTCTGGGAAGCAAAAAAAAAAGCTGCTGTTGTTTTTTTGTGTCTGTACCCTCAGAAACTTTTTCTAGTTGTTCTCATCCAAGGCATTTTTAAAAGATTACTTTCTCATTGCTTTTGTTTCATTTCTTTTAATTGTTTTAAAGCATTTGGGCATTCACGGGGCATTTTTCTCCTCAAGATGGGAATAGGCCTTCTTGAGATGATTTAGAAAGTACTGTTGCTACCAGCTGTCTTAGATATAAATTGAAACTTGCTAATTTACTTATTAAAATTCTTTCAAAACTCAAGAATGTTAGGATCTACAGATTTAAGTTGGACTATGAAAGCCTATAATCCTCTGCATCCAAATTAACCTTCCTCATCATATGTGCAGAAAGGAGGGGAGAGACATTTTGGGATGGAGTTCAATAGCATCAGGCCAAACACTGAAAGATTGTTTGCACAGCTGTGTCTAAGCAGTGACCAAGCTGTTAAACAACCTAGCAGGGGGAAAATGAATAGAAACTCCTGTTGGCCAGAGGACTGAGTTTCCTGGACAGTGCTCAGGACGTTATGAAGTCATTGCACATGCTGGGTCAAGGCTTTTACCCATATTTTCCCCTTGCGCTTGGGAATAATTCATGCTTTGCTTTTTCATAATAACGTAATTGGCTTAAGCATCTGAACAAAATTCTGTATTGACGAATGATACACTGTAGTGTACTTACCTATAACTTCAATTAGGGAACCTTTCCCTGCCAGTGAACCGATTCACTGATGTGAGAGGAGACAGTGCCTGTATATCTGTCTTGCTTCCTTGCAAATTGTAGATTATGAAACTGGACTACCGAGCAATAATTTAATCAGTGGCATGAGAAGAGCATTAAGCTCCATTAAATGTTGGGTCACCATCAATGTCAGATGAGTATTAAATTATGGCTTGCAACTTAGCAGTACTCATCCAAAAGGCAGTGCTTAGGTTCTTGGCAAGCATAGAACAGTTTATTATGGAACAGATGCTTCAGAGCTTAACATATGACTGAAGTGTCAAGTTGTGTCAGAGAAGATGGGCCCAACACTAATGTGGTGCTCAGACTTTGTGAGACACATGTTAGCGAATCGCTCCCTACCTGAACAACGTGGGTTAAAAGTGTTTCATTAATAGGATCTCCTGTTGAATGCTTGGAAATCAAAGTACTGCTGCGTCTGCCAAAGACTGGCTTATCATGTGAACAGGTTATCATAAAATACTCTCTGCAAATGGTGGAGATGCAGTCGTCCTGATAAGGAGTGAGGATCCCTACAGGCTGCTCAGAGTTTGAATTTTTATGTACAAGAAACATCATTTGCTTTCTGGTTCTGGCACAGCATAATATTGCCAGTCTGCTATTTGGAGGGTTACTTTAATACCTCTACTGCTAGTCACAGATTTTCCAAGTAAGGGCAGTAAGGTGAAACAAGTAACGGTCTTTCTGGGTGGCTTCGCCGATGTTAGCGGCTCTCATGCAACAGCTAAATCATTGATGCTCTTGTCAGTCTGCTGTACAGCTCCTGCCACTTAGGAGAGCTGTGTGCTGCAGGAGATGCTGACCTTGGAGCTATGCAGAGAGAGAGAGGAGGATGAAAAATGGATGCTAGAATAAAATGGTTTTCCCATTCCTGTTTAGGCACCAGAGAGAATAAGGAGGAAGTAAAGAAGAGAGTGGGTTGGGCTGCTAGAGTAACAGATGTGCTGAGGAAAATTTTTGCTGGTGGTGGTGCTGGGAAAGGGATAAATGAAAGTGAATTTAATATTGGTAAAGCTTATGTGGTCTTTGCGCAGCCTCTAGTTTGGTGGTAAGATGGGTTCTCTAAGTGGTAATCCTAACAAACCCATCTGCTAAAGATGGTGGTTAGGGTTCTCACCACAATCTTGTCCATGGTTAAGATTTTCTTATCTGACTGTAACCACAAGTTGGCCACATAGTCTTACTGGCACACAGTATCGTGGCAGGATATTTCAAGCCGTATTACAGGTTTTCATCTATTAAGGATTGCACCACTGGTGCTCGGGTGTCACCAACTAAATTCTTCCTGGTGTGCAAAACCCATAGTACTCCTGTGGCAGTGGGCTGCAGATGGGAATGTTGCAGTTTCAGCTGAGGGAGCCTGGGACAGCTGGGCAGAAGGCAATGGTCTTCAGGGAGGAATCATACCATCCGGCTGCAAGATTGGCCGACTGAGATGCTGGGGCAGTGTGTTGCCAAACCACTCCAGTCAAAAGTCTCTGAATCTCCTTCTGCCCATCAGTTTCACCCTAAAATTTGGTGTTCATTTGCTTGTTAAAAAGTACCGTCCCAGAAATCTGCATGTCCTATATTGCTATACTGTTGTTTTTCTTTTCAAAAATATACCAACAACTTGTAGACATTTTAAGATTAATCTGTTAATATTAAAGCTTCAGATTTTTTTCCCATTTTCCACTTTTCTCCCTGTTACAGTTCTGAAACTGGCCGTTATGCAGAGAACCAGCTCTGAAGGGAACTTTAGCAAAGCAGAACCTGTAGTGAGAAGGCGAATTGCACCTTATCTTTATAGACGTTAGAATTACCATTTCCTATCTACCAGTGCTTCATGCATGCTTTATTATTAAAAGCCCTGTTATTTCAGAAATAGTTCAAGTTAGTGACAAGGTTCTGAAAGAACTGAAGAGTGTTAAGTTATTACTGTTTCTTAACAGGAGGCTGAAATAATGCATAAGCACTAAGATGCATGTGATGCAGTGCAAAATCAGAATACACCTGGTAAATACGTGTTTAACAGATTGGTTGACATTTGGAAATGATGGTGGAAATGATGTATTTAATACCTTAGAACAGATACTTGAAATAAATATGTCCTCTGTCTTTCAAAAAAATCCCCACCCTGTAAGTCTCACTCCGGTTCAGAAAGCTTGTATTTAATGAGACCAAAAGAGTCTGTGGCAGGTGACAAGGACAGTCTTCCTTCAGTCTTTAGCAACAAGGAGGAAGGCACGCCAAATCAGCCAGAATTACTGTGATCAAAATATTCGTTATTATTAATTCATTCAGCTTTTACGACTACTTGAAATGACATCCACCTTATGTTTCATGTACACTTTTAAGAATAAACATGGAATAAGGAATATCTCATACAGTAAGAAAGTTAGTACATATAACGGGTCCTGTTAAACTCTGCAGAGTGAAAATTCAGATTATTCTTTTTTTTTTACTTTTTGGTTTCATTTTTCCCCAGCTTTTGAATAGGTCTGGATGAGGTGCTAACGGAAATACTTAGTATTTTTATATTGACACGCCCTCTCTGTTACTTTTCAATAGGAAGTAAACAATGCTTAAATGAGCAGGAGATACAGAGTAAGACCAAGTAGTATAGTACAGTTGGCTGTATATAGCTAACAAAAGAAGTGTTTAAACAGCACTTACCTCCTTGTGGAAATGAGCAGGAATATCCGTAATCGGGACACTTTATCCCACACTGACTGATACAAGTATTTAGTTCTACCAGCCAGGGATATTGCAGGATAAAGGATGAAGATCACACAAAGGAAACCCAAGCTCAAAATTAATTCAGTGGAAAAACTTTATATGTGTTTTGTTGTTTTCTTTTTTTCTTTTATGTGATAAACTATGGCTACAGTACACCGAAGCGTGTGGAACTGCAACCTCCTTAAATCTCAAGTCTGGTTTAGTTTGTCATGCCTTCTGTGTGGCTTGGGGCAAGGCTGTTTGTGAGTATGGCGAAGCAAAACCCACGAGAGCATCACTTTACCTTGTGGTGCCTTCTGGAGGGCTCCGTACTAATAGAGCTCTCACTGATGGCACATTTTCTGTGATGTTTCTGGCCTCTTTCTACAGAAATTGCTTTCTGCAGAATTGCTTGGGAGGTCCGAGCATGGTGCACATCTTCCACCTCCCTCTATGTTCCCTGCAACAGCAGCAAAGTGTGGGGACATCAGGTTTTTCTTTGGGTTTCCCAGCATTAGGTGTCTGAATTGGTTAACTAAATGTGTGCATGTGTGCATTATAAAATGTTAGTAGCACTAAACTGTAGTGTTTTGCACAAAGTTATATAGTGTGTAATACTAATATTTAATGAAGTACCTCATCTTCTCTTTGGGGAAGAGCTTCAGGGACAGCAGTTTCATACCATTAATTTAGTGCTATGCAGTTAATAGTTGAAAACAAATTGTTATTAATTTTGTGTGACACGTGTACACATTACTTTCCATGTGAAGGTTCACTTCTCTTTCCTGAAGATATAACACTGACGAGACTTGAAAGAGACTAATACGTCGCTGTAGATTAATTCAGTCTTTGAAGGGTCTAATCCTAGTTACTGCTTTTTGCTCATAAGGATAAATTGTATGAGCAAGTGATTATGCAAAACGAGAAACTAGCTAAAGTGTAACTGAGATTGTCACTTCAATAGATTTTTATTTTTATGTATTTACAACTTATGCAAAGCTGACAACATTATTTTAAAAAGTATACCACAAAAGAAAATAAAAAACCTAACAAGTATATTTTTCCATGATCCAGTTGTGTGCGTTGCATTCTCCCTTTGCAGGCTTACGGTTCATATTGTATGGAATATGTTCTTCTCTTTTAACGAGCACGAGGGAAGAGCAGGCATGTAAAGTTGTCCTTGCATGTACTTTTCTGTAAAACTTTCTACTTTCAGTATAATTTGAAGCAGATTGTTTCAGCCAAGAAGCTTAAAGCTGAAATGTTTTTCACTTCTTAACATACTCAGCATCTGTGCATATCAGAATGTAATAAAGCTGTACTTGTAGGACTGTTTGTAAAGTTACTTGAATGTATTCTGTCCGATTATGGGTGATGTCATTAGGGTTTTGGCTTAATTCTGAAATCCGTCCTGGGAGAAGGCAGATAGAGCCAGTGAATGCTGGGTGATTTTGCTGGTAATAGGAGGAAAACCAAATCTAGGGGAAGGAAGAATAATTTGGAACATGGATGGAAGTCATCATATAAGCACTCCCAACCAAGCTTAGCATCTTGTCCTCTGTTGCTGCAGAGAGAGGTTCTGTGGAAGCATGGCAAAACTGAGGAGTTGCTCACATTGCAAAATGAATTGTGTTGCTTTTAAGCACGCTGCTGGGCTGCATGAAATCTGCATACCCTCTGTGATGGCATCACCAAATAAATCTTATGAGCTTTATCTGAACCATTAACAGATTTCTCCAGTGGTGGGATACAGTGTGAAGTACTGAGGTAAAGGAAAGCTTTAACAACTGTTGTATTATGTCTTCGGGGACACCATGTTCCAGCTTGCTCCAAAAGGATGCCTTCTGACATAATAAATTCTTGGCAGCAAAGCTGGTTTTGGTGGTGAAGAACTATAAAGGCTGTGGCAGATCTTATTTGACTGTTTTGCGTAATAGCATATATTAGACCATGTAAGGGAGGGAGCAGAGGAGCACCCTTCTTGTGACAACAACAGTGTGTTTAATGTGGCTGCTCCAGAGCATGCTGTAAAAATGCAAACATGGGAAGGCATTTGAAAGAACAACCAGTACTTATTTACTTACATGGTTAATGTCAGGGGTTGTGCTTGGCTTACATAAACATATTCGGACTGTCTTACATATTATACTTGTTTTTTTCCCTTTAATATATGATTCATTTGTATTTTGCAGAGGGGTGGGATGGTTACTGAGACATTATATGTGAAGTGATGGAAGTGATGAATATTAGAAGTGTAGCTTTCCCTTTCTTCTTCAAGACACTCCTACACATATCAAAGTATTTGACCAGTGATTTTAAGTTACAGATGTTTCTTTGTCATGTGGAGGGGGATGTACAGCTTTTTCTGCCCACAACCCTAAAACTGTCCCAAATCTCACACTGTGCTGAATTGTGTGAGCTTCTGCTAAAGAGAGCTCCAAGCCTGGGAATTGCATGGGCGTTGCGAGAAGGAAGAATGAACGGGAGGGAGTTCACTCAGAGTTTGAAGAAACTTTTCCTCCTGTCCGCCTGCTGTAGGCTTGGACACTTGATGGCTTGCACGTCCTATAGTCACGTGCTAGTGTGAAGCGCAGCTGCAAATAATCATGGGAGACAGTGAAAAGCTATGGAAAATGAAGACTCTCGTATCTTAAGTCCTGAGTTTTTTTTTTCGGCTGTGTAGCCCCTTCTAAACTGTTGAAGAAGCCAATACTACACCCATTTAGACAAAGCCTCCCATCCTTAGGGGATATGGTGGTTGCATTTCAATGATTGCAGGCGTATTTGGGAATTTGGTAGTTTGTTGTTGCTATGCAGTGCAAAATTGTTTGGAGGGCAGGTGTTGTGCATTGGTGCAGTTGTGATTGGAAATGCGCAGCGGTAGCCCCAGGGCTGGGACAGATGGAGGGCGGGTTTGCTTTGAGCGGACTGCGCCCTCCCTGGCCCTTTCCAGCTCTGGTGCTGTTACACTGGTGTGCTTGAACCTGATGGTGTGCTTGAACTTGGTGGTACTCGCTTCAGCCTACTTTGATATCATCAGTGCTTGCTGCTTGCTTGAGAGATGTGTTGGAGAAGTAATAAAGCCACATACTTTTGTTAGATGGACAGTTGTTCTTCCCTTGTAAACCAGTGGTGTAGCCTTTTTGTTTGCGGGCACCAGAATAGTGTATGTTTGGTGATAAGCTGAATTTGAATCTTCTAAAATTGCTTTGCACTAGTACAGAGATAAATCTCTAGAAACTCTGGAGTCAGAAGGATACTGCTGAGAAAAACTTTTTATTGTGCTCCTTCATAAATTGTTTTATATTTTAAGGGGAAGTCATTACTAATAAAGTTAATCCTTACGGTCTGAGGTATGGTAGCAAGTTCTTAGAAAACATCGAGCCCCTACACTGGTAGTGATGCAGACAGGTGTACAAGAAATCGTTTTGGAGGAGAAAAATGGTAGCATTTGAAATTTAAAAAAAAAATCTGATGAAACACAAATCAAATAGCTGTTAGTGGCATTTAGCACCCAAATTTTATAATGTTGATTGAAAAATGCCTATATGCCAATATAGTTGATATGTATTCTAGTTTACATGTGATAATTGGAGCAGAAATGTAGTACTTTGAGGAAGAAGTTAAACATTGATTGGATCCAAGAAGACTTCCCTCTCCTGAGGTACTCTGCAAACTGGAGCACATGTGAGAAACAGGAAAGAGAGTGACTGTAAGAGTGTGAAAGCTGCAAAGTGAAGCAGAGTAGAAATAAAAGTAGCTTTGAGGGATCTGCCTTTATTAGCTAGCCAGCTTGAATTTCGTGGAGAAAGAGAAGTTTATCAAGTGTCTTGGGTCAGGGCCATGTCTCCTTATGTATTACTTTTTACAGACTCTAGCATCATGGGGCCCTGAATAAGATTAGACTGGCTGGATTCTTGTGTATCATAAAAATACGTTATTACGTGTAGAGTGACAATGCCACTTTCTCCTCTTGCTTTTTGCAAAGTTTTGATGGTACATTCCATGCCCTCAAAACAGCTTCAAAATCAAGAGGGCACAGATTCAAGTAGGAAAAAAATTGAGACAAGCGTGGGATTTCCTCTTTGAAATTTTAGGGGAGTATTTCATTCAGTGTTTTTAGTCTTATAATCTTGATAATGCTTGGACAACTTATTGTAGAACTTCTGGGTTTGGTAGAATACAATATTTAAACACCAGCCCACCCCCCTCCCCCCATTACCCTGTATGGTCTTTGTTCAGAATACAAGTAGGATTCCTGGGGGGATAGGGAGGAAAAATAATCATTACAGTTCAGATACTTCCAGTTTATCTCTAGATGCCTCCCAAAGTGTGCTGAGCTTCTGTCCCTGATCTTAAAAATCTGTCATTTTATGCATGGAATTACGGGGGTGAATGCACACTTTCTCATCCCGTCGCCATTGTGGCTGCCCTAGGCCCCTGCAGTTGGGTGTAGTAGTGTTTATCCGGAGTAAATGGGTGCATTCCTTTGATTAGCTTCATTTGAGGGATTCCTGATATCTAATGATGCTGTGGGTTGTTTGGCAAGCTCCTCTCCCTTCCACTAGGAAAGAGCTTTCTGCTGCCATTATCAGCCACACTAACTTTTCCGCACACTTCAGCATTTCTTGTGTGCAAAGGCCACAGCTGTAGTTGAACAATGTGGTGGTTGTAATCCAATAATAAGAGTCCTAAATATAACAATAATTATAACCTCTTACATTGAGAACAATATTGATAATCAGGGATACTAATCCTTGAATTTCATAGAAATAGAGTTTGACACTGGTTGTTGCAGTGTTGTCCGTGTTTTAAGATTTCAAATACTTTGCAAAACTTGTGTGTGCTTGTGTAAAGCATTTGGCTTTGCTATACAGATGGGCATAATGGAAAAAAAAAAGCACCCGGAGAAACATGACTGATTACATTTATCAACAGTGAAACAGAACACTTTGGATATTATTCTTGTAATCAGCAAGTCTAACTTGCTGTTATAAACCCCAATTATAAGTAGTCTAACAGCAAGGACTGATTTTATTGAAAATACGTCCAGTTAGACACTGCACCCAGTTTGGTCTTTTGTATCTTTAAATCATGCTTGCAATTAGTCTATACGTACACTTTCTGTCTCTTGTGTCTCCTTTTTAAAATTTCATTTTATTTTTTTCAAGAAAACCCTTTTAAAAGTTGGTCAGTGTGAAATTCTTTGTAAAGTAGAACTGTTGATGAGCCATGTGTGATCCATTCAGTCTTGATGTTTCTGCAATAAACAAAATTGCCATTTCTTGCCAACATGGTCATACAATTAATATATCCAGGTCTCATAAGAGTTCACGATTGCGAAAAGAGAGTGTATCTGTAGGCACGGAAACAGCAGACACTTCAGAGTTAGATTCCTCAAACAGGATTTGATTTTTAATTACAGAATTTGTAGTGACTTGAGACAGTACTTCCTTCACCTCAAACTTCTGTTTCTAACCTACTGCTGTCACAAATAAACTCTTTGACTCCCAAGTTCTCACCTGGCATAATGCCATCTCCTTGTTCACTGGTGGCTTTTCCTTTGACTGACCACAGGCCCTTCTCCTGGCAAGGACCTTAAAAAGAACAGAGCAAAATGCAAGGTCTAAAATATGCTTCTATTTCAGTTCCTCGTTTTGCGCATCTCTTCAGAAACCCAGTGTGATACCTTCCTTATTTACCTCACCGCTGTACACAGTAGCCTCTGGTCTAGTAGCCAGGGTCTCAGCATTTATATTACCATCAGGAGAGGCTGAGTTTGGATTATGTTGCTACTTCTCACGTTCACATCTTGTCTTTTGAGTTCTTCGTTATACAAACTTAACACACTTTTCCAGATGTAGTAGTATATATCCAGCGGATATAAAGTGGGGTTTTAAGTATTGTGTTTCTCTTTTATTGCCTGAAAATGTAGTTTTTAGTTAGCAGTACCTTTCAGTTAATGTTTTGACTATGAACAGTTGAAGTTTCCCAGAAAAAAGTACATCTACCCTAAACTGCACATGGAAAACATGTAATCTTATACTATATTCTATGAATATGCATGTTACGCTTGAAGGAATAATTATTTGGATCTTCTCAGTCATTTTTAATGTTTGTTTTTAATGTTTTGGGAATTTTCTTTGACTTGGATATACAGAGAGAGAGAGGGAGATGGAGTGAGAGAGAGAGAATAATTCCATAGAGTGAAGCACAAATATGTTTTGCAGTTGGAGGGCTTTTGCCTGAAATTGCAGATAACCAGTGCACAAAATGATTGTCCTGCTCTTTTGCAAATACTGCTGTAATCCAGGCATTTGGCAATTCTTTTTTACATTAATCCTGTACCCATTCATAAATCTGGGGCCAGCAATTAATATCCGCCCCCCCCAGTGTTTTAAATACATTGTAATTTTTTCCTAATCTGTAAGGAAAGCTGCTTCTGGTATTTCTTTTGCCATCCTACCTGCAGTGCTCCTCTGGGCATCACTTTTTTGCAGCCATCCTGTCCGCAGTAGGCATTCGCCATCCACTGCACTTAAAACGTTCTGTTCTTTGCTCTGTCTTTTGGCACTGATACCTGTGACATCTGTTTGTCACATATGAAGCCCAGGAGGTGCTGAAGACCCCGAAGCAGTGAGCATCCCTTATGTGAGCATCTCTTACGTGGGCAGAGGAGAATTCTCTTTGCCTCTCAGGTGGGGAAGCGGCTGCCTTGGCTTGCTCCCGGTTTCTGTGGTGGCATTCAGACCGAGGAACACGGAGAGTTTCCAAATGGTCCATCTCCCACGTACAGACTGGGGGGGAAACCTGGCCTTTCCTAGTCTCCCCTCTGGTGCTCTGGTTCTCCTAGGGAGGAAACGTGAATGTGTACCCCAGCTCGGAGCTGCTGTAGCGGGGAGAACTGCCCACTCTGGGCTGCCTGCGGTGTCGGTGCCCAGGAGCAGCTCTCTGGTTGAGGTGGAAGAGAGTGAGACGTTTCCTGTCTGCTTGTCTTGCTCTTTGAGATGAGGAAAGCTTGTTATTTTTGTATAATTAAAGTGAATAGGCTAGTAGCCTGCCAGCTCTGGATTAATAAAGCCTAGGTGCAAACGCGTAGGTCACAGCATAATGTTTTCACTTATCAGAAACTTAGTTGAGCATTTAAGTTTGAAGCCTATGGAGACTCACGTGTAGTTTCAAAGGTGGTCAGCCCTTAAGAATAGTTGGCTTAAATTTAATGCATATTTAATGGTGAGCAGGGAGAAAACAAACATGATTTTTTCCTGAACACTTGATGTTTTAGTGGTCCCTTCCATCACCCTAGTTTAGGTTAAAATGTTGCAAGTAATAGTTTACAATCTGAAAAGGCATTGGATAGTGCTACATAAATGCCCATCTTATATTAAACTCTAGTTTAATTTTTTTTTTTTAATGACTTGGTGAATTCTGTGCTACAGTCCATTGCTTGATTTTGTGTTTGTTAACATGTAAAACTGATGGAGTTCAGGTAGGGCATACTCTTTCTGCTCAGATTGAAAGATAAATTTATTTGCCTTCTATTTAAAGAAAAAGAAAAGCCCTGGACCTGTCACTTATTTTTTAAGAAAGCTCTGTATCTTTCCCTCCCATGCAATATTATTCCGTGTATCGCCTGTATGTTATTGCTTTTCAGTAAATGCTGGGTTTACAGAACAAGGACTTGCTAAGGGAAGTTGTCAGTTTGCGTCCCCATTCTGATTTACCAGGGGAGCATAAAAATATACTCCCTTGTCAAAGGTTCAGGTATGATAGTTAAACCTGTAATGTTCATCATCTTTCCCTTAACCCCAAACTGAAAGGAAGGCTGATAAGGACACAAGCTCTGTTATTTTCACGGGGGAAGAATAGTCTACTCAGTAACCACTGTTTTTAGAACTGTATCTTCTCATGTATATCTGAGCAGCTGATTACAAATTTCAGTTCAGATCTAGCCATAGAAAAAGACTATTTTAATACTTTTGAGTCTCTTAGGGGCGGGAGGAAAGACTGAACTGCTTGCAGAGGAGGAGCAGACTGTGGGAACAGAACCTCAGGATATGTTTCATGGAGAGGGTCATTTGAGTTTGAATTACCACAGATGTGCACAACCTGTTCTGACACTGAATTACAGGGCAGTTTGTCAGTTTGCTTGTTTCAAAAGGTAACCTGTTACACACATCAAAATAAGACAATGCTTCAGAGAGATCATGAAGTGTGCAGTTGTGTTAGGAGATTGCAAGCATGGAAGGTTTCCCTGGAGGGTGCTGCTGCATCTTGCAGTCTTATTCCAGAAAATCATACGATCAAAAAAATAAAACATTTCTTGATCAGTTTCTACTGTGCCGTTGTAATAAAAGGAATTAATAGCATAGAAATATGCCTGATTTCACATCTGTGAGCCATTAAAAATTGTTAATGACTTGATGAACTTTGACTTGGCCACACAAGGTAGAACTCGGTGATGGAGTAGCGGGGGAAAAAAACAGTTCCAGTATGTTCTACTTGCAAGAGAAACTTTTCCATTTTTTTTAAAGTTCAAAGCACTGACTCTTCTGAGAAGTTTCTTTTGGAGGAGCTTTCTTTACTTTTGCTATTGTTTTTTATTTGTTTAGTTCCACAGGCGAGGTAGAGCTTGCTTTAAACTTAATGAAGAGAGCTGCTCTTTTTCTGCTGATGCACAGAACGGTCCATCTGTGTACATAACACCTCAGGGGTATACCAGCTGACAAAAGTGTGCAATGTATTAACTTAACGTCTCAAATGCTCTTCTAGGCCCAGATCAAACTGGCCAGTTAATGAGTGGGATCTGGAAAGCATTGCCAGACTCCGTGGTTGATAAGCTCAGGTGAAAAGCATACGGGGCACAGCAGTGCTTCTTGAGTAGTTGGTGTCCTTGGAGGTCTGTGTTATTTCTGGAGCGCAAGACAATGAATCTTTCAAGAAAAAAAGGAAAAAAAGTTACATTATATAGTGTTTCCTTTAAAGAGTAGGTCTAAAAGGAAGAGGAGTACCTTCATACGGTTTTACTTTAAACTCTGTTATTATTGGAACATCTGTGTCTTTACATATACTCAAAAAATCTTGGGGTTATTTTGGATGAGGAGCAGAGAGTTGTTGAATATGAGACTGTTACTTGGGTACTGATGGCACAAAACCTGTTTGATATACTATGGGGCCTTATGCATCCAAAATACAGTAATGAACCTGATTTTTGGATAGAGGCCGCTGTTCTTGAAATACCCAGGACTGCTAGATACTTTGCAACCTTAAACACACCCATGGCCAGGAACAGGGAATAGTTCATCAGACTGAGTTATTTGCTGTGATTCTTGTGGTACATAGGTTGTGTGACATCCTCTGATATGAGGGCATCTGGTGGTAGAAGCAGAGCAGACCTTGATGGCTAGAAAAATTTCTTGCTACATTGAGGTTGGGTTGATGCTTGACTTGCAGGAATATCATAAAAGACAGAGTGCACTTAAGAAAGCTGTACTTTCCCTGTTAGCTTCCAGGGTGTTTCCATGAACTCCAGGCACCTGATGTTTTTTGGTACATCTTGTCCTGTCCCAAGTTAAATGGCATTATCAGCCAGGAACACCCGTTCCCTGCAGCTTTCCTCCTGTTGATCTGAATGCAGCAGCAGCTGGCCAGCTGCTGGCAAACACCAATGTCTGCTGTGGCTCTGGGGACAGAAGGTGTGGGTGAGGAGTGCTGGCGGCCTTTTTGTATTATTATTATTTCCTATCTGTGCAGAGTTTTGTCTACAGAAAGAACTGCTGCTCTTTAATTAAGAAATAGAATGACAGAAATAAATTACTTAAAGGATGTTCTGTTTAGGGAATGAGGGGAAGTAATTGTGGCAAGCTATTCTGAAAATGTCACGCAATCTATGGTTAAATTATTTTGTTCTTTCCTGGCTGCAGTTTTTACGAAATTGGTGAGTCAAGCAATTGTCAGTAATATTTTTGTTGTCTTAAATTTTTTTTCTTACCCTATATGAACTACATGCATCCGTCTAGATTACATCTGAATGACAAAAATACATAGATAGCAGGAGGAGGAAGAGTAATGGCTTTATTTAGAATTAACTGTCAGTAAGTGTTTATTAAGTGCATCTGTCATGTCTTATTCTGGATTTGTGTTGCTAGTCTCTTAGCTGGGAATTCATTTTTTTGATACCTGGTGACGTTGAGTATTTTAATGTTATTATTCTCATTCAGCAGTCTATGTAAGCAGTGTGGGACTTAAGTTCAGGAATATCAGAAGTAGTTGCTGCCTTCTTTTTTAGTCATTTAGCAAAAGCACATCTATGGCCTATTTTTAATACATTTTTAGATGAAATGTTTTATGTATCATCAAGACTATTCAATTTCTTTCAAAAAATAAATGCCATTATACATTGGACTGTGCTTATAAAACATTTCATGCAATTAACGTATCAGATGGAAAACCTGGGCTAAGGAGAGAAAATATGTACAAATATGGATAAATCAAGAAGGCTCACGCCAGATAATTCAAGATAATGGTGTCTTGTGTGTGTGTGAACAAGTAAAGTGGATTCAGGAAGATTTGAGAAAAATTATTTCCTTTTGCAACCTAAATTTAAATGTCTAAATGGGTTCTTATAGCACTGTGACTTGGTAAATGGCCTTACAGGCAGAGAAGAATACCTGATTTTTATTACTGCTTGTCTGTTTGTTAATGATGATGAGCATTGGCTAGTATGTAAGAGAGGGACAGCAGCATTTGGATGAATTGAGGGCTCCCATCGAAATGCCTTGGGAATAGGTAGGACTCGTGCTCTTTGACATGTTCCAAAGCAATAGTGTCTAAGAAAGAGAGAAATTAAGATCTTCCCTGTGTACATCACACTGACTATGCATGTATTGTGTTGTTTTACAGTGAAACATTACTTTTGATTAACAAACAGTTCTAAGGCCAAAGGCAGAGTACTCATTACTTGAGTACAAAGGGGAAAAGTATCAAAAATACAGTGGGGCACCCCACAAAGCAGCAGGCTATGTTGTTTTGACCTTAGTGAGTGCTCCTGTCTTCTTTTCTGTGCATATGTGTGGCAACCAAGTGATTTCATGGATCATTCTTAGTGGTTCTGATAATTCAGTTTCCCCTACTGTAGGGGAATGAAATTTAGGAGAATAAAAGCTTTAGTAGATCATTGCTCTTACTAAAAGTTTAACCATTTGTATTTTCTTTGTTGGAAAATTAGGCAACAATTTTTAGTCCCTCACGAGCTGGTCAAGCACATCCAAGAACCAGGCTGTGTGGCAAGATGCGATCCATGATCAGTCCTGGATCACCATTTTTGTTCTTTGTTAATATGTTGTAATAGCATATATGACTGATTTGAGCAACTATTTGATTAGAAAGGGAAATGAATGGAAGGCATAGCTCCAAATGCTTGATTAACCTAGACCTTTAAGTGGCTTTGTTTCGGAGGCAGGAAATCAGGGAACAGGCTCTGGAAGGATGTGGTCAGAGGCTGCTGGAATTGGGGACCCACTCCTGTGTCTTGGGCCTGGAGTATTCGATTTAGAGCATGTTTGCATGGAGCTTAGTTTTGGTGTGTGAATACTAGAAGTTAAAGCCATGTGAAGGTTGTGCTGGTGTGTTTTAACAGGAACAGGGTGTGGGTGACGCTTGTCCAGGCACCGAGCTGGGAATGGCAGGCTGGCCTGGCACTGGGGCATCCCTGCCTGCAGTACCAACATATTTCTCAAGTGAGTCTCTTTGGAGGTGTGGCTACACCCTAAAAGGGGTGAATGAGAACCAAAAATGCAACAAATCCAGTTTCAGAGAAGCTTTATGCTATAAGCTGGGGCTCTTATGAGACAGCTGGGGCTCAGGAGTCAGATCAATCTTTTCTCCTCCATGTATCTTCAGATTTTTCAGACATTTTCATTAGCAAGGAAAAATGTTCTCACTTCCTTGCAACCTAACAAGTAGATGGTTTTTCAGCACTAGGGATTGTTTGAAGACTAGGATCAGAAAGGTGGTGTCTCTCAAGAAGCAGCTAAATTAATGCATTCAGGTTTTTGTCAAATCTTGCTACTTGGTAGCAGTCACGTTGATTCACTGGAAGGTGTTCAGACACAAACTTTAGATGGACCACCAAATACCCAAAAGTTTTCTTTATCCCCTTGGCACAGGGATGCCCATGCTGCAGAGCTTCCCCGTACTGGTCTGGCTCAGGCAAAGATTGCTGGGAAAGAGAAGCACGATGGATTATCTCATGTTCTGCAGTGCTTTTTGCTCTAGACAAAAACGTGTAGTCAGCTACATGTCATTAGACTGATAATCAAACTAAACAGCTAGAATAAGGGTGGTGCCCAAAGCAAGACCTGGTCCTGTACAACCCTGCACTCATCCATGACCTGAGCAAATGTGTTGCATGCACTGCTAGGATCTTTTTTGGCACAACAGGACTGTTTCTGCTCCTCAATTACTCTGTTCTCGGTAGAGCACCCAGGTCTTGATTTTAGTGGCTTTTTATGCTCGGTAAGCATTTGTGTGCTGTGAGCGACTCCATATAGTTTCTGAACTGAGGTACATTGAGCTGGATCTGCTGCTGCAGTTGGGGCTTGGTTTACGCATTCACAGTGCTACTGCCTGTCTTGTTTTCTAGAGCTCTTTGCAGCTTGTTTTAGGGGCTGGCATGGTGTGTGAACTTTCAGGTGGCTCAGCAGCGTATGAACAGTCTTGGAGTAGGAGTAGGAGAGATGCTATCATGTGGCACTGCAGTTTTGTGTGTCACTGCATGGGGCACTGTAGTCAAGTGTCCCGTGAAGAGAGGGGTTCCTAGCTGAGGGTATCTCCAGCAGCCCCTCTTCATGATGCGACCTACCATGGCAGAGTACCGGGTATGCTGGGGGTGAGGTTAAGACGCACTGACAGTTGCTCCTGGATGTATGGTGTGAAGCATATTCACACTCATTATTCCCTTAGAATGGGGAATAATGGCACAAATGCTTTCCCTTGTTTCCAGTCTCTTACAGTGTTGTAATAGTTAACAGCACCTGTTGATAAGCTGCACCCAGAGAAGGATGCAAGTATTCCTCCTTGCCATTGTTCCCTCTTCTCCTCATTCCTGTTATTAGGGGCTGCCAAATAGGCATTCATAGCGCAGTATACTACAAGAATTCAGGGCTGTGTTCGGGGTTCAGGAGCGGTTGGTATCATCCACAGATGCAAAAGCCATGGCTGCCATAGCTCTCCAAATCTGGGTAGTGTTAAATTTTTTGTAACATTGAAATGCTTCTCTGAAATATATCTTCCGTTGGCTTGATTTTTAGTTCTAGCCCATTATTACTTCCTATGGCAGTACAAAATGTTGCTAACTTCTGTCTTCCCTTCTTCTGTCCTGTTCCTGCAGGTCTTGATGATTGCCTGCAGCAATATATAAAGAACTTTGAGAGAGAGAAGATTAGTGGCGACCAGCTACTACGCATTACCCATCAAGAACTGGAAGATCTTGGAGTCACACGAATTGGCCATCAGGAACTTATCTTGGAAGCAGTAGATTTGCTCTGCGCACTGGTAAACTTCCAGGGGCAAAATGGGGGGTGGGTGGGTGAACAGTGCTTGTATATTCACGGTTTGTGTATTTGAATTTTAGTCCTAAAGACCATTTAAGTAGTTCAAGAAACTCCTGACGTGTCATGTATGAACAATTAAGCATTTTAAACCAGAGGCAAGATAAAGAGCAATATCTACTGGTGGGATGGTGCTTGTAAATAAATTGGTATCAGAGATTTAAGGCTTGCATATCTATCTTTGTAGAAGAAAAGTTTATCTGAAATCACAAAAGAACTAGACTGAGCTTGGTTTGGAATGTAAAACAATTATATATGTGAATGCAGTAATTGAGTGCTGGTTGCCCTTTACAAACAAAATGTCCTGATATTAACCATGTCATTTTTCACTGATCCTTTCCTGCAAATTATGTTTTAGATGATTACTCGAGCTTGCTGAAACATAGCTGCTTGTATTTCACAGTAGAAAGGATTAAATACTGAAATAATTATCTTCTCTGTAAATAATACATGCAGCTTTGGTGGAGCATACAGGGGGATTTTGGTAATGGTCTTTTCAGTCAGGTCGCATCATGCGTAACTGGGATTATCCCCTCGGTGAGGGGTGTGGTGCTGACTTCACCCTTCTTACGAGCGTTTTGTGTCTGCCTGTACAGATTAGTGATAGATTGCGCACCCTCTCTGCATTTTCCACTGTAGGAAGGATTGTGAACAGCTCTGCTAAGATGTACTTGACTGCCTAAAGTGGTGTTTTGTGGATTTTTAATGCATACTGCTTTCGCAAGCCTCAGAAGCAGCTTTAAGAAAACCAAATCCCAGTAGAGGCAATCAAAGATGGTAGGCTGAAAGGCTCTTTGGAAGGGCTTGTGGATTCTCAGTATGCAGCAGCTTTTCTGCCGAGCCTGTTGTTGCATCTTTGGGAGACGGATGTGAGGGGTAATGAAGAGAAGAGAGGGAAAACAAACAAAAAATGCAAAAGAAACAGTAAAAAAGGGGAGAAATCTTTTCCATACAGGAAGACGTTTTGTTTTAAACACATCTTATATTCTCTTCCTTAGAGTAACATTTCTAATAACATTGCAAAGTGGCGCAGCGCAGTAAACTGACTCATCTGTTTGGTTTTTAAATAATGGAAAGGATGCAATCCTAAAAAAAAATAATGCTACTGATAGAGAAGGAAACATAAAGAGAGTTATTCACAAAGTACTTTTCTCATCAGACAGGGCAAAAGGAAATGAGAAAGTAAATAATTTAATTAACTGAGACAAAATCTAAGTTAGGGTGAAGACTGATGACCGTTCTTCCCAGGCTCACAGGGAGACAGATTGTGTCTCTAAAAAATAACCTACTTTCACAGAAAAAAACCTTGTTTATTAGCATAATTTTTTTTTTTTTCCCGGGTATGTAATTACAGATGTTATCTTTAGACAAACAAACAGAACTTGTCTTTGTAGCTCCCTTATCTTAGGCAAAAGTGCATGGAACTAAGTTGAATATAAAATAAGGAATTTGTAGCAAAGGCTAACACTGCATACTTAATTCATGGAGCAACTCTCTACCTTTCTGGGCCTTGTTGCACGTATAGATTTGTCTGCTTTTCTGAGTTCATCTTAAAGAAAACTTTATCACTGAAACACAATAGCATGTGTTCAGAACACAGCTTCTAATTTAAGCTGAGGATTTTGCAGTCTCACAATTGGCGTCTGATGGCTCCTCAGGGATAGACAATGTGATTGTTATATTGATTTTAGTGGACTTAATTTGAATTTATTGTTCACCAGTCAGATAAACCTCTTAGGAAGTTTAACTCAGAGACAATCCTTTTTGGCTATACTGGTCCTATACATACAGGCTTTCCTTTTTTTATTGCATCAGTAAGTATCTGTCCTGGTTAGTGCTTGCCTGCTCTTCCGATTAGCGTCTAATGTTGACTGTGTTGTTTAGGAGAACTTTAAGCCTATGGCTCTCCAGCATGGGTTAACTGCTAGTGCAGGTAGTCACTGTGCAAGGTTTTTTAAATTAAAATTATCTGATTATTTTTTCTGTTTCACTGGAGTTTGACAGAGGTTTTGTGATAAAATTTGGCATGAGTTACAAGTATACGATCCAACTGAGTTAACATCTATTTGGATGCTGGAGACGATGGGTGGCATGATGGGGTAGGAATAACAATGTTCATTTTGCCTTGCAAATGTAATCTCTGATAGATTTTAAACTAATCATTAAAAAAAACAAAAAGATTGTCACTTCTGATTCTCCTCCCCGTTCTCTCCGAGTTAGTGAGTGACCACCTAAATAGTTTTTGGCACTGAGGACAGAAACACTTCCCACTGTTCGTGCCTGCTCCCACTCCGCAGGGGGAGAGTTTCCAAGAGAGAATTGCCATCAATGAAGAAAGTTTCTGCCATGTTGATAGCTGGTGTGTTTTAAGAACTGCTTTCTTCCTGCCCCCCTTCTCAGCATTTTTTTGGGGCTAAGCTTCTCGCAGTTTCAGCCCTGTCAGCTGTGGATATGGCAAATGGCAAACCAGCTGCTTGTGTTGCGTGCCTGTAGTTCACAGGGCAACATTTTCTTCCTGGAGGAAGATGGAGAGCCTGGACAAGTGTATTTGGCTGATATGGAGAGAGCATGGGACCTCCTTAACCCAGGCGGAGGCTACTGAACAGTGCTAAATAGACAAACCGCTTGCAGCAATAATAGTTTGGAACTGGTTATGATTGATAGCACTATTTAAAGGATGTTCTTTATTGATTTTTGACAGAAGGTGGGTGGGTGGCTATGGTCTCTCACAGTATTCCCCTCCTGTCATAAGCACTTGCAAAAAATGGATCTTCCAGTGCTTGTTAGCTGATCAGAGAACAAATGGTGGCCTGTGCTATCCATCTTAGTAGAGTCTCTCTTGGCTGCCAGCCTGCCATACCGTGCTCTTGACAGGAGAGCAAGCATCCGGGGGGTGAGATTCACAGTTTTTTTTTTTCCTGTGGTGCTTCAGAGAAGGAGGAATAAAGATTTTGCCCAGCTGCTACTGCTGTTACAGGTCACGCTCGCTGATAATGGTGGGGGCGTACATACTGCGTACCATCACTGAAGCTGAACGTGCTCCAGGAGAGAGCGGGCAGTGTAACTAATTTGGTTTGTCTCTTCCCTCTCTCCTTCAGTCTGTGAAAGTGGGAGCATGTTCTTGCCTCAGTGCAGTTTTGTGTTTAATAAAATGCGTATGTCAGAAAGGGCAAGATAAATGAAATGTTCTCTGTGCTTAGAAGGAAGAAGTAGTGAGGTCTGTGATGGTATTTCGTTGCTGCTAAGTTTGTGGCATGGTTTTAGATTGAAAAGCCACCATGACGGATATATTCCTGTACAGCTGGTCTATTTCCAGCAAGGCAAGTCTCTTGTCCTTCCCTTTTTATTCAAACTGGGACATGAAATCAAGATCCACTGGTGGCACCAACAGGTAGATTCCTGCTTGATGTGGATGTGCATGTTTATTCATATTGACAAAATCTCAAAAAATAATTGACATCTCAAAACTGGTTGAAAAATGGTAAACTAAGAAACTGCATGTCCAGCTCTAGAGACACAGGAGAAACTCTACTGAGTTAGGTACCATGGTATTTTTTCTCCAGGCTACTCTCAGGTAATAAAACATACACTTGTTCATCAGTTATAAAAATTACCACCCAGATCTAGCCTTAGCATTCTTTTCATTATGTATGTGGTGGTGAAGTGAGTCTAAGACTGCTTAATGTTTTGTCAGTAAGCAAACAACAGTGTAGCAGACCTTCATCTACCCACAAAATGTGACCAGCCTAGCTTCTTTGGTGGTTGCTTTAAGAACTGGATGTGAATGAACAATGACAACAGAAAGTAAATTGAGGAAAGATGGAGGTGATGCTTGTGAAAAGAGAAATGCATACTGAAGAACAGATTGCTTAGATAATGCCATCAAATCACTGTATTGGTCTTTGGATTTGGAGTGCATCTGGAGGTCTTGTAGCTCCTGAAATACCTAACTGTGCTGCAGAAAGCAAAGAAGTGCACATAATTCTTTTTCTATCATCCCTTTGTCATGACATGGAGTTTCATTTTTCAAAACTGGGTATGACTGTATTTTTCTGAGTGTCCATGGACTCTAAATTTTATGTCTCCTTGGTATCATATTTTTCCCAGAAAACACTACCTTTTGCCTCACTGCCTGGAGAATACAAAGACTGAAGACTGCACAGCCAGATTTCTTCTTCCATCTTTAAGAAAATGATCTAATTTACCTGATATATCAACCACAGTGCCTTAATGCACAAGGATTATTTTTTTTTGCTTTACTTCTCCAAAATACCATGTAAATTTTGGTTGCATGGAGACTAAATTGGTTTTGTTTGATTTTGAACATTTTCAAATACTTTTTAAAAGGAGACCTTAAAGTGGAAATATTTTGTTCTGGGAAGATAAGAATATTTAGAAAACTTCACAAATAACGTTTGGATGCTTTACAGTTTTCCTTAAACAAAGAACTTAGTAAAGTCCCTCTGAATTTGCAAAATACTTCTCCAGGGAATCTTTGTGTACAGTAGAGTTTGGTTAAAAAACAAAACAGTTTTTGCTTTGCACAGCATACTGGTTTCAGTACTGGTTTCATGCTAGTTATTTAAATCTGCTGTGGCTGCACAGGAATTTATTATACACTGTATATTTGAATCTGTAAATCTAGAAGATTGCAGCAGATGAAATAGCATTAATATTTGGCAGAGAAAACATTGGTGTGCACTAATAGCATGAAATTACTTATAATTTACCACTAACACAAAACATTTATATGCAAATGAATGTAAAAAATAGACCTACTTTACCCGTGAATGATTCGATTCCTCTTAAGAATTATACCTTTTATCTTCATTTCATCTTCTTGCCATTTCTCACACAGAAATCCTTTCCTTTGCCCTTATCAGTAGTCAGATCTTAAAACTGCTTTTGTCAGTAATAGTGAATATTAGACTTAATCACTGTAGTGCTAAATGAGGAAGACTTTATTTCGGAGTGGGGATTTGTATGTACTGGAGTTGGGATTTATTGTTAATATCCTGCATGCTCATAGCAGAAAAATTACTTACCCTTTTTACTATTGCCCTTTGGAAGCTAAAGTTCTGCTTATATATCATCTGCCTTTCCGTCTTCAGCATGAGCTAACTTAACTGCAGAGAGAAGGAAATCCTGAAGTCCATCATCAGATCAATGAAGCTAAGGAGTTAAAGGGTTTCTGATGGCTCATATAGACCACTCTGAAAATGTTTGTGGCTGTTGTCAGTAGATCTTCTATACAGACCTGCAGAAAACCCTGTGGGTATGTCAAAGGCAGTAAATATGTCTGTATGCAAAGGGTGAATGTCCTTCCTCCCACTCACCCTAAGAATCAGTTATGGATCCTAGGTGCTTTTCTTAGTTGCTTTTTTCTTTGGGCTGTTTGGAGTTTTGGACAAGTATGAAATATATATATGCCCTCGTTCATAGAGTCATAGAATGGTTTGGGTTGGAAGGGACCCTTAGACATCCAACCCCCTAGTTAAAAGCAGACTGAATAAAAAGGGCTGTTATGATATAAAATGTTTAAAAGAGGTACAATCTACTTATTTCCTCTTTTTTTTTTTTTTTTTGAAACTGCTGATTAGCCGTTTAAGACTTTGTGAAATGCATGTAACTGAATATGCAACTGGTAGTTTGAGTGCTGGGGAAATAAGAGCACTTGGGTGGTTAGGGACAAAATTACGTGAGAAAGAAAAACAAAAAAAAATGAGCACTTGGTCTTGCAGAGTCTGCTGATTGAATAAGAGTAAGAAGAATAGCTTATGTAATTGCTCTATTAGTGCTACAAAGCATGGCCAGGACTTGTTTTTTTGATATGTTGCTTGATTGTGCTGTAGAAAAAGAAAGGCATTTTTCAGGAAAGGGGATGATGATCATTATGAATCTTTCCCGGGTTCTGCAGGGCTGTAAGTATCATGCACCTGAGTTTTTTCTGACTGTAAACATTTAGGACAAATATTTATACCCTTTGAAACCATTTGCCTTTTAATCAGTATATGTTTAATAGTTGCAGTAAAGGATAAGTGTCATTTGAGCTATCTGGCTTCTTCACCTTATCTACTTATTCTGTGTTTATGAAACAGATGTTTAAGGATCATGTGTTGTGCAGTTCTAAATTACCCCATATGTCAGTGCTATTTGAAGGAGAGATAACCTTAGTGTTGGCATTTCATGATGCTGGAAGAAGGGCTGTTGGAAATGTATGTCGTAGGCAGATCTGATGAGGTATAAAGTTACATAAGGCACCTTCCATATGACAAGCTGTGTTCTCAGTTGCTTGCAACTTTGGGCTGGTAAGCTATCTGCCTCATACTTTGTGGGATGTGTTCAGCCAAATGTTTCAGAGAATGAGGTTCAGATGCATTTTATTCATTTTTAAAAACAACTTTGGAGACAAAGGTTGGAATTTTGCTTGGCAAATTTTTGGCTGCCCCAAATTTTGAGGCATGGCTTTGAAATGGCTGCCACATGCCATGGGATCCCTGGGATGCTGTTTTGATTATTCATTGAAAAACTTCCCGAGGCTTCCCGAGAACTGAGGACTCTGAACTTTACTGTTTCCAGGTCGCTTGTATAAAAGCAATAAATAATACATGCAGAAATGATGCTCAGGAATTAAATATGGAAGGTGAAAAACAGTGAGGAGTAGAATTAAACTTGCCTGAGGTTATCTTAAGTCCATTTCTTAGCAGTCATATGCTATTCTTCCCTAAAAATCCTGCATTCACTCTGTGTGGCAAAAGACTTTTTAAAAAGTTGCATTAGAGAGAAAACTTAGGTTTTCATCCTTGTGATTGTTATCCATATTACTGAGAGATACCAGGCATAACTGAGAAGTTACATTTCTTTATACATAATTTATTATACACTGCACATAACTTATTACACAGTATAGCTACCTAGACTATAATATTTGTCTTTTCAAAAGGTTGCCATTTTATTCCTTCTTTAAAAGATAATGTTGGTGTGTGTGGCGACAAACATTTGCTAAAGGAAAATAAACCTTCACCTTCTGTAGTTTATACAGTTTATACTTCTCCAGAGGGGCAGCAGAAATTAATCGATGTAAGCACTGCTATCTGCTCTGCCTGCCTGGAGAAACTGTTTTTATTTTCCTTTTGCCCCCAAGCACCAGCGTTACAGGAGTATCTTCAGCTCCCATCTTGTGTCTCTTCAGTAAGAGTTAGCACTGGTTGCTGCATGCCTTTTGCTCTGCATGTTTTCCAGCAGCTTTCTGGGCTGAAGAGGAGAAATAGTTATTTAAGGAGGTAGGCAGAGGGGCCATATACTCATTTCTCTGTCTTGGATTGTTTGTAGGAGTCAAACTATGTCATTGAACTTGATGTGGCCTTTGTGCTTGGAGATATAGAGGCATTCACGGCTGCATGAAAGTTGTGATCAAGGCACCTGTTCTAAGGGATTTCTGGATTTGTCAATGGGACTGTGGCTATGTCTGTATTGCGTATTGCGGCGTGTTTAGATCTGGACTTCTTTTGGTAACTGAACTTGGTTCTTTTAGTTAGCTGAGACATCTTTGCGTTTGCAACAAGCAGCATAAAAATAGTGTAAACTAAAGTTCTCAGCAGCTTCTAGACACCCTGTCTGAGCCAAAAGGGATAGTTAGCACTATATGAGTTAGGAGCACTTTACTTTTTAACCTGTGCTAGCAGTGTGAGGTGCGCTTCCCTGCCAGCAAGGGTTAAGTGAATTTAACACAGGGAAGAGATGAAATGAGCTCTGAGGTTGGTTTTTTTCATGTTTTTTTTTCAGTTGGGGGAAGCAGGGGGGGCAGCTAGTGAAGATTGATCAAGGTAATCCAAGAAAATTTCACTTTAATTCCAAAGTTTGGTTACTGAACTCTCTTCCTACCCTGTGGTGCCAGTGCAAGGATGGGCTGGCAGAGGCATTAGGCTGGCTCTCCTCACCAACAAAAAAAGCAAAACTCATCAGGGTGATTAGAGCTGCTGCTTGTCAGCGTGTGAAGAAAAGAGCTACAATTCATCACTCACAGTGTCATGTGAAGCCACAGAAAAGTAATTAGCAGGTAAAATGTCTATTAATAGCTCCCACCACCTTTAGTTTGAACACCTGCAGTCAAGCTATTGCTCTGTGTAGCTTAGCTTCATCAAGTTCTTGTTTTGTGATTGCCAGAAGAGACTCCATTAGAGCCATTTCTGTTGAGGCGGGGTGTCTCTGAAGAGACTCTTGCTCTGTACCCTCTTGTTGAGAAAGCGGATGCATAGACTTGCTTCGTTTCTCGTAATCTCTACAAGCATGCAGAGATTTCTTTGTGGTTCTTTCAATGACTGTGAATTTATTTTGCCTAATGAAAGCATAACTTACGTTAGTGCTGGCTAAATGCAGAGTAGGGGAAAACAAAGAATTGTCTCCTTTGCCTGCAATTATCTTCTTACAGTGCTTGAAAATAAACGCAGTGCATTTCTAAGAAAACCATATTGTTAATAGTATATTATTGCATATAAAGTATGATTAAACTTGGCAGTTACTATTTAAGCAAGCTTTTTTCCAATATTAGAACATGCAACTCTTTGTTCGTTTTTAATGTGGGCCAGAAATATTAGCGATAAACAAAGTGGGGATTTTGTTAGCTTCGCTGCTGTGTTAGGATCCTTCCACTTGAAGGCTTTGATAAACACAGCTGCCCAAAAATATATTCTGCCGGAAATTATCTCTGTATTTTCCATCCCTGACTTTATCTGCCTCATATTACAGGTGGAGGCTTTACTGAAATCAGTGCTGTTCCTTATGTAAGGCTGAATTTTATATGTAGCTTAGGTGTTACATGTGTCCCTTGTTAAAGAACACACACACATTTGATGCATATGCATGAAAATAGACTTTGTATCCATTAACATTGTCTCTTCCTTTCCACACATCTGACAGTGAAAAGAGACATCTGAAATATCGGTGTCTGTAGGTGGCCGTCACCTGAAATGTTAACAAGAGGCCACTAAGCTTTTGTAGGAGCTGATTTTATAAAGAAGTATATACATAAATGCACCCTATTTTCTTGTCATAGAATAAATTTTTGAGTATCATTTTGCTCGTACCACAGTGTTCAACATTGCAGCTTTCTTTTTGATGGTGCTTTGCTTTCTGGTGGGAGCGGGGAGGCCTGTACGTGTCCTGCCGGGGTTCCCGCTGTGGTGGCCATGGCTGGTACCCAACACCCGCCTCTGGAAGCGGATAAGGGTACGGACAAGGTGATGAAGTGAGGAATGGAGAAGGAGGTGAAACAGTTTAGGAATGTCAAGGAGGAGCGCTGGGATCTGGCCTGGGCCGCAGCGTGGCCTCCCCTAGCTGTGGGGCCCTGTACGTGGCCTGGGTGAGAGGCGAGCGGTTGCCTGGGCCTGGATGGCTCCTTCCCCGCCCCCACCCCCACCTTGGTTCACCTTGCGTGGTTTGAAAGTAAGCACAGTATTTGGATAATTGCGTTCAGCTTCTTAGTTAGCAGCCTCCTGAATCAAGAAGTTTGATGTTTCAGTGTGTCCGAAAGAAGGAAAGCCCATGAAGAGCCCTGTGGCCAGCCGGTGGTTTGCGCTCATTTCCCCCATGTGCATGGGGGAGGTGAGCGCCATGTTGTGTGGCTGTGTTGGGGCTCGCTTGTGGTGGGGTCTTGGTTTAGTTTGGCTGATCTCTAAGACATTTGGTGTGACGTATCTTTCATCCAGGGTATCTTTCACTCATTTCTTCTCCCCATTAATTTTGCCAAAATGAGCTAGATGCTCAAGAAGCAGGATGAAAGAAGAACAAACCTGGTATTTTTTTCCAAGTTACTCCTACTCGGTGCTCAATCTCCATCTTCCTGTCTTAGCCACAGCAACCACAGAAAAAAACAAATTTATTTTTATCTGATGGTTATCTCTTTAATTTGGACTGATTTAGTAAGTTATTAGTTATAAGCTGTTTAGCTGCATAATAAAGTACATTTTACTTCTCCTTCCCAATTTGTTGTTTTCATCTTGTAATTTTTTTATTTATAACCTAACTCTATCTGTTGTATAATTGCTATGGAATATTTACATGGTGGAAACATCACTGCCCAAACATACAGTTTGGCTAATTGGGAACGGAACATGGTGGCAGAGGACAGCACCTACGCAGAAACTGTGGAGTTGAGAAACATGCCCACAAAACCTTCCTTGCCCAAAATAATGGATGTTCACAGATGCTACGGTTGTGGTTTTTAAAGTGCGGCCTTAGTGTGTGGTCACTTCCCCCTTAAGCTGTGTCCCAAAGTGCATCCTCTGCTGCAGAAAGATAGCTGTTGTTTTAGCAGCTCCCTCATGAAGTGAATTCAGTTTCCAAGCATGAAGAGAAGCTGGCTGGGAGATGGCAGACAAGCTGTGTGCTGAAGTCTCTTCTTTCTGTGGTGATCTCCTGTTTGCTTCAAAGGCTAAGGGTAAATAGTTAAATAAGCTTCAGCAGGCTTGCATTAGCATTGGCAAATATATCCCTTCTCCCATCTCTTTGCCTTGTGGACAGATTAGCATGGGCATTAAACTGGGGGTCTGTGAGGAGAGCTGATGAGGACAGGGGATGTTGTTAGGAAACAGATTTTTTTGTGTGCAGCTGAGAGGCTTTCTGCATCCTACTTCATCATTGTTTGTGGTAGGAAGTGGTCCACCTTTGATAGTAAGTAGCCCTTTCCATCATCAACTGAACAAGTTGTGAGCACCCCATGTTATAATCCTGTGATGTGGTTAAGGCAAGGAACACCTTCAGAAGTCCCATCTTTCTCTTACAGGAATAATAAACTGAAGTCTATGTAATTGCTTATTCCTTTACAAAGGCAGAATAAGATACTTTTTGAAATAACTATTATTATTTGCATTTGTAAGGAAAACAAATTTATTACAGAAATAACAAATTGCTGATTGTACTGTCTTGTAATTGAACATTAAATTAGGGCATTCTTTAGTACTGTTTCAGCAACATTTGTCTATTTGAAGGATTTTCAAGTACTATTTGTTAATATTTGTGCATAATTATTTCTGTCTCTGCTGCACAGCTGAAGAACATAATTTAAGTTGAAGGGATTGACTCTTAAATAGAAACAAAGTTTACAACTTGACTTTAAGAGGGCAACATAGACATTGAGCAGAGTATCACTGTGTTCTCTCGTCTGTGATTCTGGTGGTCCTTTACTGCTAACAAGAATAAAAAATAAGGTAATGAACATGCCAGAAGGCTGTGCTGCCTTACAACGTGACCTGGATAGGCTGCAGAGTTGGGCAGAGAGGAACTTAATGAAATTCAACAAGGGTAAATGTAGGGTACTGCATCTGGGGAGGAATAACCCCATGCATCAGTACAGGTTGGGGGCCGACCTCCTGGAGAGCAGCTCTGTGGAAAGGGACCTGGGAGTCCTGGTGGACAACAGGATGACCATGAGCCAGCAATGTGCCCTGGCGGCCAAGAGGGCCAATGGCATCCTGGGGTGCATCAAAAGGAGTGTGGCCAGCAGGTTGAGGGGGGTCATCCTTCCCCTCTACTCTGCCCTGGTGAGGCCGCATCTGGAATACTGCGTCCAGTTCTGGGCTCCCCAGTTCAAGAAGGACAGGGATCTGCTGGAGAGGGTCCAGCAAAGGGCTACAAAGATGATTAGGGGATTGAAACATCTTTCATATGAGGAGAGGCTGAGGGATTTGGGTCTCTTTAGTCTGGAGAAAAGAAGATTGAGGGGGGATCTTGTTAATGCTTTCAAATACTTGAAGGGAGGATGCCAGGGGGATGGGAGCAGTCTTTTTTCAGTGGTGCCCATTGATAGGACGAGGGGTAATGGGCACAAACTTGAACATAGGAAGTTCCATCTTAACATGAGGAGGAACTTCTTTACTTTGAGGGTGGTGGAGCACTGGAACAGGCTGCCCAGAGAGGTTGTGGAGTCTCCCACTCTGGAGACATTGAAAACCCGCCTGGACGCTGTCCTGTGCAACCTGTTGTAGGTGACCCTGCTCTGGCGGGGGGGTTGGACTAGATGATCTCCAGAGGTCCCTTCCAACCCTGACTATTCTGTGATTCTGTGATTCCTTCACTGAAACCAACAAAAGCAATTTGGTGTCAGACTATGTCCATACTGCATACTTCTGCTGGTTGCAAATCCTCTTGCCTAACGTGATCTTAGGAATTGGTGTGAGTATGGACATGAGGAACTGACCCCTAACCATCATATCTTCTGAGAGGACTGTCTGATCTGCTGAGAGTGATGCACTGCTTTGAAAATCAGTCTTCCAGACTAGGTTTTTCCTTCATTTTGAGATGTTTTCCCAGTGCGTTTAAAACCAGCTAAAAGATCACTCATAATTTTGCTCTTCTTTTGTTCTATTTTTATGCACTTTAGAAACAGAACATGCCATACATTTAAAAACTAATGAGTGGGTGTATTTCTACCTTAATTATTAGGAATGGTTTAAGTTTTGAAGCAGAAGAGCAGTCTTGCTGTTCTTGGTACTTCATGTTCAGCTGCAAAGCTAATTTTTCTTTGTCTTTTTTTCAATGCAGAACTATGGCTTGGAAACAGAAAATCTAAAAACCCTTTCTCACAAACTGAATGCATCTGCCAAAAATCTGCAGAACTTCATCACCGGGAGGAGAAGGAGCGGTCACTATGATGGAAGGACCAGCCGCAAATTACCGAATGATTTTCTGACATCAGTAGTGGATCTGATTGGAGCAGCTAAAAGTCTGCTGGCTTGGTTGGACAGGTAAAATCTCTCAAATATGTCACAGGTAACCAGATCACGCACATGCACAAACCCCAGCTTCTATATAAAATGTAGTTCAGGCATTGAAATGGAAGCAGAATTCATTTACAAATTCTGAGAGCATGTTAGTAGCAATTTTGTCTTAAATCAGCATGCAATTCAGATAGCCTTTCAGTACAATACTTCTAAATGCACTGCAACTCTGCGCATATCTGGAAATACAATATAGGATGACATCATTAGGTTATATATGTATTTTATTATTAATATATTAATATTAATTATATTATTAATATAGAACAACACTTTGACCTGCATAACTCAGATTCATTGCTCTGATAATATCACATTCACAAAACTGTGATCATACTTCTCATTAAATAGATGTCAATATATACCTTCAGTGTGTGTGTAAACGTGCATGTTGCATTTTAGGTTTTTTAAATGGCAGTGAAATACCTTTCAAACTGTAGATGCAATTGGAACTGTCTTATACTTTTACCTCTATTACCTAGGAAGTATGTAGGACCAGGACTTAAGTGCTCTCCTTTACTGTATCTGTAGTGACATTTTTCTAACGATAACAAGTGTAATATGCAGGTATTTAAGACAATCATTGAAACTCCTGAAGTGGTTGAAGTTAGTCTATCTGTATTTCTTTATAAAATGCACTACAGTGCATTTTTATCAGCAAAAATAATATGTTTATCTTGGTTTAAAGGTGTATCTTATTTTGTATCCAGCAGCTGAAGTTTTGTTCAGAGTATGATCTTTGTGTAATTCTTAAAGTTCAACAGAATTATTTGGATTTACTGCTGTGGGTTTCGTTGTGTTCCATTGTCCTGAGGAAAACTGGATTCTGTCCCATAAATGGTTCCATATGAAAGGTTTAGGTGAGGCATGAATCTTTTCCATTTCTTAAGCTGAACTGCAAACTCTTTTTTTTCAATAGACTGCACCTACCACTGCTTCTTGTTTTCTTCTCCCTTTCTAGCCTTTCTCCAAGTTTCAAAACCAGAGTACCTAAAGTTGGGCTCCTGAATTTCTATTTAGATGTTTAACATTAGATGCACAGAGAAGCAATACAATCTTATGGAAAGAGCTTAGTATTGAGACTTGAAAAATTGAGAATATACTTTTAGCTCTGTCTCTAGCCTGTTGTTACTTGGAAGACCTGTAGGCTTTACTTTTTCTCCCTGCAAATCATTTTTGGCAGAGAACAGCATATTCTGGGCCTTAAAACAGAAGGAACAGTAGAAAACAATGTTCTTTTGCATAGGCAGATCACTGTTTACCACTTCTTTCTATTTAGAAATGTTTTCTCATTGGAATTGTGGCTAATAGATAAAGACTGTTAGTTACAAAGTTGAGAGTTTGGGTGGATTTCTTTGCATAAAATACTCTGGTATTAAAAAGCAAACTTTCACATATATATAGGTTTAACACATTGAAAAACAATGTGTTTCTGGCATCTTAATACGAATTTAGTAGTTGAATTTCAGGAAGAAAGTAGTTGTTGATGCTGGGCAACATCTGCATCTAAGCACTAATGTGTCACTGTAGTACTGTGCACTATGCCCAAATTCTGCACTTTTAGTATTAGAAGACAAATCTGGCCTGTAAAATTTGTTTGCTGCTCAGAAGTGTGTTGAGAATTACCTGTTAGTAAAATGATGTTTATAAAGGGAGCTATATTGTATTTGGCAGAGATAACTGTGTTAGCAGGTTTTGGTGTTGATGGGGGAAGATCTCTGAAATAATTTCTGAAAACGTGCATATCAATTCTACTCCCAGTAAAATGCAAAATTACTTTTACATTTATCCGAAATGATAGCTGATCAGAGCCAGAAGTTCCAAGAAGTTAAAAATGAGTGCAGCCATGGTGGTAGCCAGCTTTTAGCAATGCTGTCTTTAGTGTCCAGATAAGGTTCCTAGAAGTGATATTTTCATTTCATTCAGATTTCTGGGAAAGTCCTTTTGAAGATCTGTGTAGCTTAAACACCTGGTTCTTGCAATTGTTTTCTGTAACATTTAAAGACTTTTCTGATCTATGAGCATGTGGGTATTTTGATTAGGTTTGTTCTTCCTTCTTTGTGAAGCACCCAAATTAGGATGAAGGCAGGCCAATGACAGCATTTTTCTCGGGAAGTGGGAACATCTGGAGATCAATAGGATTCTGCTTATTATACTCCTTCTAAGAAGCTATTGGGGCCACTAGGGGGAGATAGAAAGATTTTAAAAATAAAGTATTTAAAGTCAGGAACATGGATTTAATTTTATTCTGCACAGCTGTTACTATTAAATCTGGGCCCCAAATCTTATTTTTTTTGCTTGGTTTCTAATACCGATTCCATCTCTGAAGTGCAAGAGAGGGGAGAGCAAACCATTAGGAGGACTAAAGTGGCTATTAGAGTTATCCACCCCATTGTAAGACCCATACTAGGCTGCACTTACGCAGTGTTGTTCAGGTCACATCTGGAAAAAGTGGCTAGCAGCAGCTCCAACTTGCATAGAAATGCAATGATAGGGTTCTTATGTGTAGGGAGTGGTGATAACTCCATACAACTTGTGCTTCACTTGCTGCTCTAGCAAGCTCTCTTTTCACGATGTTTCTGTAGGACACTTACAATTTATAAGAACCTCTTTAGGCCAGGCACAATTATCAAAAACAGTGCGAGAGCTGTGATTTGCTGAGTTACTTTCATTGTGACTCTTGCAGTGCCACTGTGCAGGGCTGATCCAAGGACGCTCTTTGTTCCAGGTCTCTGCCTGGAGCAGTCCTACTTCCAGATGTATGTCAGAGCTTTGAGTTTTACTGAAAATTAGGGTAGCTTTTATTGCCAAGCTTTAAAAGTCTTCTGGTTAAATTTCATTTAGGAACTGGAAAACTTAGTAGAGAATTCTAGCTATTTTCAGAAGAAGTTGGCTGATGATTTTGAGGAGCATGAAATAGCTCTCCAATAACCTCCTGTAAGAAACTGTCACTACATTAATAGATTATTTCCTTAAACTTTTTAGACTAATTTTAACTTCCTGTTACTTTCTCAGCCCACAAATCTATCCTCTCTTACAGAAGACTTCATAAAAATGTTTTAGCTTGATAATGTTTTATTTTATACTCTTTCCCTCATCTTCAAATTCTTCCAGGCCAATTTGCTCATGAGAATGGTGCTTTCTTGAAAAACTATGAGAGTCTTTTGTGAAAGTATGGTGCATTTCCACTTGACACTTAATGTAGCTCTTAGGCTGATGGAAAACCACACTTTAGGCTATAGCAACAATACTTACCTGATATTCAAAGCAACTTTGCGTTGAAATGTCTCCAGTGATACTTCACAGGAATTAGTCAATAACATATACAGTCATCCAGGAGTTCTAGACTTCCAGTTAGATCATTGGTGCTCTTTTCAGTCTTCATTCCCGTGATTCATGAAAGTTGTATTCTTTGGAATAGCAATGTATGCCACCTTTCTGAATCCTGCTTCTTCTCCAGTGTGTCAGGTTCCTGGAAATTCTTCTGCCTTTTATAGGGCTGAATTTTTTAAAATGTGTAATTAAAGTAGGATTACTCTTGTGTGTTCGCTACTGTAGACCCACAACATGAATGCATTGCATTTTTGTGGCATAAAGCTATCTCTAACCTCATAAAAGTGTTTTTTTTTTCTGTACAGTAGTATGTCCAGTAGTTTCTGCACACTTAGTTGAAATATAAATTAGACATTTCTGTTAATCCCAGGTAAGGTTTTGTTCTTACAGCACGCATTTACAGTCCACCTGAAAACCTCTTTGTAAAAGTGTTGCTTTGTGTGCGTATGTGTCAGCGTTCACTGCTTGTCTGAGATTTCTGAATTAAATATTCATCATCCATCCATGGCTTTCTTAATCTAAAAGCATCACGAACACCCAGAGGATTTTGAGAATAAAACTACTTTTTTAATCTTTAACAAAATTAGGTCAGGATTTTACCATGCTACTTGCATCGTCAGTGACACCAGTGAGACTTCCCAGTTTTTATCCAGAGGTAAATATGAACCGAAAAGCAATGATATCATAGGGAGCCCAGAAGACTCTTCTGAGCTCCAAGTTTAGAGCATTTAGCAATGCTTATAACTAACTTGCTCTCTGGTTAAGACACAGCCAGCTCTTGTAGTGCACTCGCATGTCATTCCTTTTCTACTAATTTGCTACTACCTATTGGTTGTACTACTGAAATTGTGTCGAGTCCTGAGTGAAGGGTGCTCAGAGTCATCCAATACTTTTTCTCCCAGAACTTAACAAACCATCTGACAGACAGACAGAATGTTGATTTTTAAAAGAAGTTGGCACAATGTTGAGTGTTGAGTTTGTGTCCTAATGAGTCAGAGGCTGCTGCAATGTGAAGGCAGCCTTGGGAGCAAAAGCATCTTTTATACATCCTTTAAGCACCCCACTTTCCCCTTTCAAGTCCCACTTGACATCATATGTTTTTCCTTCATGGGACAGCTAGATTTAACAGGGAGAGCTCATTCCTATAGTCTTAACTGGGAAGAAGTGTAATGCTCTTTGTGGAGGAGGAAGGATCCTGAGGGAACCTGACCTGGGGTGACATTTGGTGGCAGCTGCATGAGCTCTGTCTCTTCCCATCTCCCCTCCTTGCTCTGCCAGCGTGCAGCTTATTTGCCTCCCTTGCTTCTGCTGGTGTCATCTTCCATGTTGCTCTTGGTTTGATATGTTGTCTTTATTCACCTCCACCACTGTGTCTTCTTTGCCAACCCTGGAAAATCTGTATTTCCTGCTGACTGCACTAAGCAAGAAAAAAGTTCTTAGTTGTGCATCTGGGCTTCCTGCTCCTGCCTACTCTGTAGTGCTCGGGTGCTGTTATCTGAAGCAAGGAATCCTCATACCATGTATCTTGTGCAGCATCAAGAAGAATGTTTTGGATCTTTGCAAATAGTAACAATATCTGTATAAACTATAGATGTGGACTTAGAGACTAGGCGTAAGGAAGGGATGGTTGTTCTTAGGGCTTTAATTGAGTCTTCATTAAAGACACCACTAAGGTAATTCAGTAGTGTATTTTTCAATTAAGAATTTAAGAAGATATAATCAACTTCCCATGAGATAACTACAACATTTTGTGTCTGTTGTTGTGTCACAGATTTTAATGGTCGTGAATTAGGATTTGTCAGGGAACACTGCATTATTTTTTTTAGTATACTGTTTGACTCAGCCATCTGTGTGGGCAGTGATTCAATATGTCTTTCACAGCAACTCTCCTGTATCCCTTGTTTTTCACCCTAACACCATTCCCCTTTTGGAAATAAAAAAAACTAAACTGCTGCTGCAGACTACACTGAAGTCTAAGTAGTAGGAACAAAGAGAGCTTGTGGAGATAGATTTTGTATTCAAGACTTTCACTGCTGTGGCCAGAGAAAAGCTAGCAGGCTGACAAATGTGCACCAGTCTGATTAATTTACCACTGCTGTCTGGATACATGATGCATGAACAAAATGGAACAAGGAGATGAACAAAAAGCCCAACTGTAAATAGAAATTGTTGGTCATATAAAAGATATGGGTTGCATTGCTGACAGTAGTAACAAAATGTAAAATTTCACAGTAAAAGGCCATTTTGGCAAGTCTAGGTCTGCTTTTAGGGCCATTCACAAAGTGGTGGGGTGTAATCCTTTGACTTCTAACGCCAGGTGGGCAAGTCATTTTGGCACGGGCTTAAATGTGCTAATATTCTGCAAAGCACTTATATGTATACATAAATCCTATTAAGTAAGACTAAAATTTGCGCCTAAATTTAAGGACGTTTGAATGCTTCAGTGGTTAAGTCTGGACAGCAGAACAGGACCTCCAAGCCTCACTGTGGGCTGTGTAAATTTTCTTGGTGATGTCCTCTTGTCTGCAGAGAGGTGCAGCCTGCAGTGATGTAAACACTTTTGTTTATGTATGAACAATTCTAGGTGTTCAGCTTCAACGCACCCTTTAAGCCTGCTTTGTATGAAAGCACTGTGGTAGCAGAACACATTCCCTCTTTTCACCATGGTGACATACACAAAGCATACGTTTTCTTCCACTGTAGGTAAAATGTCAGCTGGATTTCTTTGTTTATTGTTTTCAGTGAATGAGCCTTGGTGATGTTTATGGTGTGACTATTTTGTAGTTTTAAGTAAAGAGGAGCATTCATTGGGAAAATGATGCTTGGATGTTTGCAAGCCCATAACTTCTCACTTACAAAGAAACTGTTACTGGTTTAGAGTCTCCTTTATAAAAGACTCCATACAGTCCTGTTAGCCGTGCTTGGTTATTGCTTGTCCTGACAGGGTAGATCAGGTTTGCACACAAGATGGTGGAGGAAAACAAATGAAAGCCCAAACAAAAAGAAACCAAAGAGTTTAGCAATTCTTTACTCACCACACAAATAATGCACTTTCTGTCAATTGATTTTTGGTCTTCAGCCTGTGAATCTTATGTTTCCTTTATGCATTTCCCTGTATGCATTTCCCTTTATGCTTGTTTGAATGGTATGCCAAACCTGTCAGTAAGTGCTGCCTAAGAATGCTATGGTGCTTAACCGTATTGTGCTACTGGAACAGCTGTAAATGTTTAACAGACCACTCATTTAAAGAATTCCTTTATCCAGTGAGAATTTTACTGCATTCTTCCTCAGCCTAAAGCAGTTCCATTAGACATACAAATAAAATGTTTATTTCATGAAAGCCTAAAACTATGAGACTTAAATGGATTTGGCACAAATATATATGCAACAATATTGTACATTCGGATTTTTATTTGAGCTTAATGTGTTACCTTTGAAGAATATTACTGATTTGGTTACCTCTCTCTTTAAAACATTTTGGACTATTGTGTTTAATCAAATTGCTCTGAGGACGTTTTCCCTTGTTAGGATGCTAAAACAAGTATGATATTGGTTTTAAACCCCTCACAAAGTCTGTTGTTACAAAATAGCTCAGTACTACAATTAGTGGTGAAATGTGATTAGTTTTAATTTTGGGGCAATGCTTTTACTGACAGCAGTCTGGATTTGTCTAAATTGCAACTTTTAATAGTGAAATAGTTATTTCTAGGTATCATTTTCTCCTAACCAAATGTTATATGAAGAAGACAGATGAGGAAGCTAAAGCATATGAGCCCGAAAATGTTGATAATGTAGAAATAGAGCCCGAAAATGTTGATAATGTAGAAATACCAAGTATATGCATCTCCTTCACAATACACATTTCTTTGTAATCGTTTGGGAAGGATTTTCCTCCATGTGCAATCAGTATTTGTGAGTATTACTAGCTGTTGAATCGTATTATTTCTTAATTCTGTGAGGGAATTAGCTGTGCTATATTTATGTAGCTCGTTTTTCTACCAGTCCTTCAGGGTGGCTTAATTAATTAGTGTTAGATAATATATTTTCTTTTCATTCTGAAAGATGCTGATACTGCTAAAGATTTTAATTAGGTTTCAATTCATAAAAGTGTATACATACATGCATGTGTTACAGCCTGCATTACACATGTATAAACAAATTCATGTTTCAGAGGTGTTTTATTATTTATCTTAAACACAGGTTTAAAAAAAAACTTGAAAAGAACTAAAAGAACCAGTAGCTCTGTCATGCCTAGTGTTAGGGAAACCTTATTTCCTATAGATTTGCTCTTGAAATTGATTGACTTTAATGTGTTTTCCTTGTTTTTTTTTCATAGAATCATAGAATCGTTAAGGTTGGAAGGGACCTTTAAGGTCATCGAGTCCAACCATTAACCCAACCTGACAAAACCACTTCTAAACCATATCCCCAAGTACCATGTTTACCCTTTTTTTAAAAACCTCCAGGGATGGTGAATCCACCACCTCCCTGGGCAGCCTATTTCAATGCTGGATAACCCTTTTAGTGAAAAAATTTTTCCTAATATCTAACCTAAACCTCCCCTGTCTTAACTTGAACCCATGCTTTTTTTTTTTTTTTTTTTTAAAAAAAAAGTAAGCACTAATTGTGAGGTGTTTTTTTTCTTTATGAATGAGGTATTTAGAAGCTCCTCGTCTCACTGGAATCTGTGGTATCTAATAAGGTGCAGGCTCACAATGTGGTTCGCACAGTGGAAAAATTATGAGGCTCCCACTTTTCCAGCTGCATGCATGATTACAAAACCTGTATGGACTTAATTATCCTTGAAACCTATTACCCACCCATTTGTGAAACTGGTTTGAAAATGTTTAATGGCTTCAAATGTTGGAAAGGAGAAGGCAGGAGAAAAGGTGAGAAAAAGGACAAAACCACCCTGCACGTGTGTGCAGAAGCATCAATGTGATTGTATATGTCTCATTTCCTTAAGATATCAGGTGTAGAAGGACTAGACTAAGAATGGAAAGTGGAAACCAGCAGAGGGTCTGGAAAAGGAAATGAATGGAAAGGGCGTGTGGTCAGGTAGGTGTGCTGCGGAGCTACAAAGGTGTTTTCATATGGGTGTTGCCGAGGAAGAGAATCACAGGGAGGTTTTGAAGGAGGAACAAACAAATTACAAGAGAAACTGAGTGAAAATGGTTCCATGAATAGGGAATGTTGGAAAAGGTCTTGGAAATGACTGAGAGAGGTGAGATGATGGGACACTGAAGTCAGTATCACAGCAGGAAGTGGGGCAACATACGGCCCCAGTCCAAGGCAGATCTTTAGTTGTTTAACTTAAAGAGCACTGAATGAGTTGAAAATTACAGTTGGTCTCAGGGACTGTGCTTCACTGGAGCCATAGGAGGTAGCTGAGACTTGAAGGTCCAAGGGACTGCGAAAGATGTGGCTCTGAAAGAAAAGAGTAGAAATTGGAAGCTGATAGAAATGGCTCAGCCAAGCCAATGAAATAATTTTTAAAAGCAGAGAGAAATGGTCTAATTAAACAAGGAATTCCTTTTACTTGGTATGTTCCTGATGCCTTGAAAAGAAAATGTTTTATCAGCCAGTTGAAAAGTTATAGTGTATGTAAGCTTTATTTGCATTTTATATGTATTGTTTCGTCTGTTCACACTCAGTGGTATTGTGCTGTGTTAAGATTACAATCAGCCAATGTATTGTCAATGAAGAGTTTTTTTTTGTCAGATTGGTGTTTCACACTGTGTATTTTACGAAATCCAATCAGTGATCCTACAATGAAATTTCTGTTGATATTTTGGTTGAAACTGCTGGTATGTTGTTATAATAAGTCTTGTTGGACTTTCACTGTTGAAATTGAGGCTTGGGATGTAATACCAAAACACATTTCCTTCAGCAGTAAATATTTAAAGAGGCCCTTACCATTTCCCCAGCTGCTTATGCAGTACTGGCTGTATAGTTGTGCATGCAGGTTGCCTCCAGGGAAGTGGTCTGAACTGGGGAGAGGGAGGAAAGGGAATTGCAATTTTACTGGTCCAATTTGCAGCAATTCTCCAGAGTGGCATTGACAGAAACTGATGTGAGGGTGTCGGTTTATAAACTACAGAGACTTACAGAGGAGGCAGCTTGAGGACCCCTCGCATTTTCTGCAGGTGTGAAGTCTACATAACATGGACCTGTCTCCTTACCTTTCCAAGTTGTGAAGCACTTTTCAAAATATGACATATTAGTTATTGATTTTTTTTAGTGGTCTTTTCCCTCTTGCTGGCACCCTTGCTGCCTGCTTCACATGCTGTTTTCAGTAAATCTTCACTGTGTAAACTTCAATGTAACAAAAATGAGTAATGTCTCAGTCCCTTTGCCTGTTCTTTAGTGTCAACAAAGTTTATTTGGGGCATTTCTAACGATCTTCACTAAGAGCAATGACGGCAAGAATGTTATTATTTTCCTCATGAACCGTGAAAACAAACTAAATTGTAAAAGTATGAGGGTAGATGATGCGGTATTAGAAGCCAAAGCCTACCATGCGATTTTGTTTAGAGAAATGCTGGAGGCCTTGAAATGTCAAATAGATTCCAGTTGTGTAATTTGAGGATCACATTGTATTAACATCCATATTTAAAGAAAAATAATACCATTTGCTGGCTTGATTCCATTCATCTTCAATAAAAGTGAATTAATAAATGAACATAACCTTTTAAAATCAAGGTTTCAGGTAGATTTCAGAACCTCAACAGTTACAGTTTTGAAAGGAAAAATATGAGTGTTTCTGTACATCTTGGCTAATGTACTTTTTTAAACACAATTATGGTTCATAACCAAGCAGTTCAGTTACCTTTTATCCTTTAATATGCCCACATGTCTCCTGAACTTCAGTAATAATCTCTGTGTGTGTCCGTGGGTAGGCCTGCTGTAGTGCGTACAGTTGCCATATAGTGCATAAAACTTAGACTTTGAATTGTGATTACATGTCTGTGTCAAATGGCTTTTGTAAGGCACCTTTTGGAACTTACCCACATGCTGTCTACTAAGTCCTAACTCTCACTTTTATGTTTCTTAAACTCTGCCTAGTTTCCAATTTCTGTACTTTTATTTTAAAAAGAATGTACTGCTTTTTATTTTCCCTAGAAAGTACAGGCAGAAAGTATATGTTGTTGTATGATGTATTACATCAAATTAAAGCTGCTAGACTTGAGTATGCACCTCAAGGTTTATTCTGTCTTATGAACCCTCAAGGCTGGATTGGGAGCCCTGGAGAAGAAAGAGAGCATTAGAAGAAGCAGGTGGAGATAGGGGCGTTCACATGGGTTTATTAATGGACAGTTCCAAATCTGCCTGCACTAGAATTTCAGTAATTCTGCATATGGAAAAGAAATTTAGAAACCTACTAAGAAACAGTTGAACTATATCTGTAGTTATTATTTGGACATGCTAATAGCACAGGTCTTTGTGCTAGAAACTTGTCTCTAGGCTTCAATGAGGAAGGCATAATACCAACCAATGCTGTGAAACCGTTAAAGGTGTATATGAATATGTACGCTCTAAAAAGCGATGAGAGAAGGCAGCTGAGGAAGGGAGTAGTCACCCAACTTAATTTAAACGCAACTGCTTAAAGTATTGTTTAGAGATCTTGGCACCTTACATGGTCTATTGTTAGTTTATTCAGACATTATAATCTTTGTGGTTCTTTGTCACCTTTTTTTTGGTTTGTTTTAAATGTTTGAAGCAGGTATATTAGGGAGAAATGCCACCTTTGGAATGCTAATAATGCCCATAAAAACCTCATTTGCAACAGTCAAAATCTTGATTCCTCTTTGAGAAAATACCAGTCCTGCCTAGTGTTTAGCTACTTCTTGAATATAGAAAATAGACCAAGTTGAGTTTATAGTTTAACACAGGGTTGTAATATAGAAATCAGATAACTGCCAGCCTCACTAACCAAATACGTTTTAGCAGTGCTCTAGAAAGCAAGCAAGCTTCTACATAGGTAAGCATTTTAAACATCCTAACATGAAGTTTTAAGGTAAAGGATAGATGTAGGTGATGTCTGTAAGTGCTGGATTACGCTTTTCATTTCACTAAGCACTTCTGATTGTAGCACAGTGTGGGGGGATGTTAGGTTGTGCCTCCAGTTTAGCCTTCGCAGCTGCTTCTGAGCATTAATGTGTCTCTGGCTCTAAATATTTTTCTCCCCTTTGAATAAAGATTTTACTACTTTTGAGTCCCTCCAGTACTTTTACCAGATATTAGATCAGGTTCCAAGAATCCCAGTGAATCAGCCAAATGCTTATCTGATTCACGTCTGGACACCATTCATATTGCAGGTGGAAGCGTTGCCTCTGGTTGCCTTTATGAGGGTATTCCCAAACAAATGCAGAAGGCAAGGTGTGCTTTTTCTGGAGGAGTAAAGGCAGTCCAGAAATAAACTGGAAGGCTGTGAAAAATAGCGCTTTTATAAATGGAATTTCTTAAAGAGGAACTTAAAAACTGCAAAAGCAAGGAGAGGTGAACATTTTCCCTGGATATGTATCCTGTATTTTACCATTTTAGTAGTACAGTTTGGACATTCTGTGTGATTTTTAATATTTCTAGAAACAATGTGTACTAAGTGCATTGTGCACCAGTGAAGCAAGTGGATGTATGATAATGTTATTCAACTTTTTTTTCTTTTTTTCTTTTTCTTTTTAGATCACCTTTTGCTGCTGTCACAGATTACTCAGTAACAAGAAATAATGTCATACAGCTCTGTCTGGAACTAACAACAATAGTACAACAGGTATGAGACCATCTGCTTAAGAATTTATTTTCTCCTAAATTGTAAATGGCCATTACCTTCTTCACACAATTTTGTGTTACTCTGTCTATATCATTGTCTAAGAAATATAAGGAATACTAGTACTAGGTAAATGCTTTATAAAAATTTGGTGTCCTGGTTTTATAATACTAGTTTAGATTTTGCTGTGGAAATGCCTCTGCATATCACAGTAGTAGGATTCATCATGGATTATCTAATCTAATATCATCACTATAAATTTGTGAAATCTACTTGATAATTTGTATATTTAATTTCTTATATTTTGTCTTTAATTTTTAATTAACTGTCTGATTCAAAGGGTCTGTATGTATTGGACTTCAGCCATCTACTCTTTCATACAATTCATGTCGTTTAGACACCTGTTAAGATGACACATGAGGCTATAGAATATTGTGTGTGAATACATTTTTGTACATCCTACCTTCAAGAAATCCAGAAGTAGGTACTGAGAAGCACTTGCTTAATGGGCTTCATGTGGGAGTGCAATCTAGAGAATCTTCCCCACCTTTCTATTGCTTCTGTGTGTGGTTTAGGTCTGTCCCTATCTTTGCCCTTTGTTCTGTTGAAACTGAAAATTCTCTTTTGCTGCAAGTTCAAACTAATGTTGATATCAGATTCAATAGAAATAACCTAGGAAATTAAAGTAGTTTTACTGAGTTGAGCATCATCGTTTACCCTGATGCATGCATTTCTGAGACAAGTCTGCTACCGATGGCTGTGAGGGGCCTCGGTATCATCTTAAACCATCAGTTGACCATGCAGTGCAGCAGTGCCCATCAGGCGGAGGGAAAAGGCTCCAGAGAGGGTTGCCTCTCCTGGCAGTTCAGCAATAGCAGAGGGAAAGGACCACTGCTGCCAAGCAGAAGTTCAAAGGAGTGTTTGCACTTCAGAAGGTGGAGTGGGAAAAAAGGGAGAGAGTGAGATAAGTGAGAGCACTGTGGAGACTTGTTCTGGTTTTCAGAAGCACCACTCCAGACTGAGCAAAGCTAAACTTCTCCTATGGCCTCTTGGCATGACTTTGTATGATGATATTCTCCCTTTTATAAAAGAAATACATTTTTCCTTGACCCTTTCATAAATGCGTGCAACACTGATCACTGGTTGGGTTTGCCTCCCACCTGAGTTCAAGAAGAGGCATATTGCTAGTCCTGTGTGTTCAGGCTTGGGAAATGAAAGTTTCTCAGTTTTCTGTATTATTATTAATAATAATAATTTCCCCTCAATTATGGGGGGGGGGGGGNCCGCCAGGCCACACAGCAAGGGTGCCTCTTTGCTTCCCAGGCTCAAGGGCCAAGGAGTGCCCTGCCAGTCCTGTCCTTCAGCCTCCTGGCGTTCCCTGCCTCAAACTGGGACAGAGGTGCCAGCGGTAGTGGCTGTGAAAGATGAGCCCAGGCCTTCGTTTTCTTGTCTGCCTTTTGCGCAATATATATTTTTTTATCTGTTATCCTGTGGCTTGTTGTGCCCTTTTTGAGCTGTGAGAAGGGGTCAGTTCTCTGTGAAAAGGAGACATGGAGGGCATCCTTTCCCCTTGGCCAAAATGCTCATTTTCCACAGAAGCAGCTGTGCATCACTGTCTAGTTTTTTAGTTGGGGGGAAGATCCATTTTCATTTGTCCACTGTTAGTGAGAAAGTGGGTAGAACATCAAACACTGCAGTATTTCCCAGGATTTAGCTCAATATCAGTTCATTTTCTTACAAATTCATCGCTATCCATGATACTGCTAATTTGCTACGGTGTAGGTTAATATTTCTCTATGTATATTTTTCAGCGTGAATGAAAGCAAATGTTACTATTTAATAACTTTGGAGAAGAGCAATTTTATCTTCACCAAAACTGACATGATTCCCAATCAGGAAGCGGTTCAGTACCTGAGTCCATACTTTGAAGTCAAAAGGAACATTTATGTCCTACATTTAAGCATGCTCTGAAATTGAATTGGGCTGTAGTCAGAAGAATGATAATGAAAAATTCCATTACTACTCCCAAACACATGTGGTTTGATCTCTACTTAAAACGAATACATTCCAACGTAGCATTTCAAAATGTCTTCGCTGAGCTTTTCTTTTGTATGATCACTGAACATGCTGAAAATTCTCATTGTGCTTTCTTCAGGCTGTAAATTGAATGCTTCGATATCACCTTATCAGGTCTATCTTCTGTCTTTGAATCTGTTTTCTTTTGTATGCAAAGTACTTTATAGTACTTTACTAACTTACAATAATTTATAATTTAATTAAAAAAAATTTATTTTGCTTGTGAAAGACCTACAGAAGGCAATTGTTCTTGTAACAGTAGCGAACAACAGTTTCTTACAAGGCTTAGTGGTTTATTAAAAAAATATACAGTCTGTGCATTTTCTTATGCCTTTGCCTTTTTTTTTTTTAAAGACATTCATACAATTTAAAAACAGAACTCCAGTATTCACCTTAGTAACTGAGCACTGACAGGACTGAAAACTGTTTTTTTGGTGGTGTTTAAGTTACATCTGACATTCAGATTTATTAACCAAAAATGATTCTCTAGTCAAGATGCAGGAAAAACTGAAATTAAGCTGGCTTGCCTGAATTATTTACACATTTTGAGGCTAATTGTAATGTCAGTGTTTCTTCATAGAATTGAGTGTTGTTGGGTGTCTGTCCCCTGTCCCCATCCCGTCCCCCCTGCCATTATCGGTGCTAAATGGGTAATGAAGAAAAAAAAACAGACAGAACTACAGCTCTCTGTTATAAGTGTGAGGTCTACGAAAAACTACTGAGTGTCTGTGCTCTAGCCTTTAAATAATTAGAAAGGTTGGAGTAATGATACCTACTTAGAGACAGACTTTGAAATAAAATGCAGAATGGCACGTACGTTGTTTTAACCATTTCATTTTCTATGTGTGTTGCACATTGCCAGGACCCAACTAACAGGCCAGCATGCAATGGATATTTGCCAGTAGAAGCAGGTCCCTCAGAGCACTGCAAGTTATTATAGTAACCTGCTTTGCATTAATACTAATCATCTGCTTCTATGCAGCTGTTTTATTTTGGCTTAGGGATTTTTTTGCCCCCCCCCACCCCCTAGGACTTTAGGATATTGTTTCATAGGCACTTCCTGCAGGTTTTCACTCTTAATACCATTCTCCTTGCTGATGGCTTATTTAATTCAGGGCTTACATTCTTATTCCATTTTTATAGTCAACTCTTCCCTTGCAGCAGAACACTGGAGGAAAAAAAAAAAGAATTTAAATAAAAAACAAATCCATGAGACTGTCATGATTTTTGCTACCATTCCCTTGCACTCTCTGCTTTTCTCTCCTATACTTATCTGCCCCCTCGTAGGAACCGGAGGCTGTGCTTTGTCTGTGCTCTCTGTTTACACTGCAATAAGTAAAAATAAAATAAAAAAGCCTGTTCTTTCTTGATGGTACAAGATAGGTGTTAAAGGGATATGGGTGTACAGGTTGGGGGCAGGGGGATTGTTTTGGGTTGTGCTTTTTTCCCTTTTGGTTTATTCATAAATTTAGATTTGTGTCAGCAGAGTTGTTCCAGTCACAAATGCATATAAGGAAGAACATGAGTGACTCCTTGTCTTTATGGCGTTCATAAAACTCTTGCTACTGATTTACTTAGTTGGGGTGTTCAGCTTCGGAGGGTGTCAGGAACTGTCCTTTTAAGTGTGCTTGTTTTGTTTTAGAAAGGTAGCAGCAGCTACAGTGATAACTGCAAGGAATAGAAGTTTTACTACTTTCTTAGGCAATCTGTAGGTAGCTTTTATTATCATTCTCAATGCACTTATTCCTCAGGAACCCATAAATGTTTCACTAAAGCTTTCTTCTTTAGAATTAAAACCCTGGAAATCTTGGGAATATCTGAAAAGTGTAATTTTATATTGAATTTTTAAGTTAACAGACATTTAAAGAAAACTTTACTGCTGAACATTGTAGTTCTTATTATTGCTGTTTAGTAGTGATCATTAGTAGCACTCATCACATGTTTTTTACTTCCTTTAATCAGCTTTCACAATGATTTGCTGTGTTTATTTAGTTTTAAAACCACTGATGTTTATCTCGCAGCTTCAATGTCTTGTGGGATTTACTTAGCAAGATGCTCCAGCAGAAGCATAGCTGTAGGCCTGTAAATACTCCTTTATAAAAGCTTCACTGCAATTACTTCTCTGCCTAAAAACCTTTTGAAGAGGGACTATGCAGTGGAAGCAATTCTGTGTAAGAGGGGTGGAGATGGAGAACCATCACTTGGCTGACAATGGGCCTGGCTTGCACTGTTGTCACAGAACATACTTTGGACATCATCTGTCAGCAACACTGGGAGGTAAACTCAGATTTTGGATGACACAGGGTGAGAACGTGAGTGATGCAATTTGCAGGGTGGTGGCCGGGATGGAAGATAGCTTGCAAAGACCAAGACAACCATCCACAAACACTCAGTCTGGACCTGGGATTTTGAGCTAAAAGCCCTAATATAGAGCACATACAGAAGTGCCCTGTGCACTGCCTCAGCTGAGTGATTTGGAGGTTATTCCCCATCTGAAGGTGTTCGAGACTCAAAAAAACCTAATTGTCCATATACTCCATGCCCCAATGGACTCACTTCCTGTGGCAGCAGGGTAATTTTTCTTGGGCTTCTAGTCATTGCTATCTTTCAGATAAGAGATATTGAAAAGGATCACAAATTCTTTCTTGAGTAATGCACTATTTTTGTATGACATTGCGTTTTTTATAATCAAATGGCTGTAACTTATGTGGTGAATATTTCAGATATTAAGTCTCAGTAAGAAACTTAAGTGCAGGCTTGCTTTCCAGTTTTAAGGGTAAAAAGGGAACTAACTTTCTTAGCCCCCTTCCCCACCTCAGAATCCAAATGAAATAATATAAAATGGTTGTATTCATTTTGTTAGGACAATATTAAATGCATGAATAGAGAAGAATAATATCCTTAGTACTATTGTTACAAAGTATCTCTCATATAATCTTTTCTATCACAATTCCTCACTTTTGTTTTTAAGTCCTAGTTATTAAGGACTTTAAGGACTCACTAAATATAGCTTTTTCTTTTTTTAATTTTAGATCGTACCAAGTAGCTAATTACCTCAGGTATCTTTAGCTAATAAACTGGCTTTAATAGTTTAGTGGTGTGAAAGTTTGATTGGTTCCTCATTAAAGCTGCTCTGCACTTCCAGATTGTTGGGGTTTTCAAAGCAACATGTGTTTGATGGAAACAGTTATGTATTAAATTTTAAAGCTTTTAATTTAAATTTTCAACACTATTCCTTCCACCCCAACTTTGTTATCAAATGCTTGGAGGAAAAACTTTGTTAGCCTACCATGGTAATAATCTCCTCCCTCCCCCCTTTCTCAATAAAAAATACCTCATGGTGAGGAGGCCACATTCTTGGAATTCAAAATATATGTATGCACAGTACACTGTTCATACAAAATGCCCCATTTCTGATGTGTACAAGTAGAGGGGTAAGTGTACAAGTGGGTTGCTAAATAGATGTGGTAAAAAGCTAAAAACAGAACAGAAAAGCCCCCCCTTGAAAATGATACCCAGGCATTATATGCCTGTAGTCCATGGAATTCAAATAGTATCCGTATGAGTGTTATAACTTATTGCAAGTAACACTGACAGAAATTTACATCACCTTGTGTCCTTCAACTGCTGCTCTTATGCAAGATTTTCTGTTGCATAGGGTGTAAAGCAATGCTCAGAAGTAGTGGTGTTTCAGGATACCTATTATCCTGTGCAGCTGTTTTCTTCATATTTAGAAGTTAGTGTATAATGTATAAGGTAAAACAGAATTTAAAGGATTGTTAAAAATATGAAGCTGTTTTTTGTTTACAAGAAGCTATATCAAAGTAGTCTCAATTTTTGCTCTTTAGCAATGTTTTTCTCTTTTCATAATAGAATAGTTTATTTCTCTATAGCACACTTCTATGGAAAATTTCAGATGTAATTTAATGTAATGTGATAAGTGCCTAAGGTGCTTAACATTGATGCCGTTTTCTGATTCTGCTGGTTTATTTCTGCTATTTTATTACACTTTTTTTCCCCCTTGAAATGGCTTACTTGTAGATATGTTGTTGTCTTTTGATTTAAGTTTTGAAGTCCTTTTTGAAATGGGATTAGACATGAAATAGCTCAAAGGTTAAAACATCAGTAATAGTCTGTAGGGATATGAACCACTACTAGAAATAATTCAATACCTCATTAGTTGTCATTGAGATAGATGCTGTAAAGAGGTTGGGGTTTTTTTTCCCCCTAAACTTGTGTAGTCTGTGATGTGACATTTCCCAAGTAGCTTATGAAGCCACTGCATGCTTTAATAAAAACCCACCCTGTAAAGTCCTGTGAATGTTAGCTGTGTTTTCTTTCCCATTCGTAGAGAAAGTAATTTCTTTTCCTTGTGTCTGGAAGAAGAAGGGGAAAAAAAACCCACAACCAAAAAAACCCCAAAAGATTCTGAGTACATAAGAAGCCTAGTTACCAGAAAGCAAAAATGATTTGGTGTTGGCTTGTTTAGTATTTTTTGTTTGTTTTTCTTTCTTCCAGATTAACGATTGACAACCTCTGAACATGGCAGAAAAATGAAACATAAAATAGAATAATTTGTGGAAAAAAGATTAGTTTCTTTGGTGGGGCATATGCTGGTAAACCAATGCAGTTGTTAAATTTTTCCAAGAAAAGGAGCCTGAGTGGCTCAAGGTGATGGTGAAAGAGTCAGGGACTGTTGAGTTAATTCATGCACTCATGGAACCACTTGCAGAAAGTAGCAGAAAGTTGGTGGAAACTGAGATAAAGTGTAGACAGAGGGGAAAATATGTTTTATTATCTCATATGTTTCCTTTAAATTAAACCTTTTTTTCTTGGATTGATTGTTGTGGGCACTGTGTCAGTGCATGTTGATAGAATAGAGGCAGACAGAGGATATGCCACGCTTCCTGTGTAATTCTTTGTAAATGCTAAATTTAATCATTAATGATGATGAATTAAGATTATGTTGGTTGCATCAGTAGAAGTAAAGACAGAGACTCTGCATTTCTTTTACTTTGGAAACTGATTTCCCTTTCCACAGACAGTACAGTCTGTAACCAGGTGCAGCAAAGCAAGATTTCACTTCAGTATAGTGAATTACAGAAGCTTGTGTTGCTAGGTAGCTAATAGAAGCCTTGAGCATGAAAAAGTGTAGGGTCAGTCTTTATTTCAGGAGTATAATGTGAGGTACATGTGTGTTTCTTTGCTTAAATCCATTAAAAATGCATCAAGAATTTCAGATGATCCAATATGAAACATTCAAATCATAGCTGAGCCTGAAATGCCATCTACCTAAATATCATTACTTTTTCTCAACTTTGATTAATTTTATTTCCTCTGTTGGCCGAATAACCACTTAGGTACCATGTAAAACCTGAAATATTTTGCTGCAATTGTGTTTTATAAACCAGAATTCTTTTTCATGACAGTACTAGAGGAAAAGCAGAAGTGAAAAATTACAAAGTTATTTACCTCTAAATGGTCTTGGAAGTGACATTAAAAACTTAAGAACTGCACAACACATCGTGCTACAAACTCTTTGTGTGTCAGTAATAAAAGATTTAGTTTTGAATGCATGATGCTTATTTTTCTGAATTAGAGGTGTGGGGGGAAAAGTGTGTTTCAACTTTGTTTTTTCTTCTTTGGATGGAACATTTTTGCCTCATTTCCAACCTCTCATCTGTTGATAGGTTCAGTGGATTTTATTTTTACCTGCTGAGAATGTTGCTGCTTAGAGAAATCGCCCTAAGAGTTGAAATTCAATTTAGACTGTGTAAGCATTTAGATTCTAGCAGGATATATGAGCAAGTATCAATGTAATTTTAGTTGGTGCTAACATACTTGCTATGGTTTCTTACCTAATGGTATACCAGCTCATTTCAGAAACGGCATAGCAGGAAGAAGTGTTACTCTCTGTATGCAAATTAAGAACTAATGTGTGACCAGATCCCAAAGGAAAGCAAGATGATGTCTTTTACAGAAAGGAGGGTAGAAATAATTGGAAATAGAAAATTACTTTGGAAAGATAGAAGAAAAGAGCTTAGTGTACACATTGCGTCTCTATTAATCCAGCGAGCAATTTTTCCCAGTGGTTGCTTGATCTGTGGGTGATTTATGTAAGTTGTGTTAAATTTTTACATGAAGTATTCTGTTACTATGGTGATAGGTGCCACTCCACGCAGATTGTTTAAATAAAATTAAGGCAATTCTTTGTACTCAGTAAGCTGGGTAATTGCTATTAGTTTGTACACAAGGGTTATGAACTCAGAGAACTGCAGGTTTATTAAATATTCAGGGAAAGGCTGTAGACTTCTAGAAGCATTTGTGTAGGTTGCATAGGAAATGACCTTTTATGTAGCATTTATTTAATAGCTTGCATTATATTTTTCACAATAGAGATTTTTTCTTTTTTCCTCTCCCCTTAGTATCTTAAATGGCATATGTTCATGGTTCTGTTTTCTCCCATCTCTGTCAGTTCTTACGCATGCTTCTGATGGGGGAGGACAAGAGTGGGTTGCTGCAGGTACAGATGAGCCCTGGCTTCAGTGTGGAGGGGCAGGGAATAATAATAATGGAGTGAGGATGCCATAGACCCAGTGGTAAGAAACTGCAGGGATTGAATAATTGTAGCATAAGTGGGAAAGAAAGCAAATATTTCTGAACGGCAGTGGGAAGAAAATCGACAGGATTTGTGTGGGAAGCAGAGTTGAAAACGGTACCCAGGTTGTGAGCTTGTGGGACATAAGGTGGTGGAGTTGTTGACAGAGACGGAGAAAGAAGCAGGGAGCAGGGAAGAAACGTGATTTCAGCTTTTCAGCATACTGCGTTAGGGCTGGTGGCAAATATCCAGAAGGAAATTCTGAACTGCAAATGTGAACAGAAGGGATGAGAGATCTGTGACTCATCTGCACAGAGATGATAATTAAAGCAGCATGAATTTTAAGAGGCTGCTGAGCAATAGAGAAGAGGTTGCAGAAAAGGGGAGAGTTGAGGATAGAGCTCCATGGGACTGTGGCAGAAGGAGAAGGAAGAGCCATGACAGGAGACTCTTTTTGGAGCAGCTCAGTGGGAAGAAAGTCAGGGAAAGCACATATTTTGGGACATTCACTTAGAAATACCGTGTAGAGATACAATATATTTTTAACAATGGCTGTGTAATTTAAAAAAATCGTTTTGTATGGCAGCAGCCAAGGATTACCTATGAAGCGCTGGGTTGTTGCATAGCTGAAGAGGAGCCTGCTATTGCATTTTAGGCAGTGAGACAGGGAAAAGGTATTTCCTCTTCCATCTCTCTGTCGCAAACATTCATAATTGTCAGTGTCCCCAAGGCCCATACCTTTTTTTATTGGAAGTCCTGATAGACCTCTGAAAATCTAGCATGTGGTAAAGCACCTCAGGAAACCTCTGCCTGTGTCATGTTCTTAATACTTTGCCTGTTGCCAGAGGAGAGTGTTACCGGCTTGCCAGCTTCCATAGCTTTGGGGGTATTTTTGTTTCTTGTTTTTGTGAATGGGGGATGGAGGGGAGGGGGTTGAACAGAGCTGTATATCTGCCAATTTGTATATTATTATTCCACTAATTACCCAGATATACCTGTAAAACACAGTCTGAGCACAGTTCTCTAATATCCTTCAGTTTTCTAATCATGCTCTGTAGAACACAGCATTTTGCCATAGCCTATATTATATTGATCAAGTTTATTGTTTCAAAGCTGTCATTGTTTAATCCTAACACCAGCTGTACTAGATATATTTTCTGTGCATTTTCTAAGTAGTGAAAGGCCAGATTAACTCAACCTGTCTTACCCTTGGACCTGTTTGGAAATTATGTACCACTGTCTTGGTCTGAGAAAAGTAATGAATGGTAGTAATAAATGAAGGTACTATGAAAACTGTAAAACTTTTGCCTTCTTCATGTGTTGGCAAAACTTTAGAATTTGTCATCGTTGTTGTTGAGAACTTTTGTGAGAACCTTCAGTGACGACTCCAGCAAACCTCAGTCTTGTGGTTCTCTTGCCATAGCTGAATTGGGAAGAATTCAAACCAAATGAACCTTTACAGAGCCAATGGCATAAAATCCCTAGAGCTAGTGACAACTGAATGGGCTCAGAGTGGGATCCTTGAAGCCAGAAAAAGTTACTTTTGATGGTGTGGTGCTGAGGCTGAGTTGACTGGGAGTTATAATCTGAGCATTCTCAAGTTAATTATTTTTATTGTTGTTAAGTAGCAAGACCGACAGACCATCCATTTGACATATACGGCTGTTAAAGGATTCAGTTAGTTTTAATCAATTTGAGAAGCAAAGGGATTTAAAAGATGGCTTGGCTTATTTCCAACCAATGGCTACATTGCTCGAGAGAGATTTTATGCTAAAGGTTTGGCAATGCATGAGAGTCTGAACCGTCTTTTAGTAATCATGTAATTCATTATTTTTGTTACAAATAGAGAACTGCAGTTACATAGTTTAGAACATTTTGCGTGACTTTAAAATAATGGTGACAGCAATTCTATCAGACATCTGTTTTTAAGCAGTACATAAAATCTAGCTGTTGTCTTCTTAAAACTAGACATGAAAGATGCGTGGGACCGCTCATGAAAGATGTATTTCCCAGGCAATTTCACCACTGCTTTTAAAATTGTGTTCCTAACCTTGCCTACATTTCATCAGCAAAATACTAGTAAAAACAGTGCAATATACACAAACACACACGTGTAAATTCAGTTGGATTGCAGAGAAAAACAAATGAAAAAAAAGTGAAGAAGCTCCACCAGAAGCAACCAGAAAGCTGCCTGGAGAACGAATGCTCTCATGGCAAGGTCTTGCTCTTAGCAGGTTGCTGCAGTTGACTCCACCTCTGTAGCACCACACAACCTGCTTTTGAGCAAAGCTACTATCGTATGAATTCACAGTGGACATTTTTTGGCTAACATGTTACTTGAGAATCAGGAGATCTGTTTTTTGTTTTTGACAGTCATGTAACCTGCTTCTGTATCAGCTCTGCCTAGGAAATTTCCTTGCCTTGGAGGAAAAAATAAATTAGGATGACTAAATATACGTGAGCAAATAAGGCATTCTGCTGAACAAGAAAATACAGTGAATGAAGTCCATGCCCTCTCTTGAGCGCTCTGATCTAAGGATTACTAGAAATGCTGAAATGTTGCTGATTTGTTGCTGAAAGAACTAATAAACATATTTCTGCAGTTCTCCCTTTTTCTGTCCCTTAACTATTTGTATGTATATATCTTATTTTCTGAGCTAGCATAACTTTATTCTGAAGTTAAGTCATGGAGTTGACAGGAACTTAAGACTGCCAAGAAGAGTTCAGTGCAGCAGCTGTCTAGAATATGTGGCAAAATCATGAATAATAATAGTAGTAGTAGTAGTAATAATGATGGTATGTTTCAAGATTATAGCCTGCAAGTATCCTGAGAGGAGAAGTGTTTGACAGGTAATTGCAATAGGTAATTTGACAGGTTGCCAACTCGGACGAGTGAACCAGGTCATATATATGCAAAAATAGAAGTGTTTTCTGCTGAATATTATCCTGTAGTTATAGTACTGGAGAACTGCATGAACATTTTTTTTCTGTGGGATAAAGGAGCAGTAGGATGAATTGGCAGGTCTACTAGGTCTCACTGCTTCACATTTTGAGTTGAGATTTAGTCAACTTGGGTGCAAAGAAAAGGACTCAAGAATAAGAAAAGTGCTGATGTAATTAGCTGACCCTATTCCCCACTTCTGTGATATATTAAGACAAATGTTTTTTAAAAAGGCAGTAATGGTGAGGGGAGAAGAAAATAAAATGGAAAAAAAAAGCATCATAAACATTACTTTTGAAAAATAAAATCCACAAAGATTTGTATTTTGTATATGTTGCCTCAAGTGAATTGTTCTAGCAATGTTTGGGGCGGGGTGGGGTGTGGTGAGATGTGTACATTTTGCAGCATTGTCACCAGTCAGTGCTGTCTAATTCAGTGGGTTTAATTTAAATGGCTTTAGTAATTATTACTTATGACATTACAATAGGATCTTTGCAGGTAAAACTTGTAATTTTTGTAGAAATAATGTAGCATTGTAGTTATGAAGGTCAGAAGTTCTGGAATAAATATAAGTGATGCCTCTTAGTTGCAGTGTAGCATAAGTCTACCCTCTCCCTGATTGTTGTGGTTTGTTCTTGCTCTTCATCTTCCTCCCTTTACTGCATTTTTTTGCCTTTTCTTCCAATTTTGCACCTCATGTTTCCCTATTTTTAGGATCTTAGCCTCGTTCCGGCTGCCTCCACAGAGGTCACTTATGCCATTTTTGATGCATGAGGCAGAGCTGGAAAGAGTGACCATGAAAATCTGATATTAGTAATTAGGTTGTTCCATCATATTCCCCTTTTATTTCTCTTTCTTTGCAGATGATACTCTCCCATTTTCCTCTCTGAAACTGCAAATGGCCAATATTTGACTACATCTTCAGGAAGTATAAATTAACACAGAACTGCTTTTGTTGCTTTATTAGCCACCTGCATTATTAATCTTTCAGAAAATAATGTGCATTTAGAAAATAACTTTATGCTGTTTCAGCTGAAGTTTTGTTTGGTTGGTTAGATGACGATCATATAGCCTAGCTTTAGCTATAGTTTGTCAGTGAATATATGTGTGCAGTTCAGAGAATAAAAAGGTAAATGTAAAATATCTCCTCCTTGCTGTATCTGTGCATTTCAGTTCAGGCGTTTCACAGCGTTGTTTCACTAAGTGAACAGCAAATTGTTAGCTTGTGTAGGAGTAAAGCTTGGTTGCAGATTTTTTGTGTGTTCCTGCTTTTCTGAAGCAGAAAAAAGTTGATGTTAAACTTTCATATGATCTGTTTCTTACCTTAATTGCAACGTTTTGATACTGTGGTTAAACAGGTATTTAAGAAGATCTTTCAGGAGTAAGATATGGGGTTGTAGAGTAGGTATGGAAGGAAGCTATGATCTCCAGCTGTGGGTGGTATGCTATTAAGAATACAAATTTATTTCTAATTGCATAGTTAGCGACTCTTTTTATAGTTATTAAGTGCTTTAAGCTCTTTTAGGTGAAATGAAATGGGTATGAAAAAGCAATAATTGTAAATGGTAAAGGCCCCCAGTAATAAGCATTCAGCTTATCATTCTACCAAAGGGATGTTTGAAGAGAGTGGGCGCAGTTATCCTCAGCGCTTGCTTAAAAGTAAAGCACAAAGAAGTGAGTGACTTAAAAAATCTAAGGGGCAAAAAACTGTTCACTATGAAAGAAAGTGACTTGTAGGTTTTGCTCTTGGGATCATTGGGAAGCAGTCTCAACCCTCATCTCTAGGGATGGCTGCAGGAAGTTAAAACGAGCTGGCTACGATGCAGGCATCAGCTTGGTGACCTTTTCTAGATTTCTTTGAATCCTAGACCTCAGGGCTGCTCTGGGCTATGCCGGCGTGGATCTTTGCATTCCTGCACATTTCCCTGAGTTCATGCTTGAATTATGCTTAGCTGGATGTCATTCATGTATGGAAAAAGTGTATTTTGGGATTGTTTTCTTACCTAAGCATTGCATTTGCTCTCTTCCAGTTTTTCCATCTTTTTATGGTTTACCGAACTATTAATTCTTCTCTTGCCTGAATATGAAGATGTAGCATTAACAATCAGCTGTCCACTATGTGATGAACTCATTTAGCAATTCCTCTTCCCAGATTTGTAGGGAACTGTGTGTTGAGGAGAGAATTTAAGGGTGAGGCCACCTGCCCCTATACACAGACTGGATGCCTGAGAAGTTTTCCACTTGCTTTACTGTCTTTTGTAGATTCAGAAATATTTTATTTTTTATATAAATGCTCTTGGTTTGTCAGAAATAAGCATATTTCTTTAGTTTCCTTCATGACCGTGTGGAAGAGTTTCATTTAAAGGATGTAGCAGTGTTTTTCTGTTATTCACTGCTTTCTTGGTTGTAACAAACCTCTACAGAATTTAAGAACCCGGAATCCTTCCCTTAGTAGTGAGACTTTTCAAACCATATCCTCTTTAAGTTCGATGTTTAAACTTATAGTAAAATCTTCCTATTACCAATAAAATAATTATGTCTGCTTAAAAGCACTTTTTTCATTATAAATGTTGCAATCCTTTCCTACTATTTTTGCAAAATGATTCATAAGAAACCATGCAGAACGTAAATGTATCCAGATTGGAAATGTTACATGCCCTCCCACATGTAACAATTAAATGTGTGTTTTGCTATTAAGATTGCAAATACTTCATTGATGTCTGCATATAATTAAACGTGTTAGATTTTCTTTCCGGCTCTACTTACTGGTGAATGTTTCCTGAATGCCAACAGCTGTTACTAGAAAAAATACTCCCTGATCAACCTGCTGCTTCTGCATAGCTTACTTTATACAAAGCTTAAGAACACATTGGCTTTTCTTGCCTGAGTAACACTAGAAGCATTTCATGGATTAAAGGTTCATTTTTTAAAAACAGTTGCATCTAACAAAGTTTGTTTCCTAACAGGATAAACTGATTTAAAAATGAAACTTTAAACATGAAAACTTAAAAACACGTGAAAAATGTGACTAGGGAGGATATAAAGAATCTGTTCTAAAAAGAGCTTGCACTAATTACCATAAAGCTACAGCATCTGATGAACTTAAAGAGTAGTTCTTTCACCAGTGTTGGTTGTATTTCATGCGCTCTCTGCCTTACGAATTCCATTTCTCTATATCTACTCAGATTTTGGCCTGTCAGAAAAACTTTCACAGCCCCCAGCCTCCCATCTGTTAGTCTTGCTCATAGAAACAGCCTCACATGCTATATAAGGTGACAACAAAGTGCATGCCATCCCCATCAAGCTGTATGTAATAGGATGGTCCGACTCAAGTTTCCTGTGCGTTTTGTATTCCGCATTTGTCTTCCCTCCCATTGCACGGAATGTTATAAACAACCAGTGGTTCCCTTTTCTTTTCTTCCTTATCCCAGGGTCTTTCTTCTCTTCTTTGGCAGGGTGTGCAAACATGTTCAGCTCAGCAGGAATTGTTCAGCTTAGTTTTCTTTCTCAGTTACTTAAGACCGTTGCTGGTACCTCTGTTTTTCAGTGTTACCACTAGAAGCAGGTTATTTTTGTCTATGGTCAGGGGCTGCTGGTTGAAGCCACTTGTCTGGCATACATGTGACTAGCTGGCATATGCCAAAAGGTTGGAAAGTGCTGGAAGATCATTATCTGTCTCAAGGAAGGAAGCAACGAGAACTAGTGAATAGATATAAACCAGTATTTGCTTTCTGTGGTGGCTTTACAATTTGATTACATGCATCTTTCCATTCTGTTTAAGACATTGAAAGCTTTTGTTTTAGCCTAAAAACTTTTCAATTCCATTTAATTCTTTTTAAGGGTAAATGTAGGAAGGGCGAATGATTGTATTAATCTAACCTGCCTTTTCTGCTTTACTTTTTCAGGATTGCACAGTATATGAGACAGAGAATAAAATTCTTCATGTGGTGAGTAGTATTTGGATTTCTTAATAAATATATTTGTATAGACTACATAGAATTATAGATCTGTGCGTTTTGTGCTTTTTCTATGCAGTGCCAGTGTGATAATGAACTATTCCGGGTATGACTGAGTGAATGTATGGAACTACTTGGTGAATAGGCAATGAGATTATGGAACCTGAATTTGGCATATGAGAAGCCGGGAACTTTGCAAGGACTTGTGTTTGTCTGGCTCAGGCCCATCTGTTATTTGTAAACCATAGTCAGAAGAATGAGTTCAAAAAATGGCTTTTTTTTTAAGCACGAGCTGGCTGCTAGGCTTCTAGGAAATCATATGTTTATGTTAGTGATATAGCTTAATTTGTACAGCTTTATTCCTCATAGGAGCATGGAGCTAGCTTAGTCATAGGAAAATTAATGCAATTCTTTCCTTTTGAATTCTCAGTATAAATACAATGATCTGTTCCCAGAATCTGTAGTGCTATTGATAATAAATAAGGCAGATGAAAGTCATCAGGGCATCAGAACACAGGATGAGTTTGAAAGGCTGATACTTTGGTGGATGGAGAGTCAAAAGCTTAAGTAAATTTTGTCTGAAAACTGCACCTAAGTTTTTAGACATTAAATTGTGTTTCATGTTATGGCTGTAGTCTAGTGGGTATTAACTCAGAGCTTGTTTCTAAAAGTTAGATACGAAGGTGTTCTTCCTAAGAGTGACTACTGAATTGGTTTAATTTATTCACTGTATTTTACATTTAGGTAGGATTTGGTATCTTTCTTTTCTTATTACCAGAGCTTAAGCAAGAAAATACTGCATTTCTTTATTTTAAAAGGTGAGCTTCCCAGTAAATTTTGCTACACTTTTTTTTCCTTTTTTTTTCCCAGTGGTCCCGTATCAAATGCTTGTCAAGCTCAATTCTATAAGCTTTTGATGCTTTGATTTCACAGTGATGTGCAATAAAACATCTCCTTGTATTTTTAAGTTTCACTGACATTTTTCCCCTTTGGGACACAAAGAATTAGCAATTTTAGTGAGGCTGACATCCTCATCTTTGCTAGGCTGATCTCTGCAAGATTTGAGTAATGAAGTTTTTAATTGCGTAATCTTGGCAAAAGTTGAAGTGCTGTAAGTTTGAAATCATTATATATAACCTTGTTTTCAATATATGATTGTTGTCTGCTGTAAGAGCCAATAGCTCTGACATCTGCTATATACAGTATGTATCTTTTACAAATTAACAAAAAGGACTGTAAAGGGAGCTGGCAGCATTTCAAGCTGATGAAGCATCAGTAAATATAGTCTTCAACAGAAAATTTTGAGGAAACTGAGAGGGATTCATTGAAGATAAGTGAGTGCACAAATTAGAGACAGGTTTCAAAAGCTGTATTATCTTACATCATTCAGACTCACATAGGCTTATTTGTGTAATCCACAGTAACTTCATTGTGGTGACAGGTGGACATATGTATTATTGTGGAGAGCTTAATTAGCTTTTACGATTAGTGCTCAAGCTTGCAAGGAAACATGAACAGAGCGTTGAACATTTTACTGAAGCCCAGGATTAAAAATGACTGTATGTATTACATGTAACTTAGATCATTTCTGACCATGTTGCATTTCAGCTGATGGAATGGATTTCAAGGGGCAAAAACTGACCAAAAGCAATTGAGGAAAGAAATAAATCTGTGTTTGAATAATTAAAAGATGGAATTTGAAATAATATTTTGAATTTGAAAGGGAGTATATTACATGTGCAGCTGAACAGGTTGGAATTGAAAGCAGTCACAGTTCCCTCTAACCCCTTTCCTTGGGAGACAGAAAAACAAGTTGTGGCTTTAGCCCATTAAACAATTTGGGGAGGAGCAATCTAACAGGTTGATTAAAAAAAGAGAGCAAAAGCCTACTGATATCAAGATCTTGAGAGAGTGCATGGTATTTTTATGCCAGTGTCAAAGAAGAAAGGATGTTGGATACCTTATGAGATGATAATATTTGAACGCAGCAGTACAAACTAGATTAAAGATGTTCTAGAGGGGGATTAAGAATTTAAATCTCCTGTTACAGACTGTGCATCCAATAAATTTAGAGACAAATGTTAAGAAGAAGTTTCTCTGATATAAAAAGAATAGCAGTAAATTTTGGTAAAGGTGTAGAAAAGTCTTGAATGAGAAATGCTGGGAGAACTAGGAAAGATTGGAAGGAGAGGACATATACACAGATATTACAAAGAGAGAAAGTAAATTCTCTCTTAAATTCAAAGACCAAGCTATTGCAAGTCCATTTTCTGAGTACATTTCCCATCTGCAAACCATGCAAACTCCTGGAGGTTACAGAAGTGGTGTCTGGCCAGCATGACATCCAGCTGCCTTTGAATGATCAGATACCAACATAAACCTGCGTTCACCGGATGACTTAGAGAGGAAATTGAATTCAAAACCGTGGGCTCACCCTGTATGATTTCACATACTGCGTTCTATTTGTGACACAAAGAAATAAGGTTCCTCACAAAAGTGAAGGGCACTGACTTACAACTAATTAGTAATTTATGCAATTAGCCTATGGAAATCCTTGTTGCAAGGTATGGTTCCCACTAAGGATTGAAGTCAAATTCTAAGAGATCCTTCTTACATAAGTAAAAAAAACCTACAGCAACAGAAATGAAAATAAATTAAATGGCAATTTTGTACTCTTATTCTTTGGACACTAAGAAATTTACTACCCTAGGAGCAGATCGTTGAATCGAAGTAGTTGATTTCTGTCCGCATTACCTATTGGTTGTCCAGTGGTTTACTTCAGGTTGAACCTGTGTCCTGCGTTAAAGTGTTATTTTGAACTCATGTACTGTGGCTCAGGGGCTGGAGCTCTGTGAACACATATCTCCTGTGGGAATGATGCCCCTTTCCCCCTGGAGCAAGCCAACTTTGTGCCAATCAGGGGGCAGGAGGGTGTGTGGACAAAGGTGGGGGATGTGAGACCACTCTGCCGCTGTTGAAGTGCATTCATGGATACCTCCAAAGTTAACCCATCACTGAGTCTTCAGGCTTTCCTCTAAAGCATAGTGGAGTAGGCAGCATCCCTCACCAAAGGCAAAATCCTCAATTAAATGACCGATTGGTTAGCTTTAATCAGGTAGGGCCAAAAAGTAGTTAATGTGCTCATATTCTAATGGGAGTAATTTCTTTTGAAAAGCTAATGAATGCCCTCCTTCTTTCAGAGGTAGTAGTGTGGGTGTTCATGTGGAGAGACTGCTGAATCACCTTGCACATAGATAGTATGTTTTAATGTCAGTGGACTTTATTCAGATGTTGGCTTTTTAGATAACACTGATACATTTAACAAATGGCATTTTGTGGAGACAGAATTGTATAGCTTCGGCTTACATTCAAGAACGAAATATCTTTGTTTACTCCAAGCAATTCAAGTTTCAAATGCTATATAAAGGCATTTTGATTATCACTCACAATATTAGGTTAAGTAGTAAACTAATCTGTGTCAACTAAACACATAAAATGTATCTAAAGGAAAAAGGTCTTAAGGAAAACTGATGAAGTTATAAGAAGAAATTACCTACTTCAACTTGTTTATTTCTTCTAAGTCGAGTTGCAAAGTGTATCTGGGAAAAAATGTCTCTTCTATAATTTTCTGCCCTGGAATTGCAGGTATGTTGAAACAATTATTTTAAAGGCAACTGGATTTCTTAAAGGTTTTATTTTTCTGTGTATTTGATCACAGAAACACTTGGTTTCTGTGGAATAAGAAGTGAAAAACCACGCAGGAATAATGTGTTGGGCTTTGCTCATTAAAATGTTGATGCTTCTGAAATATTCATGAATACAGAGAAATGCTTCATATTTCTGCCACTTAATTTCTCATATGTTTTTTCCCAGTTACCTTTTGCTCAGTAAGTGATGTAATAAATAAATACTAATTGTAATAATTTAGTAATATAAACAGAGAGCAAATATCACCAGAAAATAATACTAACAGAAGTAGATGGCAATAGAAAATACTAACTTAAGAAGAACAGGTTTTAAAATACAGTGGGCCTAAATATGAAAGGATAAGCCATAGGTGCGGTGTTTGCTTCAAAATCAGAAATCAGTATGCTCTTGCTAGTTTATATTTAGAATCTTTATATTGATTTAACTTGAGATGATAAAAATGTACAGAAAACTGCTGATCTTAAAAGGGTATCAGTTCTGCTTATTGGGGGAGTTATAAGTTAATTGTTGTGAAAGTCTGAATAGAGCTTTAAAATATTTGAGGAATAATTCATTGATTCCATCCAGCTATTCAAGGCTGTATATGATGGAAGTATCTAGTTCAGATTAGTCCACGTGAAGCAGTAAAGTATTAAAGTGAGAGCAAAGCAAGAAGGACTAATTATAGAAAGCAGAAGCCGGGATCCAGTCAGATTAATAGTAAGTTTTAACTGGATTTTCTTTTTACTTTAATTCTATAAAAATGATAATGTTTTCCTAAGGAATTTCACTTCCTTAAAATTATGCTGCTTTTCCTACCAAAAACTAGTTTTATTGAGTTGGAAAACCGTAGAAAGTAGAGCCACAGAGTGAAATTAATGTTCAGAAGGTTTTGAAAAACAAATGAGCTACTTAAATTTAAAAAGAGTTACTAAACTGAAAAAGACCAAGTAATGGATCAGAATATTCTCTTTTTGCTAAAAGCCTTGCAGAAACCACAGTGATGATAATTCACTCCTGCCCCCTATATTTGAATATAAGTTATAGAACTATAATTGACTAAAAATGCATTGTCAAATATATAATTTTGAATCTTATTAAAGAAAAAAAAGAAAAAGGAACCACTTGCTTCCTTTCAAGAGTCTATACCTTGCAAACTGGGCCCAGCAAACTTCACTGTAATAGAAGCTTTCCTTTTTGCATTCAAAATAAGATTTAGTTCACTGTTTAAACTTTATCTAGATAGAAATTCAAGCCCAGGCCCAGTTGGTTCTAAGACTGTCAGAGTTACTGATGTATTCCCTACACTATAACACATGTTTTGGACTAAAATTAATTGATTAATAGTTATTTGGTTTGGCTTAAGCTAACTAGTTAAACTTCATCCTGAATACTCATGTAGCAAATTGCTTCATCTCTGTCAATTGTAACTAACTCAGCTTTTTTTTTTTTTTCCAAAACAGATTAAATTTAACATTGCCAAGACGTTTTTTTCTTACTTTTAGCCCTTGATGTCCATGTGTCTTATTGGCATCCTATCCTTCATTCAGTGACGTAGGTGGAAGAGTTGATGGGGGAGGCCGGTGCTTTTCTTGCACTCAGCCCTCGAAATGTGTTTAAGCCAGGGTGCTTCAGTATTGCAAATTATTGGCAAGATAGATTTAAGCTTAGTCACTAGCCTGGGTAAAATTAAGGATGTGAACTAACATAAGTCTGTTTGCCTGACCAGAAATGTTTTGTGACCCTAGAGCTGCCTGAATTGAACAGAAAATGGATGAACATTTTGAGCAAGGGCCATGGCTTGTGGAGGCCTCTGAAGCTGGCCATGTCCCTAAGTACTTGCACTCTGCTGCAGAAGACACATTTTCCCAGCACAAATTGAAACAGCCACAGGGAATTAGGACAGATGCAAATCTAATCTAGTCACCTTTAGGTCCTCATCCTTCTGGCTGAAAGAAGGAACAATTGTGGAAAATACATTAGAAATTGGTACGCTACAGTCCAAAAATACAGGTAGAAACTAAGTATTGTCTGTCTTTCTTCATGCTGAGTCATAAACTAGTTGCCTACTGAGTGAAAGAAAATGTTTCTCCTTGAATCTCTACCAAACGACTAGATGCTGTGTAGTGATATATTTCATCCTCCTTTGAATCATTTAGCTTTGCACGTAAAGACTGTGATGTAGCTTCAATCTGCAATTATAAGTTGGTCACTGAATAGCGAGGAGAATTTATTACTGAAGCGCAGTGATGAGTTACTGCAAGAGAACTGAAGTCATCGCTGTGAGGCTTATAGTGACAACAGGGACTGTGTGACAAAAGGAGAAAAAGTAATCATGTGCTGATTTCTCTGTTAATCTTTTGTAACTTGCTTTGGTTTTGACCTGGCCAAATCGTTTTCCTTTGTTCAGATACCTTGCACACTGAAAGCTGAGTGCAGCTTGAGAAATGGCAGGCATTTTTAATGCCTGCTGTTTTTTTGTAGGAGCAATTGGATGCTCATCTTCCTGTGTGTCTTACTGTGGCTAGTACTGCATTGCAGCGGGGAATCAAGAGTTACAAAAGATAAAGGATCATCATCTCATTAACCATATTTTCATAAACAGAAATTTAGTTTTACAAAGTAACAAAAGGTAACTACCATTTGAGAGAAAAGGTGAGTTGTACTGTCATCCAGTTTTACTGAAACTAAAATACACATCTATGATACAGTTTGTGCTGAATAGTTATGGTGAAAAAGAACACATTCATAAATATAGGAACAAAATTGAGTAGCAAAAGCGCACTGTTTGTGTGCTTTTCTTCCACTCAAATTAATCGAGTGGGCTACATGCAAAATATTATGTCAGTCCATTACTTTCCAGCTATTAAAATATTTTTTAAAAATTTTATTAATAAATAATAAAAATAAAAATGTAATAATACACCCCCCACCCCACCCCTGTATTTCTCGCACCTACATAACTTGTCCAATTGGCTTTGCGTCTGCCAAGGTGAAATCTCCAGTGAAGTCTGGGGAGCTTAGGGAAAATTTAGTCAAGCTGGAAGTAAAGTAGTGTTGAACATAACTTTAGATTTAGGCAGGGTTGTTGCCTGCCTGTGAAATGAACCTGATGAGCCACAATGTGACAGTGTGAACTGTTTAGGAGGAGGAACACAGAGAAGTCAAAGGTGGTTTACTTTGGAGCTTTCTAAATGCAGTAGCGTGTTGCCTCCATTAAATTAGCATTGTTCCTGTGCCATGTGGCAGCATCTTTGCCATGGAACGTCCTGATCCACTGAATAGGTCCAAGGTCTTTTTCCCTAAAGAGGCCTAATGGGGAGGAAAGCATGCTCTTAGTGAAAAGGCTTTTTTGTCTGTATGTGATTTATGCTGATTGGTATATTAAAAAGCCTTGGCCAGTTAAGTCAACAACAGTAATCTGGGCAGGAACTAGATGGTAACTACATTCAGAGCCACCGGTTAAACTCTGTTCTAAACTGAAGTGGCTGTACCTTATGAATGAGTCCCAGAGCCATGCAAGCTCCAATGTGTTCCTGGGGCTGAATTTCCCTCCCCCTCCTTCTGTCCTCCACAGACTCACACACACACAAGAAAACAGCTCACAAATCACAAAATTAGATGTTTCTAAGAGTAAAGGCAAGGAAAAATGCATTATTTTGCCTGTGTCAGCCTCTGGACATGTTTCCAGTGAGACCCTGTCTTTGCGGCAGGGAGAGGATACCGGCAGTGTAAGAGTGGGCCCCGTGCTGTCCTGGCTCGGGGCAAGCTCAGAGTTCATGAAAAGTTGCCTTTCATAGAAGCCCAATAGTCACTTGATCCTACTTACAGCCCAACTCTTTAGCCAAAGAGTGTTTAACCAAAATTATTTAAATGTGTAATAGTTAAGAGAAGCTTGTAAGATTCTGTAAGTATTCTAACACAAACAGGCTTCTATACTGTCAGAAGAAAACTAAAGGCATTGTTAGATATTTTCTTGTAGCAGCTGAAAGTTTTGGATGGTTGGGCAGAACCCAGGCCCATCTTCTAAAAAGATTGCTTTTTGTTCCCAAGGTCTTGAAAAGATGCTGGAAGAAGAAAACTGAAATAAAGCGCATAGTATTCTGAAATTAGATGAGCAGTTTAATTAAAAACAAATTAGCTAGTCATTCCTTGGAAGTCAGGCGACATGAATATGCCAGTTTGCTATGCAATAGCAGTGAGTCTTAAATTCAAAATCCTCCTACAGCAAGCATCCTTTCTCCTCCAAAGCAAAGGATAGTTCTCCCAAGCAAAGCAAAACATGTTTTAATGAAATGAGTTTGCTGGACAGAACTATTCCATAATTACTAAGCAGATGATGTTGTGATTAGGTCTTATTATCCCGAGTGACTGTTTCTTGAGAAACTCTATTTATGGGTGCAGATAGTTCATGGCATGTTGACTTACTGAATCACTCAGGTCCGCTATTGCTCTATTAGAAGAAAAAGAGCTAATTCTCTTGGTCAGAAACTGAGAGAAGTAATTTGGGAAATTTCGGTTTCACTTTTCTGTAACTTCTGTTTTTATTTTGCTGTTTCCAGTCACTTCTGCTACTACTGTATGGTAATAAACCTGATAACTTTTAATGGAGCTTTAAAAGTTCTCTGTCTTCAACTTTTGTCTTCACCCTGGTGAGATCTGGGTACTTATGTAGTGGAAATTTTATAATAATGCAGCACAGTTTTGCCCCTAAATATCAGTTTTCTAGTAAGACAGTTATGTATGCATCCCCACATGTTGAATGAGTGTTTACATTTTGGAAAGGTCATAAAATTTGAAGCCTTAATCTGAAAGAGCATCATCTAAATCGTAAGGTCTTCTCTAGGGACTTTGTTGTGGCTCATTTATTGTGCTTAGAATGGACATGGTATCATGCTGTTGGACAGAGACTGGGAGAAAGCCACAAGACCCGAAAGAAAATAACCTTTTGGAAATGCATAGGAGCATATGGCAGATTTCTTTATTATAGTAATTTGGTGATTTTGGCATGCAGTATTCCCAGAGCTCGTCTTGGGGAATATTCACACCACCTAGTTTTAGGACTACAACAAATATAACCATATTGGAATGCTCTTCTCCATAGGCTTCTGGACTCTTTGTACCCCTCTCACGGAGAGGCAGAGGGAGAGCAGCTGCTCCAGGGAGCTATTTAATGCATCTCAGCTTAGTGTTCTGTTCCATGCCACATCCTGGACTTGCTTCACTTCTCTCCTTTCCCCATCATCTGTCAAGGCAGCCAAGGAATTTTTTTTTTTTTAATGAGGAGCCACGTCTGTGAACTTGAAATGGCATACCTTGTGTTAGGTGGTAGGAACACTCCTTTCCTGAGCGTTTTGGCATCTGTCTGCAATGCAACAGTTGGGAATAGGAGAAAAAATTCATACGTTAATTCATTGTAAATAGAACTTTCTCTGAAACTGCTAAGGAACGCATAAATTTGGTAGTTTTAGAAGAGATTAATAGGAAGAATAGGTGAGTGAATAAAAGCCTAAAGATATATGAAAAACTCGGTTTTCATCACCGGAGAATGATTTATAATGTAGGTCTCTTCACTTTGCATGTGGACAGCTCAGTGTTCTGTAATTTTCTAAAAGTAATTTTTCAATAATTGTCAGTGCAATTACAAGAGGTGAAAATACAAATAACATATCTGCATTGTATTAAAAAAAGAAACAAACAGGAAATCTAAGCTTTCATCTTTTTTATGGAATTTTATATCATTTTTACCTTTTAAAAATGTCAGCCCAAAGCAATTTTCACATATCCAAAAATCCATTAAAAAAAAATCAATTTTGCAATGAAGTTCACTTTTTACCTCAATTAGGAGGAAGTTAAAGCACAAAGCATTCTTAACCCCATTTTATGTATTTCTTTACGTCCTTTTTTCAATAATGGTTCTGCATCATGAAACACAGATAAAGCAGAAGGGGAGTGGGGTGTGTGTGTATGTAATGTGGTAACATCTTTGGAAGACGGTCATGTTGGTAATTTAAATCCTGTTATATTTTGATTTGTTTCTGTTTTGTTTATTCATTCTGAAACATTATTTTTCAATAAAATGAGATGTAAGTCTGTACAAACCTAAACTTCCGACTGTTTGTAAATAATTTGAAGAGGAGAAAATCCCAATGCAATAGACTGTAACAGGATTAAGATTTCACTTTCACTGGATTTTTTGTTGCTTTTATCACTTAAGTTTTTTTACTTTCCTTTTTATTTAAGATATTTGTAGTTAGGCATTTGGAGTTATAACTGTGATTTGGCAAGAAGGTTATATTGTTTTATATTATTTTTCCATAGCATTGTTGTAGATATTTTTTACTTTAAGAAGTATGCTTTGCAATCGTGGAGTGGTTGATGCAGCAGTCCTATGCAGTTGCGTTTTAGTCATTTGTGGAGACTGATTAGCTTTTGTCTTCTGAATTTGAGAGCAGTTAAGCTGGTTCTTAATTGGTTTTGGAGGTACCCACAGTTTTGTGACCAAAAGAATGTCCTAATCCCTGAATTTGCTGACAAAACACGCATTTGGAAACCTGAACTGAAAATCAGTTTTAATTGCTGAAAGGGGACTTCACAAAAAACATTGAAACTCTCAGAAGTCACTTGCTTACAGAAATATGAGAGAATGATAGGAAAAAAATCAGAGATTCCCTGCTTCTGAGGAGAGGTTGTTCAGGCTTTGAGAGATGAGTCGATACACAGCACTCATTTGACTGTCCCAGCCTTTTTAGAAACTTTTTTATTTCTATCTTGCTGTGAAGAGGCTGCCAAGGAAAACAGGTTTAAGAATTATCCCATCATGAAGTGGTTATTTATTGTAATCTTTATGCCTCCAATAGTAAATCATGCTTGGCAGCTGTATAACATGAGAAACTCAGTCCAAAGTCAATTAGCATGTTTTATTAGTACAGAATAAACTACGGAGTTAATGGGAGCTACACATCATCGTTAAGAGCCTGATTTTTATCTGTGCTAAACATCTACACGTTCAACGGAAATTAGTGGGGTTTGGGGGCATTTAGTGTCTTTGCAAAAGATGTGGGCAGAAGGGGGTGGGTAGGAGCTCACCACGGGCTCCGTGGGTGCCTGAGCACAGCTCAGAGGCAGGGCACCTAACCCTGAGAGCGCGTGGGAGCAGCTCACACAGTCCCTTTTTCTGTCTACTCAGATGCAAAAGGATTTGCCTCTTGTTCTTCCCTGGCCTGACGCTGTGTCAGTTTGGGCTTATCACAAAAAAGGGATTTTGTGCTGTGCTGCTGACTGAGGCCTTTCCCCGTCTTCCTTCGTTCCTTCTGCCTTGTAGATTCACCAATGTGTTCTAATATATACTTTAAAAAATGCAGTGCTTCAAATGGTAGGTTGATATGCAAGTAGTTAGCAATGCTATGCTTATTGTGACATTTTCTTTTCTTTTTTTCTTCCTAGTGTAAAACTCTCTCTGGAGTCTGTGATCACATTATATCTCTCTCTTCTGATCCGCTGGTTTCCCAGTCTGCTCACCTTGAAGTGATCCAGCTTACAAACATCAAGCCAAGTGAAGGGCTGGTAAGAAGTACGCAGTTAATCAAACCCATCATCCAGGATGAGAAAGTGAATTTCTAAAATACATTGTATATATGGAAAGGAACAGGACACTTTAGCTTTTTTTTTATTTTAAAGCCTGAAAATTGATTACTCATGCTAGTTTGGTTTCTCATGCAGCTGGGCCAACAAGGAAGTATTTTGTAAGGCTGTGTGATGTATGCAAAGAGTTGAGTGACCAGGGAGAAATGAGCAAGAAGTTCTTGCCATTTGTACCAGCTTCTGAAAAATGGTTCAGATTGTTCTAGGATCTTGAAGTCTGAAGGGATTTAAATTACTAAGATCAACTCAACCAAGAAGCTTGCGTGGGCTTATGCACAAAACCTGTCAAATTCTGGAATATGCTTCATAGTATCTCTGGGATGTAAAGCTATTTTATAAGTTATTCAGGGGCTCTACAGCACTGCTGAGATGTAGCTTATTGAATTTTATTGCAAGAACTCTGCATGCTTAATCAGGTGCTTGTAAAGGCTCAGCACAGCCATCCTGTGTTTGTTGTTCAAGAGTTGACCGTTGATCCTTTGTTTACTCAAGTATCTTACACCCACTGCGTGGAAAAAAACCCCAACACTGATAACAATTACAGCTGTATGACTTTACATCACTAATAATATCTCTTCACACAATCTGTGGAGGTAGTAAGAGGTGATCACAAAACAGTTAGCCATTCTTTGCCTAATGAAATAACTTTTGCAGCTTCTGCCCAAGTTTGTTCACATACAATTTTTGTGAATAAGGACTACTGCTGTACTCTTTGCAGCAGGTTTTTGAAGTTGTTTGGATGGTGTAGTTTTGGAGAGTATTTTCATTTGTGTGTTGGTGGCTGTTGGGTTTTGGAGTTTGGTTTGGTTTCTTTTTTTGACAGATTTGGTATGCCAAGGTATTTAGAGCAATTATACACTAAATTTATTTTCCATTCTTTTGGAAATCACAATTAAAATATGATAAAAAGCCCAAACATTTGGATGAGTAAATATTGCCCCATCCTTTGTATTAGTCAGCTATTTATTTTCCCTTCCTCCACTGGCTTCTTTTTTATCTCTGAGTCCATTTCAAACTAGTCCTCCAGGATTTCGTTTTTTTCATGGATTCTCTCCTCCCTCTCTTTCTCCTGTAATTTTAAGTCTTCCACCAGCTCCCTGCAGTCAACCTTTCAAAATCCGATCTTCTGCTGTAATGAAGAAATACTCCTTTCTCTTGATCACTGTTTTTGGAGTTCTGTCTATTTTTATCTGAACTTTTATTTCTTCTCTTTTCTGTCTTGTGACTGTTATTTTTCTTCCTCATTTAAGCCTTTGTGTAGGATGTTGTTAAACCCCAGTGACTGAAAAATGTTAAGTGGTATTTTTGTAAATAAGAATGTCTTTCATGGGTCTGTTCCTGCTGGGTAGCTGATGAGAGAGAATCTCTTCCCCCTCTGTGCCTCTGTTTTACACCCTCTGTCTGTCTTGTCTGTTTAAACTGGAAGCTCTTGAGGCAGGTTTTTTTTGTTTAATATGTATTTGTGAACAAAGGTCTTGATGCTGACTGAGGACTACCATGTTATTGTCATAAAAATAATTCTACGTATTTTTAAAAAGTGGAAAATAACGACTGCGCAGTATACAAGTGTTAGAAGCTATTTTGATATGGTCATATTTTTTCTCCTTTATCCTTGCCTGTATGCCACTATTCTGTTGCCTCTGTATTGTGCTGTCTCCTCTAGATTGTGAGCTCTCCAGAGCAGGCATGTGAGCTCTCCAGAGCAGGCACTGAGGACAACACATTTGCGCCTGAAGGATGAATGTCATAGTTTTCAGTTTGTTATAGTGCCAGTCTTACTAACAGATCATCTTTGTCAGGTTGCTCTTGGTGCTTTATATGAAAGCTTTGCTTTTGGGTTGTTGGGCTTTTTTTATTTGCTTGTTTTTTAAACTAATACCTTTCAATTAAGATACAGTGAATGCATATCGGTACTGCCCTGTTGAGTGCTAAGTGTGTCACTTTAAGAATTGATGGTGGAGCTTGGAGTTGTGAATATCCTCTGCACATCAGGAGCACTTGGATGAATGTGAAGCTTGATAACTTCTGGACCTTCTTCCAGGATCTGTGCAACGATAGATGTGGAAAAATGGATTATTGTCAACTTTCTTCTGGATTTCTTGACCTACATGACAGTTCTGTGCTGGCTTTGCTGATCACTAAATAAAATCTTCAAGTAGAAGGAAAAGGACAAGGAAGGCTGCTAACTGGGAAGATTTTTTTTTTTTTTTTTTTTTTGCCACCTAGCATAAATAGAATATCTAATGTCTCAAATTTAATATCTAAGAAGCTGAAGTAGATCAGAGACAGAAAAAGGAAAGAAGAGAAGGAAATAAAAAGTTTGGAAAACAGTGCTATTTCCCTAAACTCATATGATAAATATATGACAGAATTGAGAAAATGGTTGCAGTTTTTATGACTTAAAACACATTGGAGCACTATCAGGATGTTTTAATCAGCACAAATAGTTCCTTCACTATGTTTGCTCTTTCCTTGTGGAAAAGTAAGTATCAGTCAGAGGTAAATGTAAATTGGCAGACTAATACCTTAATGCAGAAAGAACAGGTAAATGTGTTGCAAGGTTTACACTGTCTTATAGGTATTAAAAGTAGCTAACACCCATCAGAAAAAAAAAAAAAAAAGACTAAATAACCTGGCAAGCAGAACATTTTTTTAGCGTGTGATATGGGGAAACTCTTGTGTACTGGGTAAAGCAATGTTATGGGTGGGTTTTGGTATTGCTTCACACACCCGCCCCGCCTTTTCCCTATCCATGGTCTGTTACCCAGGTGAGTTGTGTGACTGGCTGCATACACGTGTTTTCCAGTGAGTTTTGCTGTTGGAAGAGGTATGCCCTGCAGTGGCTGTGAAGTAGGGGTAAAAAGGGAGTTGTCAGGGTAGGAAATTATTTTAAAAGCCCTAAAATGGATTATTGTGGTCAGCTTTGCAATCACCTGCATGCTCCCATGTGTAATCACTTCATTTTTTTCTTCTATTTCTTTTGAGGATTTGGAAGTTTTTTCATCTCTATCAGTAAGCAGGGTTTAATTTTGTGTGGTTTTGCACTACTGATGTTCTAGAAAGGGACAAAACTGACTAGCTTAGGTAGTATCTTTTGCCAGGTAACAGACTTAAAAATATTACTGCTTGACTGAAAACAGTGAGTGTATTTCGCAAAGAAGCAGAATACTGTACCCCTTTTGTTAGACAAAAAGCAGGTAACCAAGTTTTCCTTGGCAAGTATTTTCTTCAACAGTTCCTTTCTATTTTATCTTTTTTTTTTTATATAGAATGGAATATCGGAGAACTGTGGCAAGGGTTAATCTTGAATTTCAATTTTTTCCCGATCATATTATCATTTTAATCCTAGTCAGTTCAGGTACTGTGATACAATTTCAAGTGGCAGCTATTCATCTAGCTTGCTAGATTCAGAAATGCAAAGATGAATTCACCAGAACATGAGATTGATTGTTCTGGGTTCCTCTTTGCCTGCTGAAGCAAACACAAAATGAGACTGTCGTGTTAAAAANTCCCTCATAAAATACAAGTTGTAGATACAGCAGAGTGTGGCAGCTGATTAAAGGTGCGCTGCTGACTCCCTGGCTAGAAAGTATTTTCCAGGAATCCAGTGTTCCTAGTATTTCTCCTGAGTTTGGAGTTCAAGAGACACGTGCAATCTGGGGGGATTCCATTAGGATGGTGTCACAGTAAAACAGTAAAAACTCAGTTATGTGTTTTATAAAATGGAATTAGTATCTTCTTTTCTTTTCCATCCAGCATTGCATAAAATATGTTAAAAGTATATCAGATTCTGTTTTCTTTCTTAAAAAAAAAAAAAAAATGGGAAAAAGTATCTTTCCTACCCCTTAACAGAATTATAGTTCACACCAAGATAAGATGTAATGGTTGGTTTGAAATTAGACTTCTACCCATAACTGATCAGGACAATCTCTGATGTATTTAAGCATGAGTTATCTGATCTTTAATCTAGGCGTACATTTATTCTTGATTACTAGGGTGGTTACCTTTTGGTTATTTTAGTCATATTAACTGAATTATCTTTCCTTTTATTTGACCTAACCAATTCTTGTAAATTCATAGGGACCGTGGCATTGTCTTTGGATACCTAAGATGTGTGTTTGCCAGTTTCTTTCAGTACAAATGAACAGCACACACACTAATCTCCCCTTGATCACTAAAAGTACTATTGATATTGTGCAGCCACAAGGAGGCAGGGAGGCGAAAACTTGTAAATGCCTGTGGTATTCTTATTTCCATTACAGATCAAACAATATATGCCAGAGACATTCTCCTCTCTGTACCATTTCCCATACTTAAAATGAGCTCACTCAAAATGAGGAGTGGAGGAACGTGGGTGAAAGGGTAACTCATCTTTCTGTTGTAAAATGTTACCTCCTCCCATTTAAAAGCTGCTTTGTAAACAGAATGATGTTGGCTCCTGCAAAATTAATGTGGCATGGTACTGGTGTAGCATTTATTAATTTTGCACGTGTGGAATAAATATAATCTGGGTGGTTTTTGCAACTTCCCTCTTCCCTCTCTTTCTTAAAGTGTGCAAAATCTTGATCTTACCCTTTGAAGAAAGTTCTGCAAATTCTCCTCGTTTGCTTTTTCAAAATCTTTCAAATTTGTAGAAAAGACTAGATTGGATGTGAATTGCGCTCTGCCTCAACAGCCTACTTGGACGACTTTACTATCCTTCAGAACAATGCTTTGCACGAAACGAAACTCTGTGTAACCGTTGTGAGACTTCATCCTTAGCTTTCTCTCTGATGTTTTCTTAAGTTGAAAGCAATAACTTGCTGTCAATAAAAACAAAGATGTGACTTTCTTCAGAAATTGCTCTGTGTGGGAACCTGACTCATAGTTCCTGTCACCATGAGGTCGCCGTGATGTCAGCTCTTGCCATGTTGCAAGGTGTGTGGTCAGGTCACTTAGATCGAGATCCCGAGAAGGATTTAGGCCCTGATTTTTGATGGTTTGAGGGTAGGTATGCATACCAAATAACAGCAACATATCTCAGCCTCTTGTGTGGCTCATTACCCTGTCTGTAAAATGTCTGTATATTAGTGTTTCCCTACCTCACAGGGGTGTTGTGAGGATAAATGTATAAGAAATTGCCATTCTATATTTGAGATAACCGAGTTAAGCGGGAAACTATGTGCATGGAGCCAATCAATAGTAAAAGTTGCTGAAGGCGCATCGAGGAGCTGGAAGTTGAAGCATGATGAAAGGAGCTTCTATCTGTGTAGTAATGAGCAGATTCTTGCTTTGTTCTCTTCTGTCTGTGGCAGCCCAACATGACAACTGCATTCAATGCTATTACTGCTACGTATTGTGCAGAGCAAAATAGGAGTTTAGTTTTGAGCCCCCTCTCCTGAGAAACTCATAATATTCCTTTTTTTTTTAACTAGGGATATCATCCACTTATGTTAAGCCAGGGGTACTTCTTTGTTCCCACTTGTCTGTGAGTTCTGATCCCAAATTGGATTAGTCTGACCTGATACATTGTCTTTACCTCTTTACCATACTTAATCACCAGTAAGTGCACCCTGCCCCTCAGTTAGGAACAAGCTTCTTTGTGGCACTCTGATTAAAAGGAGAAAAAGTAGGTTATGAAGAGAAAGTTAACTCAAGCTCAATATTTACCCGCTTTCTGTGAACCAGTCAGAGGAAAGGAGGTTTCTCAGAAGTTGAATGCTCAGTGTACGACAATTATCTCTTCTTTTTCCTTCTCTCATTGTCTTAGTGGATGCTGTTAAAATGTTTGAATTATGACTTGATGAAAAAAACAGATTTGAGACACTGTCTCAGACTACCCATGCGGGAAGTTTTGTCTGTTCACAAGCTATCCCTCCTTTTCCATATTTTTTTGAAAGAAGTGGGGTAGCTAACAAAGTTGACATTTAAGTTTAAGTTTTCATCATTGAGTTTTATAGCTGACCTGTTCACTGAGATGAGTGAGACTATCAGAAAGTCTTAGAGCCATTTTGCAGGCACACTTTAGAGCATTGGTTATCGGTTTGAAAGTTCTATTTGTAGCATTGCCCACCAGAGACTCCAGATCTTCTGAAGCCTTGGTAGCTTCCAAAGCAAAATGGAAGTATTGATCATGCTACGGCAATTTGTAATTCTCTCTTTTTTTTTTTTCTTTTGTAATCGGATGTTGTTATATCTGTAGTTGAAGGAGTCTGTTAAAAAGACTGGGGACTATTTATAGAGATGACTGTGGTAAAACGTTTTAGTTTGCTATTGATAATTAGGGCCAGAATCATTTGGACTGTTGTTCTTGAAGTGTATTAAAAAGCACTTTCCTATCCAGAGAGAAATTCCTCATAGCATATATTAGAAGTCCACAAATCTTAAAAAAAAATTAAAAAGACAAGGGGAAAAAAAAAGGCTTTTCTTTTAGAGATATGCAAGTTTTGTTTGGATGGTGATGGTTTGTAAAACACTTTAAAAATTCTTTCCCATGATGTCTTTTTCTTAGGGTATGTACATTAAATCAACATATGATGGTCTCCATGTAATTACTGGAACAACAGAAAATGTAAGTATTGTTAATACTGTATGTTCAGGCCTGGAAGCCTTTTGACCTTACCTGTGGTTTATGCTTTCCCTTTGCTATAGGCTACATTTTGCTTGCAAAAGTGTGCTAGTTGGCTGTTGAGGACCAAGAGCATGTTGGACAGCAGAAACGCTTGTGCTTGTTTACCTCAGGATTAAAAGAGTTGTTCCCAGTTGAGGACCAGGAGAATCAGTTTTGATTTGTTCTTGCAAGACACCTAAAATGCTGGAGTTGATCAAGATAGGAACTAGCTGTCTTGGAGTTACCTTGCTCTGTGAATAAAAGATAAATGTCTTCATTATGTGTAGGGTGATATGCTGGAATTTCCTGCAGTATTAGACAAACGGCTTTTATATTTTCAATCTATCAAGCTTTATTTTGTAATAAATAAATGCATGGAAATGAGGACATTCCTTCACATTGACAAATAACCATATATTTCTGCATGAACTTCTGAGTAATGCTTATAGGAAGGAACACATTACCGGTGTACTGATTGACACTGAAGGTATTAAACAGCAAGCAAAACACAATAGAATTCTTTTCAACTGCCTTTGAAATACTACCTCCTTTCCTTGTACACCATACTTAGAGGACTGGCTGGCTGTTAGGAAGTGAGCAAAATGATTGTTTTAGGGGGAAAGGCTTTTATCCTTATTCTTCAATGAACATGGAACAAGCCACTAAACAACATTGAACTGTTCTGTAATGGTTTAGGCAATTCCTTTCAAAGATATCGACGGCACTTTCTTAAAATGAAGCTCTCAGAAGTGTTTGTTTTATCCTGTTATTACTGTGTTATACTGTGGAAAGTGCAAACTACCTACATGCTATTTACAGCTGCTGCCTCTGATCTTCAGTGAGGTCCTGTTAACATCTCGGTAAAATAGGAGTATTGTTTTCATCCCTTCATAGGAACTGCAATCTGATAGCCTTTCTTCTTTCTTTTTTCTTCTGCTGTGGGCAGGATCCATGGGTTATACCCAATAGATATTAACTGTTGTAGAACTTCTGTGAATGCCATCTGTCTCAGAATAGGGAAAATGTAAGTAATTTCAACCTTGAAATCAAAATCCTAGGGAGCCAGACCTACAGCTACAGATATCATTAGTGGAGTTAGGAAAAGTAAACAAAAGCAAGAGAGCCATACTTGAGCTTCATCCAAAAAGCTTTTGAAAGAAAGAGGATGGTTTTTACAGTTGAATTTCTCTTAGATTAAAAAAGGAACCATTTCTTTCCATGACTTACTAATATTGAATTTAATTTCCCAGGGGCAAAGATAAAAATAAAATCTTAATGCATTCCCTCAAAACTCCTATCTTTTCTGATTAATGAATATAATTTAAAGCTGCATCAGGAAGCTTCAGTCATGATGACTTTTCTGCATTCGCTACTGACTCTTTCGCTCACTCTAACACCCTGGAGGTGCTCACAGTAGACTGAGAAACTGCAGTCTTCTATCTAGGGAAAAAACCTGTTGTGTGTTAAAGCATTTTTGAAAATGAGTAGCGCCTTAAAGTAAGGTGTCTCCTGCTTTTAAACACACAGTTGCTAGCTGCTTCCTTTCACCAAAAAAAAAGGGGGTATGATTCTGATAGATGGGAGGAGAAACATCTAAGCAGCATAGCCAGAGCAAGGTCATGATGGTGCAGATGTGTTCTGACATGTTGGTGATGACATGATTACTGTTTGTGATACATTTTAACGTCTAGGAAACAGTAAGAATCCAAATTCTTTTCCCTTTGAACAAAATTTTGTGTCCTTTTTCTTCCCAATTTTGCTCCTTCTAGCGAGACATTGGCACAACTTTTTGTCTGGCATTTTTCTGAAAGATCAGAGAAGCACTTGGCTTTTTAATTAACACAGTAGCATGGCAGTGCTGGCAGTATTAATGAAACATAGTATTTCTTGTAACCGCAGTTCCGCTTTTTCTGTTTGCCATTCAAGGTGCTTGAAGTCCAGCTACAAGGCCCATTAGAATGTGGATCTTGCTGTTCAGCATTAGGAGTCATCTCTCCCAACACATCAGCCCTGCAATTCAAAGAAGCTGAGCTCTGAAACTTGAACAGTGAGAGAGTAGGGCTCCTCACAGGTCACTGCCTCATAAGAGGTTCTCCCTTGTGGTCGTGTAGCATTAGAGCAAGCTGAGTTTTCTGGTTCACATCTTCTTTCTTTTGTTTGGAAATAACAATTCTAAAGTGTGTCCAGCAAGAGACTACAGCTTTCTTGCTGAGTAGCCCTTTTAGACCGTGTTGGAGAGACTCTTTCAATTCACAAACCAAACGTATTCTTCCAATATTGCCAGTTTATAATTTGGTTTTCTAATAGAAAGGAGTATTTTCTAAAGTAATAGCATGCGGTGCATCTCCAGCAGAAGTGTATCTTTGAAGAGGGTGCTCCCAGTGTCCCCACTTACTGTGCACTGGTTGAGTTTGTGGATTGCCCTTAGATCTCGGGGAAGAGAGGCCTTTCAGAAGAAATGACACCAAAATCTCCACTCTGGGCATTCAACAAATGTGTCCCAAGCAGTCACAGAATCACAGAATCACAGAATCGTCAGGGTTGGAAGGGACCTCTGGAGATCATCTAGTCCAACCCCCCCGCCAGAGCAGGGTCACCTACAACAGGTTGCACAGGACAGCATCCAGGCGGGTTTTGAATGTCTCCAGAGTCTAAACTGGTCTTTCAGACAGCATGGATATGCTGAGGGGAGTGGGACAAAGACTACATTTAGTCTAAAGGGTAAAACTAAATCTATTCTGAAGAATAAATTCTAAGCAGATTCTGAATAGCTTGTATGGTATGAATGTGTGAGCCTCAGCAACAGGTACTTCCATCTGTTGTTAAACTCCCTGTTGAACTGAGTTACTAGCCAATGAAGATACAGCTGTGACGTGACACACTTTGTTCCTCCTAGTAGGACTTCGTTATTGGGTCTTTTGCTGAATGATCAGCACATGCATCTAAAAAAAGAAAAAGCTTATCAGTTCTCCTCTGTTTTCCTTAGTGATGATAACAGATACTGTTCTTTTACAGGGAGGTCTGTATTCTTTACTTAGGAGGAAAAAGCGATAAGGAGCAAGAGTTGCAACCTCTTTATAAGACCACAGCCTCGAGACTCCTTTATGAATGATTTTTTACCTCACCTTGCAGTGTTCAAGGCATAATTGCAATGAGTTTTTTTTAAAGTAGCCTTTTCCATTTTGAAGATTTCAGAACATATTTACTGGCTTGGCAAACTGCCGCACAGAATACCTGTTTTGTCAAAATTTAAGCTGCAAACGCTGAAGTCAATACAGGGGAAAGTTTGTATCTTGATAAAGTCCAGTGGAGTTCAAGGGTAATGACACAAGATTCACTTTAATTGCCGTTTTGAAAGTCTTATGTGTAACTACATCTGAGCTAAAATAGCAGTATTACATAGGAGGATTATCAAGATTGTTAGAGGTATGAATGAGTAAGTGCGAGTAGCGAAATGGCAGGAAGAAGGTAGATCATTAGAACATAATCACCAGTGTTAAAATTTTTCCCCAAGTCACTCAGCCAATACGTTTAATGCTGAAATAGTGCTGAAAAGTCAAGGCTGCTGTTGTTTATGTAAGTAAAATTGCACTTTACTAGCCCAGCTTGATTTAGGATGCAATGATCGCATCAGCTTGATTTAGGAGCAATGCCACCTAGGACTGAGTCATGAGTGACCCTTCTTTCAGCCTCATGTTTGTCTTGGATATCTTCCATTTAAACACTGTCTTTAACTTGGGCCATGAATTACGTGCAATTGTACTAGAAAGTCATGGCGTCGCTACGGGACATGACATACATTTTGAATGGGGATGTAGTACGTAGGTTATAACAATTTCAAGTCCACATTCCAGACCCGGAGCATATTCTTGAGACAACCTGTTATCTCACCTGAAAATGAATTTAATTTCATTTTTTCTCTAAAATTCATAGTGGTTTTTCAGAAACGTGCTTCTGAGCAACTTGTTTTTTTCCAAACTCAGTCTCACCTTCTACCTTTAAGTTGATTAAGTGCCTTCACAGCCTGGCAGCCACAGTATTGAGAGAAAAATCAAATGGTGTCACTCTATGAAAAGCTGAAAGAACTTATTTTCCTCTAAACATTAGGGGTATCTCCTTCAGAAAACAGTTGGTCTACTGTAAATATAGAAGACAGAAGACGGGAAAGGTTTTGGGAGGATGTCACTTTATGGGGGAGGGTTAGTGGGTTTTGTTGTGGGGGTTTTTATTTGTTTTTTTTTTTGTTGTTGTTGAATTGTGGTATTTGAGGCAAAAGCAAAGAACAAAACTACTTTGCTTTTTGAAAGTGTGATCGTTGTAGGATTTTGATGCTGGTTGCGTTTCTTTCACCCTAATGACAACCCAGAAACTAAGTTACCATGTAACTTACATGATCTTCCTTGCTGTTATCTAACCTAATACTCTCTCCTTGTGTGCTCTTTGAAGAACAGTAATTTACTGACGTTCTCTGCAATATATTGAAACGTTGTAGAATAAAAAGGCAACATGTGAAATTTGTTTATGAGGAATTGCCGATTAGTCTTTATAGGTTCAAAATTCAGACAAAGATTGGTTTTCAAGGCTTAAGAGATATCAGGCAGATTAAAGCACTCTTTTGGCAGAATGAAATTAAAAAGAATCCTTAGGACTTGGTTATTCTTAATTAAAAAAAAAATCATAACTTTCTTAACATTTAATTGTATTGTGTACAATAGTACAGGTTATTTTTCTTCAACAACAACTAATTGACTTATTTAATATTTCTTTAATTCTTTATTTCACAGTACAATGTAATTATCAATCTAAGCTGATTTACATAGCTTAGCGATCATACTGCTGAAAGAGAGATGATGACCAGTAAGAACTGTATTCTTTATCATCTCTTTTATTTTAAATTCAGTCACCTGCAGATCGGTGCAAGAAAATCCATGCTGGGGATGAAGTGATTCAAGTTAACCACCAAACTGTGGTATGTATAACTATATTCTGTGTCAATTGGAGATAGAGTTGTCATGGCACATCAGCATGTGTAGAAAAGAAATGTGTAGAAAAATGTGTTTTTATAAATCATTATTATTTCTAACATCTAAATTTTCCTTTTCTCTTCTGAAACCACATGGTTCTTATGTTCGTAAGTTAAGGCCCGATCCTCTGCATATCACTGCAGGTATCGAGTTAGGCTAAATAGCTGTGGCTTGGGAGATATGTTAGGGTGTTTTCTGCTTACCCATGCTCTATCAAATAAACAGTTGTTTTTGGTTTAATAGAAAGTTTAGATCAGAGGGATGCAGGGAGTTGGAACTGTTGTGCCCTTGTGGGTTGAAGAGCAAGGTTACTTCCTGGAAGCTGGAAAACTTACTAATTTCTAAACCTATTGGAATATGTAGAACATGGGTTTTGAGAACAAAGCATGTAAAATTCCCAGCGTGCCTAGGGTGTTTAGCTTAATTTACATACAGATTTTTAAACTTGGGAAGTTAAGATGAAAAAATCTTTCAGATATGATAGGCAAGAAAACTAATACCATGCAAATTGCTCTTTGTGTGAAGATGCATGTTAGTTCCTGGTGATTTTACTTAGGATTGGTGAACTGTCAAAATAAAACTACCTTTTCTAAGGTAAGGCTTGGTAAGAGAAGAGAGCAGACTGTCAATATAGAAAGCAAGTATTCTTTTTCCAAAGTATACGGTTTCTTAAGAGTAGTGAAAGACAATATATGGTATTAATTACATGTGTCCTTGCAAGCAAATTAACTGACAAAATAATATCCTAGTTCACCATTATTAATACAGAAGTCATTTGTTAAAAGTGTGTTTCGTCATTCCCCATGGGATTCCGCTTCTAGCTTTAGGCCATTGTACATCATGTCAGCTCGTCTGCATGAATTAGTGTAATATTTCAGTATACCCTCCAGCTAAGTTTGATATCAAATATACTGTACATATGTGGAACTTAACTGATGGGAAGCTATCTTTTGAGCTCTGCAATGTAATTTGATAAATCTAAGCAGATCAGGGTGAATTTTAATACTTTTTTTTGGCCATATAGATTATTCATGTGTTGTATCCCATGATTACTTACAAGTACAGTTGATGACTAACTTATTTTTCTGCACTAAGAAAGCTTATGAGATCAATTTAATATGAAAAACACTTTAGAACATTATGATGTATACACATCTGAAGAAGTACATCAACAAGCATTCAGTCCTTATGCTATCTAGTTTTTCCAACAAATTTTGATGGTGCTGTGTAGCAAAGCTGCCTTGTCAACTTTAAAATTTCCAGTCAACTAGGTATTTATTCTAGTTTTCTTTGTGCATCTACACTGCATTTATTTGATGGAAAGATCAGATGCTTACTCCTAACACTAATAATAAAAATGCTGTGACAAGCCTTAAGATGAGCTTTCTTACCTAGTTGTATGGAATTTTAAATGTAGGATTTGGGCCTTTTGGCTTTTGAGTTAGTAAAGCTTAGTATTTTGAGATGTACAGAAAAGAGTTGATTGTAGCTCTAGGAAAAAGGACCATAGGGAGCTAAGACAAACTTAATTTAATTTTTTAGCAGTAACATTTGGTGTAGGGGATTTGTATAATAATAGACTAAATCACGCGTTTTCATATCATCTTGCTTTGTTGTAGCAACAATATAATTAAAATAATTGGCATCTTTGATTTTGTATATGAGTAACTTCCTTGTACTTTAATGTCACCGTTCCACAGTGAAAGCCAGCTGGAATTCTCTTAGGAATGTGATTGCTCTTCCCGCACCTTTACAAAAGTGCACTTCATTAACTTTCCAATTTATAGAGCTCAAATATTCAATATTTTCTATAGGCATTGCAGCATTTTTTTAATCTCTTTATATCTTTTGGCAAGAGTCTAAATCAGTCCTTTTTTACTTTGGCCATTGTCATAAGGAATTTACTGTCCAGTTCTAGGAATCTGTTTTTCTGGAGAGGAGAGGTATTCTTACAGTGATTCTTAGTTAGGAGATAAAGAATTCTGAATACTACATTTTGTCTTTGCTTTTTGCTGTGTGTTTGGGTTTGGTTGGTTGGTTTTTTTTTTTTTTCACACTGCCTATAGTACTCAGCAGTTGAAAACATAGGATCTATTTTTCAACTTGCTCTTTGTAACTTATACATTATCACTCATATCAACTATAGAAATAGCTTTGACTGGATTTTTTAAAGATCTAACTCTAAAAATGTAGGGAAATATTGTTCACATGTAAGTGTTATTTATGTGATGGAGAATCAAAATCTAAAAAATCTAAGTTTAAATTTATTTTAGAGTTAAAACTATTTTTTCTGTATTTTCTTCAGTTATTTCATTGTATTCTGTTTGTCAAAGTGAAACTAATACCTGGCTTTCAGTACTATATATTTCAAAGAATGAATATAAGTATGGGAAGGAGAGATTCCACACAATTATTTTAAAGAACCAACTTGCTAGCTAAGACTTTTTACAAGGATCACATTTTAATACTTATGAAAAGTCTGTTATTTCAGAAAGACCACTGGCTTTCAAGTAAGCAGCATAACAAAGTAGGAGAATAGTTAAATATTAATTTTTATTATATATCCTAATACTGAGTGTCAAATGGTCTTAAATTCTCTACTGATATCCTCTGTTTTCTTGTAGCATTGCTTAATTTTCATAGCATTTTTTGGGGCAGTGAATTTAAAGGATTTCACGTGATTGCCCAGGCCTTTTTCTGTGTTGAGAGAAAACGTGTAACAGGATGTATTCCACTTGTTGCTGGCAGGATGTCTGCTATGTAAATATCTTCTGAATTTTTAAGATAAAAAAATAATAAGATTAATCCTAAAGTCAGTGGAAAGCTAATGTTCAGAAAATTGTGCTATAAATTGTAGTTTACTGAGGTTAGATAGCTATATTAATCTTCTGTGTCAGTTTTGCCTTGCAGAATAGAATTTTTTTTAAATAGCTCTGTAACTGAGAGGCATGACTACTCCATTAAAATTCAGAAGGATTTAGGCACTGTCTTACCTTAAACTTCCCTGTAAATTCCATCCTTAATCTGCTCTAAAAGCCTGTCTGTCTAAACTATTTCCAATGTAAACAAAAAAAAAAGTCATTTGGGTGATTCAGAATTTGCACTGTGCTGCACTACTCATGTTTCAGCCCATATATAATTCAAGAGTATATTTTGCCTCAAGATAGTCCTCCTTTTAACCAGCTGAAAGTGCAGGAAACAATATTATTGCTTACATGAATTATTACTGTTTACAGTACTCTTTTTGGTTGCATCAGTGATAAAGCTGTAGAGAAAAAGCTCCAAGCAGAAAACAGGGAAGCAGAGTCAGGATGGTGTAGGGTTCTCGAATAACAGGCTGTTTTTGTATAATTTCCCATGCCTAGTTTATTTTGGAGGCATTTTTGCTACACTGCATATACTTCTAATACAAGTATGATATGACTTACGGATTTAATACAAGTATGATATGACATGTGATAGACACGGTTTCCCAAAATTACGTTTGTTTCCCAAAATTTATCAGAATAAACATAAATATAGATGACAGAAAAAATATGGCAAAGTAATTTGGCAAAATAGGTAAATATTGTCCGTTATCAATCTGTTTTATGTAGAAGCTGGTATGCTTAATGTCTTTAACATCTATAAGTTACCACTGAAATAGGACTTTTTGGAATCGTGTACTATGTGGGTAACACCTAGCTTTTATATGGCATGTTCCTTACTGTGGAAACTCCTGTGGGCTCTTGGGGGCCAAGCCAAGTCCACAGAAGTGAGTTGCTGGAATTCTTTTTGTATTTACAGTACAAAAATTTTGAGGAGATTTTGCTAAAATTCCTCTGAAAACTGGATACCTTTACAAGATCATACCTTGCTTTTCTGCAAGGGTAAACACTTAAGAAGGGTATGATACCTTTCTAGATCCTTACCCTAACTTAATCTTTGCTTAGAAAAAGTAAGGAACAGGTTTTTAAGATTCACTGTACGATTAGTGAGAAGAGTTCAACCTCCACAGAACCTCTCAGGGTCTGTGGGGAGCTGGCAAATTCCAGCTGATAGGAAATGGGATCTTAGGGTGTGTATGAATTTCTGAAGTGTATGCATCCAAAATGGAGTTTGCAGTAGATTGTCTTATTTTGGGAAAAACAAAACACCTGTAAGTAGAAAAATGACATTGCAATTATTTCTGTTTATTCAGTTTTTCTGCACTGTTTAGCAGGATCAGTTTCAGATTCAAGCTAGGCTTTTTTGAACGCAGGTATTTAATTTAAGGCCTTATTAACTTGGCTTGAAAGGAAACAGAATTTCTAAAGGGACTTCATGAGGAAGTGGGCTGGAAGAGTATAAGGGAGGAGACAGCAGTGTCAAAGACTTTAACATTATGTTTGACACCTTATACAACAACTTCCACTAACAACGTCTTTCATTTAAAATAATATTTTTATGCTCTTATGATGCTTGATTTGAACAACAAAACAGTGCATCAAGATAGTATAAGTTCAAAATAAATACGCCTCATGCTCAGCTTCCTTCTCTTGCTGTCATGAGTGTGCTTTTATGGAAGAGGAGACAGAGCAATAGCTCCCAAATCATTATTTTAATCCTTTCCAAATCCTTGGGCTTCCTCTGCTTATAATGGTTTGGTAAATGTTAACACGAATATTTAATTTTAAAGATAGGTGGGGAATTACATCTAAAAGCTTTTTAGGTCAATTCAGAAGTGTTAATGGAAGTGTTTATGGAAGTAACCTAGTTCTCTGCAGGGCTCTGTCCTGAACTCTCTGTAGTTTGTCAGGATATCAGGACTGTACTTTGATTTTGGCAAATGTAGTCTGTCCTCCGAATTCCCTCTCAAAATTTCAGTTTAATTCTTTTTTTCTTTCTTTCTTGTCTCCATAAGCATTGTGTAGTGGTGATAAAGGCACTTAGTTGTCATGATCCTCTCAAACAGAAAAAGTCTTTTGTGAATTTGCAATTCCCTTTAACATGGAATTTGTGTTAAGATTATATGGTGTTACTTATGATCTCTTTTCTACATAGATGTGCAAATACACACAGAAATATATTATTTATATGTCAGGGAAGTGTGCTATTGCAGAAATGAAATGTGTGAGGAAAGATGATCTTTTGTTTCCTCGTGGTGAGTGCAAATGTTTTTACATGAGCATAAATGAAAAAGAGAAACAACTTGACAAATTTGACAAATGCAGATGAATTATGTTATGCTTTCCAAGAAATATTCTCCAGGGAGAAAGGATTCTCAGGTACTGTGAAAAGGAGGTAGGAGGTAGTCTTTTAAGGAGTTGGGAAAGTGCACGCATGTGTGTATGTAGAGTGCATTTTAGTTTTCTGCAGATGTTTCTCAAATGAAGTAAATATTTGGGAAAATAAAATTAATAGAGGTCAGCAGCAGCAGCTCCATGGGTAAAGTATCTCTGCTTTGAGACCTGCCCCGCACTTGTTTTTGGATTGGTGGAATTTGAATGGGTGAGGACTCTCCTGCCAGTTCTGCAGCACAAATGCTGGATGCTCTTGTCCAGTGAATCTGTTTTCCATTGATCCAGGGGGCTTGTTCAGAGTTGATGTGTGAGGCACATACCACTTTGATGAGCAGGGGCTCATTTTTATGTAAATAGCATGCTGTGTCAGTGTGGGCATCCACTCGCACTTCTAACTCTGGCAGGAGAAATCAGCTAACAAACAAGTCATTGTCGCATCTGTGTTAGATAGAGCAGCATAAGCTTGGCCAGCCCACGCTGCTTCATGTTTCTGCCAAACTTTAAATAATTTCCCTTTGTTCATTCCACATGAAATTTTCATGCTTAACTACACACCTGTATCACCAGACAGTGGAATTCGTTCAGTTGCAGCAGAAAGCCATGCTGTGCTGGCGTTCAGCAGCTACCTGTCTCCTAGATGATAACAGAGCTTAACTGTGTGAGCGCTTCTACGTTACTGTAAAGTCAACCTGCTTGGCTTAGCTGAAAGTCTTAAACCTGCTTGACTGGGCCCCAAAATAGAAAGGGAACACTGGCAAGGTCAGTTGTAAGTCACAAGTGGTTGTGGAAACTGCTCCTTACTCCTTCAGGCTTTCTGAGTGGCAGCTTTGGTCCTGTGACCTGGTCCCACTTTCAGTGAGCTCTTTGATCTGTGCTCTGCAGCACTTGATCCCGACCCTCTGCTGTAGAGTTATGGTGCATTGCAGTACTTGAAGAATATATGCTGGGCATGTTAAACCTCATCTGTGGGGCTGGTGGGATTGATGGAGCTGTGTAACAGTCAGGCACAGAGAGGTTCAGATTACTGTAGGAGGCCTTTCAGGAAATAATGGAAAAAACTGGTCTAACAGATGCCCATCCTCTCATATGACTGGGACGTGGGTTCAGTGGCCATACGCTGTATTTCTAGAAGTATTCCCTGCCAGCTCTTTGTGGTCCTGGTCACCTGTTGCTGTCCACAGCTCAGTCAAAACCAGAGATTTTTTTTTTTTTTCTGTCCTGGCTGTACCCCAGAATGGACAATTCTATTATCATTAAGCCCTAGTAGTTTACTTGTGATTAGATGAATATATATGAATAATCATTCAGCAGATTATGGAGTTCTTCCATTATTTTTCTTCAGACAAATAAAAAGTTCTTTTGTAATTGATGACATAAACGGCTCTGTACAGCACTGACTACAGTTTGGGAATACACTCCTGGCCTGACTTTGAAGGCATCAATGTCTCTTTTAGAAGCAGTGTAATTGTAGAAAGAGTTCTACTGCAGTACCTGTGACTTTTCTGTGGATGTCATTGGTGGGCCTTCATAGTTTCACCACTAGTGATAGCCAAGTTACTGAGTCCATAGCCAAATCAAATATTTTTATACAAGCTATACTTATGACCTTAGTCCTGAGGATGTATCTGCTAAAAACTGCTGCAGTATTCTGTGGAGTATTCTTGTGACCTAATTGTTAAATTCATAGAACATACTGGGAGATGGTGTATTTTAATTTATTTATTTTGTACAGTTGTTTTATGGTTTCCTTTTTTTTCCACGTGGTATTGTTTCTATAGGAAAAAAAAAGGTCCTCTAAGAGGTACTGTAAGTGGTATTAATATTTCCAACAGAAATATTGAAAGACAATGTACTACCAAAAAATTTTGCATATATTCCTGATAAAAATAATTTCATACTCTCATAGTAATTGCTACTGACTACTAATCTTGGTACAATTTCTATTTGCAGGCAATTTAAATGACAATGTATATTCTCTTTAGTGAGAATACTGTAAATTCTGAAGTTAAAATAATTATTTCAAAATTTCTTAGTCTCTGATGTGTGAAGTATAGGATTAGATCATATGTTTTATGCCAAGGTAGCAGATAATAAGTAGAATTGGAGTTCTCTATTGTTAACTATGTTGATGCCTATAGAACAGAATACAGATTATATTACTCTTTTTGTCTTATAAGAATAGGTTAAAATGTTTACTGTTAGTATAAGTTCAGGCACGTGTATTTGAAAAGAAAGGTAGGTATTATTCTGCTACTAATAATCTTCCTTTTAATTGAAAATGCTGAAAATTGAGGTACGCTATAGAGAAGGAGATGAAAGATAAGGAGAGATGTCTTCAACATCGTGCAGATTAATTGGCTGATACTACAGTAGTGCACAGCCTGGACCACGTATGAGTTAGGATTCAGTAGTTTTGAATACCTCTGTGCTTTGTGCAGGTAGCAGCTATGTAACTTACACAGCTCATTTTCAGGTTCCAGCCTGATCTTATGTTGCGTAATTCATTATCTTATCCTGACGTAGTCAGGACGTAATTGTGAGGAAGTGTAAGACAGTGATAGTTGTTGTAGATCAAAACAGTAAGAAAAGTAAATTAATGCTGTGTCATGAGGGTGGAAAAATTAAAGCAGGGAATTTCTATGCCTGATTTGAGTAAATGTACTCTGAATATGAATTTTTTTATTAAAAAACCCTCAGTACTGGCTTAGAACACCTTAGTGGCTTTAACACTACATAATTTATGGCTAATCATTTGAAAAGCAGTAAAATGGAACAAAAAAAGGAAAGAACTCTAAAGTCTAAATAATTACTGCTTTATTATGACAATTTCTTTTCACTCCCTATCCCTGTCCTTCCTTTAGCTAAGTGATGCTACATAACTTTTCAGCTCAATTAAAAGATTTTTGATTATTTTTTTTCAGTTTGCTTAGTTGTTAGTGAGCTTTTTTTATTATTTATTTGTAAACATGTTAATTTATTTTCACTATATTAATTCAGTCTCAAGAAACATCTGTTTCAAGGATAGCAGCAGTATCTAGCTGCAGGGCAGCTGCGGATCTCAGGGACTTTATTTGTACATTGCAAAGGGGGGTGGGCAAAGACTGTTGGAATTACTGACTCACTGGAAGCCTTCTAAAATATTACGTTGTGATAATGTCAATATAATGGGAAACAAAATTATTTACATATGTGTGTATGCATGTATGTTTATATATATTTATTATTTTAATTCCAGGACAACCTTTTTGGCAATTTAAATATGAGAATATGCAATGCACACACACATGCCTCAAATTCCCATTGTGAGATGTAAGCACACAGCAGCACAAATGAGTTGCTGTAAGGCAAACAAGGCTGTGGTGGGTTAATACTGCAGTCACTAACGAGGAGCACGTCCCTTATGACACGTGAAGTATGGAGAACTTGGCTGTTCCCTTCCCCCCAGGCAGGATGAGGCCACCCGCACCCGTACTGCAGCTTAATCTGTGAGAAACTGGGGTGCAATCCAGTCTGCCTAAATCCTGCCTTCAGCATGTACCACCAGCTCTCTGCACCTGCTCAGGCATTTATCAGCACTTCCCTGCTCATCCTTTAAGTTTCTTTAGCGCTCACCTGTGGCCACCCAGGGACGCTAAAATGTCCGTTCTCAGGCAGCGGAGGTCTGTCCCTTGCCAGGAGCCCAGCTGAAGTGGAGGTAGGCACCTGGGTTCTCCATAAGTTCTCTGGAAGCTCCTGAAAATGAGGCCAGGTGAGGGCTCTGGTGGCAGGACTTTTATTCATATAGTTCAATGTCTGTGCAGGTAGGGCCTGCTCATCACAACGTGGCTCTCAAAGCCCATTCCCTGCACTATGTGTGTAGTTTGTAATGCATTCACATTACACAAAAAAGCGGTGACTGGGAATTGGGACCAGAACCCCCATTTCCCTGGTTGCGACACAGGGACTTAATGGTTTCTTGCCTGTTGTGTGATTGGGCTTTGTACTCATGTATTTCCAACAGCACAGTGCTTTGCCCTCAGGGAAGGCCTTTACCCTGAAATTATGCACATCTTAGTGCTTGAGACACCCCTCTAGGGTTTGAAAGACTGCGTTTAGTCCCTCTGAGGCTAAATAATGCTGAGATACACATTCCACAAGTGGATGGAAGCCTGGAAGAAAACCCTCCAAATTGCCAGTACCTGTCTCTTCTGGTTATCTGTACTGGTTGGAGAGAGGGAGATGCCTTACAGTCATCGCGCTGGAGGCAGCCAGTCACTGTGGGGAAGATGCTTCAAATTTCAGAGGTACACCAAAACTGAATGAACTGGTATCAGCCCCATTTTTTAGAGCCATACCCTGAAATAGGGAAATGATGCCCTTTTCCCTCAAAAACTGAACCTAGTCACTGACCTTACATATGTAAAATAGGATATAATCAAACCCATAAAGTTGGAATCTTTGCTGTTCCCAACAACTATACTCATTTATTTGTTCTAGGATGTTGCTAGCAATGACTCAAAAGCAAAACAGTGAGGTAGCTCTGAACTGAAGGTTGATTGTATCAGTGAAAAGTGAAAGGTAAGCAATGTTATTAAACAGTGTCCAATCTTCAATATAGAACTGATTCTGTGTCCCTGGATAATCAACTTTTAATTCCCCCGTGGGTAAAACAGATGCTTGTCTCCATTACTGTGGTGCTGTGTAGTTATGTTACTAACATTTGTGAAGTCTGTTGAATTATGGTGGAACTGAGCTGTGCAAATACCTAAAAGGAGTAAGGTAATAAAATCAGTCAGAAGTTATGCTCCAGATCAGATACGTTTTCTGGCGCGGAAATGTGATTAAAGCAGGTTAATGAGAGGCTTCTGTATTCAGCTCTCAATTTGGTTCCTAACGTCGTTTATTCTTGGGAAAGTCTCTTAATTGTGAACGTTAGTTTACGTAGCCAAAATGAATATAAAAATTTCTTATTTCATAGTTTAGTGGTAGTAAGAAGTAGTCTTGATGAAACATCAGGTTTTGCTCAAGTAAAAGAAGTGGTTTTCTTCAATGTACTTTATATAGAAACTGTGTTGTTGTGACTTTGGACAGCGATACAGTGACATTCTAAGGATGCACAGAACTGCCTTCTTTAACACTGGATTAAAATGGCATTTATTTAACATAGCCAACATACTCTTTAATTAGAATTTCAGCATATGCAATCACAATATTATTAACCTCTCCTCTTTGGGACAAAACTGTTATGCAAGCATGGACGTTCATTATCGTGCTAGCCTAAGAAGCTGGAAAAATCCTGAAAGGCATCTGCTACTCTCCTGACACTGCTTCTCCTACCGCATAGAGATACAGCTTTCATCTCTGTGGGAGTCCATGTTGTAAACATCCTTCTGTGGTTTCCTCACCCAATAATGTTTTCTGGAGGCAGAAGACCTATGGCCTTCCATTATTTTTTAGCTTTTTCAGGCATCTGCAGCTGGGGGAAGGGAAGGAGATTCTTGCTGCTAACATATTTGTTTCACAGGGCTGCCAGCTGACCATCCTCACTTCTGGCCAGTGTTCATGGAAATCAATCTGTTAATTTAGCAGCATGACGCCCGATAGTTTCTTGTCAGATTCTGACTTGCTTAACGGCATGCTAGGTTTGATAGACAGTGATCTGAAGTGCAGTGTTGCGGGGTGTTATTTTTTCCTTATGCACTAATTTTTGTTTATAAAATGCACGATGGGTGATAGATATGGAAGTTCTTAAAAACGCACCCATTTCTTAAGGTGAATACACTTTCCTCCTAGAAAATCTATTTTTTAGCTCAAAAATGAGTAAAGCTTGAAGTTTGAAATGTTGGATAGGTCAAAAAGCTCTGGCTGCATTCCACTTATAACAGGCAGCACTGAAAGAGTAAGAATTTTGGTTATTTCCCCTTTCTAGTAACTTTTAAAATGAAACACTAGAGTGGATTTTGCATATTTGCTTAGCAAGAAAATAGCAGATGGCTTTGCAGTTTGTATTTAACAGGAAAATATTACTTTTCCTTCAGAAGTGTAAAGATATTACTACTTTTCCTTTTACAAATCTGCAAGTCAGGAATGAATTGCTGTAACTGGGGAAAAAAACAGTTTTCTCTTAATGGAAGCAGAAAGCTGTCATTACCTTTCGTGGGACTCTGGTGACCCTTTGAACAGGAATATGCCTATAAAAATATGGACTCTGTTCTATTTATCATTTGACTATAATTCTGCCCTCTAGATGATATAGTTTCAGTGTGCATTAGATTTTCACACTGCTTTTAAATGATGCAGCTGTTCCGTGGTTTCATTGGGATACATGTGCTGGATTTTTCAGACTGGATCTTGTAGCATCCTAAAAATACTTGATTTAGGTCCATCCAATTGTATTTGAGCTGCCTTCATTTTAATATGTTACAGAACTCTTTTCTGGCTCATAACATATAGCAGTACACACAGAAATCATGAAGGAGCAACAGGAGTTTCAGAATACTGTCATGGGTGTGGCTGTGTAAAAAAAAAAAAAATAAAAAAAAATACAGTGAATGGTCATGCTTACTTTCAGAAAAAGGGAAGATTGCTACCAGTTTTCCAAGCTCATCATAAAGGGGGCAATCGATTCATCTGGGAAAAAAGGTCATTAGTTTAAGAACGATTTTTTAACAGTTTAAAATGTTGCAGTTTTTGGCAAGTTGGAATAAGAATTCAAAATAAAAGTTCAGTTTCAGGCAATTGTAATATTGCCATCCAGATGTGCATGCTGCAAGTCATAGAAAAGTTGGGGTCTTTTAAAACATGTCTCATCTTGCTCAGGGACATCATCTTTGCCTAGGTGGTGGCTGGGGGAGCAGACCTGTAACTGCACCCTGCTATTTGGGGTAACGGGTGCTGGGGTATTCCAGGTTGTAGAGAAGCCGGTGGGAAGTGAGGGGGAGAGGCAGGGGAGATGAGGAGGATGTGTCAGAGCTGAGTGCAGCTGCGCAGGGCTCCTGCCCCGCTGAAGCAACCTGGGTGGCTCTGAGTATCTCTGGAGCATGCTGGTGAGGCTTCCCAGCCTGGCCACAACCTCTGGGCATGTAGTGGTGGGATGAGATGAGAAATTTGGAGGTAGCCTGATGCTGATGTTGCAGGCGCCCTTCCTGCAGGCTGGCTTCTCCTGGCGCAGAGCGTTGCCCTCCCCTTTGGGAGGGTGATGGCCCTTCTCTTGCCTTCCCCCAACAGCACTGTTCATCTGGCCTTGGGTTATCACTCCGCAGTGATGGGCGTGGGCTACCCTTTCTATCCCTCCTTTACCTTGGCAGTAGATTCTTCCACCAAAGGTGCTGTAATCTCCTTGGCAGGAATTGATCAGCATGACCCCTCAGGGCACCCTGTGGTTCTCCCTCGCTCTCCTCTCCCTTTTCCCCTAGTTCCCCTGTCTTTGTATGCCATTCTCACCTTCCCTTGCTGCTCTTTAAGTCCATAGTCCTGTCCTGCTCCAAGCTCCACCTTTCCCCAAGGTGTGCTGTGCTCCCTCGGGCACCCAGGTCGGTGCCCATGCAGTGGGTGCGCTTACCCCCCCAGGGCTCCCTGTATTACCCAGGGACTGGGTCACTGTGCCTGTACAGGGTGACCAACCTGCAGGCTGCCCTCATCTGCCCTCGGCCCTCCCTGCACTCGGCCATGAGCTACACTGGCAGTTGGGAGGGATTCAGGCACTGACTGCGCAGCAAAACCCAATGCTGGACTTAGGCTGCCACTAAAGAGACCTCTCCTGAGTACCACTTGTTGGTGGCGCTTGGTTTAACAAAGTAAATTTATTTTAAAGCAAGCAACAGTAACTTGCTTGGGTCCTTAAAAATGGGTACCTGGTCAGTATGGTGCACCAACTTAAAAAAGTAATTGCTTGGGCTGTTCTAATGTAAGTAAAATTGTCTGCTACTATAGTCCTTTTACTTATCTGTTGAATTTTCAGACCAGCAATTAAACTTTCTTATTACTGTCCATTTTTACAGTACATGGGCAGGATAAAGGATATGGTTGGGACTTTGAAAGCTCTGCCCAGAAACTTGATGATTAGAAGTTGAGAATTGATAATTGTGGTGGTAATGAGAAAGGGGAAGATGATGAGGAGTGATTAGAGAGAATAAATTCAAAGCACACTTAAAAGAAAGTATAGGTTAAATATCACTAAAGTTGATTTCTGGAAAACAGTTTTCAGTTCCAGATATATTCACTGCCTTTTTTCTTTCCAACCTGACCTCCTCAAACAAGATTGCTTCTGTTTAGTCTGTGTCAATATGAATTTTGATGGGCTCTAAACTACGCGGGAACCGAAAAGCATGCCTCCAATGTGGACATCAATTTCCTTCAATTTACTGTTGACAGCCTCTTATGTGACTTGTTCCTCTTAGGCCAATTTAGTAATTTCTGTTCAAAAGATGAGAAACAACCAAGGACTCTCTGAACTAGCCAGAAAACTCCTGTCAGGGAATAAAGTAAAATCAGAGGATGGACTTCATTTGAAAATTAATAGTAAACTCAGAATTTTCCTGTGAAAAAATAAGTTAAATTGTTGACATTCATAAGCTTCTAAATTAAATACATCAGATCTAGTGCTTTGAAGTGATTTTTTTCTTTAATGCCCCTAACTCTCATAACGACAATAGATAATCTCCCATTCATTGCATTGTAAGACGTAGTTGGAAATACATGATAGAGTTTATCACTGCAAAGTATGAAAATGCATTTAAAATAATTTTAAAACTGATAGCATAACTAGCATAACCCCCCCCCCCCCCAATTTTATTTATATTCCTCTGGCTATTTCAGTGAGAAACAGACGGCTTTAAAGCACAGCTTTCACATGCAGCGTCCTAACAACTTAAATGGAAAGAATTTTCCATTCTGACTCCATAACTGGGGTCACATCATGTTCTCCTCAAGGGTCCCTGTGCGGCTTTATTCAGCAGAAGGATACCTCTCCAGAAATCCCTCTTCAGTTGTTACATTAGGGAATTAAAGTGTACAGTAGCTTATGTACGGATACCTTACATGAACTGTAGGCCTTTCATTCCTTCTTTTGGGTAGCAAATGAAACATTGCATATGCCCAAGGTGACATTATGGAACTATGGGGAAAAATACTATTTCTAAGCAGTGGTGGAAGCCTGTCTGAGAAGGAAAACAGGATTGTAAATAGCAAGGTATTTTTTTATAAAATCGTAATATTAAGACACAAAGCTTGGACTTACAGAGACTTGGTTTTAGATACTGTTGAAACATAATGAAGGCTTCACTGGGATAAGGGAATTGAGCTGAAGTTGGTTACGTTCATGTTTCATTTTATTCAAAGTATAATAGCCATGTGCCTCATACATTGGACTGAAAATAAGAATTCCAGCATGCTTGGAAATCTTCTGTGGAAGCTGGAAAATATTCCATGAAGATGCATGTTGTTAACACCCTGTTTCTTTGTTTACAATAATATTACTGTAGAAGTGCATCCTGGATATAATGAACTTTGCTGTCGTGAAAACAGGACAGGTAGGTTCACAGTAGCTGAGGAAGAGTGGTGAGGTTTGAACCTTGTCTGTGATTCAGGGTTGTTAGTAAGCAAGTTTAGCAGTTGGCTAAAGTGGCATGCTCATATGGGAGTATCAGCTCTTAAAATAAGTGATATTAAGCAAACAAAGTGAGTTTTGGTGTAACAGGGAAAAATGTAAAAAACAAGTAGCAATGACCTACGTGTGATTACCTTGCTTAAACAGAGGTAACAAATATATATTTGTGTCATATTGCAGTATACCAATGATAAGGAACATCTGTGTTCGCTTTTGTCACTTGCCTATTTGACTTTTTTCAAATATATTGACGTTATATAAAGTAACCTTTTTACAGTGATGTTACCTTATCACTTCAGAGTTCTAGATGTTTTTTTCAGTAAGAATTTCACTTCTCGATTAAATAATTTTCTTCTTAACATTGTTCTTGTACAAGTTGAGAAAGCAGGAAAATATTTGTAACTGTGATCCTTTAAACATCAGGAAAAGTCTATTTAAGGGGGGAGAGGGAGAAAAGGGTAGACAAGCTGACAAGTTTACAGCAGTAATCACTTTCTAAACCTACAGGCTGAGGCACGTATGATTCTGTGTATTGCTGCTCTAGGTGCCAAACTTGAAAAAGCAGGGATTGAGTATCTTAAAGCATTTCAAGATAGATACCTAAAATCAGGCATTATTTAGACTGAAAACCATTGTCATGAGTTGTACTGTTTTAATATTTGAAGGATTTTTTTTTTCAAAACTGTGAAGTAAATTATTCAGAAAGTTCTGTCCTGCATTTATAAATTTATAAATTTATTGTTGCTTTCCGTGTTAGTCAAATTCTTAATTTTAGAATATTTTGAAATGCTGTAATTCAGTCAGGAAAATCATACTTTGGGCTAATACTCAAGTAGTGGCTAGACTACATTTCTGTCATTAATTTACTGTATTTGTTTCTGAAATTGTCATGAAAGAAGTACTATTTTAAAAAAAGGCCTTGTGATTCTGATTTTATTTTTATAGCAGTGTGAAGAGTAGAAGATTTTCCTGAACTGGTTTGTGCTTGCATAAGCTGCTAGGAGTAGAAGTAGCATGACTACATGTGGTTAGTGGACTTTAAATAGTAACTACAGACTATAAAATGCTCAGTTTTGAATTGAACTGTTGGGGCAAAAGCCAGGGCTTTTTAACCTTCTAGTCTCAAGTCTATGTACCAGAGCTAATTTTGAAAACGCTTTGAGATTTAACTGTGGATTTACAGTGGAGTAACAGTAGTTTATTAATTCTAAGACCTGAAATGATGCATATCCATCTTAACGCATTATAATAAGTATTTTAGTTGACATGATTTTTATGCAGTGATTTATTTTTGACATTTCTAGAGTTAATCTCCTTTAATATATATTTATACACTCCTACTATGTTATTTTACTAATCTTATTTAAAAAGGGAACATTACATATTGAATACTGTACCTCAATTTTATTGTACTGATTTTACTGGTTACCAGGTGGGGTGGCAGTTGAAAAATTTGGTGAATGCACTACGAGAGGATCCGAGTGGTGTTATCTTAACTTTGAAAAAGCGACCTCAGAGCATGCTTACCTCAGCACCAGCTTTACTGAAAAATATGAGATGGAAGCCCCTTGCTCTGCAGGTAATGAAGCTTAATCATAAGTCATACACCATCATTTTAACTACAGATTATCTCGATGCTTTATTGTGCTTCATCTCAGCAGCATATGGATTTACTCTTGTATACTTGAAAAATTGTTTCTGAAATGATTTCTCTGCAGTTTGTTCTCATAGGCTCAATTGAAATTAAACCTGTTATTAGAACTTTTCGAAGTTAAGCAGTAATCATCCCAGTGTTTTACAATGCAGAAAAGTAGCCCCAGATAACTTTTCTAGCCAAGGGGAAACAAGCATACTTCAGAAACTGATACATTTTAGTTTGACTTCTTGTTCTGCTCTCAGTGCAGTACAAACTCAAAGAAAGAGGGGAGGAAAAGGTCTTGAGTTCTCAGTTTGATCAATCATGGAGTTATAGGAAAATGAATATGGGGATTTTATTTAATAAACCACTTGACCATCAAAATTTCTGCATGTAAATAAAGTCATATCCGTGTCAGAGTTGTCGTTGAGATCGAACCCTTACACATAAGGAGGTGTAGCACAGGATGTCTGGCTGGGCCTTTAATTTTAGTAAGCCTGCAATGTGCTGAAAACCATGGAATGGTTTCATTAAAGCTTTCGTGTTTCACTCTAGGATGAAATGTCAATGTGATGGATTACTCTAGCAAATAAAAGTTACGTACAGACTAATGAAAGCATGTAACCAACAGATGAAACTGACAAATAATCACTTTTTTTATTCAGTTCGGATAGAACAATGTTTAGAAATTTATTTTCTTTGCGTAAAGAATGCATTCTTCGGAACATTTTTATTATCACAATAAAAAGTCTCATTTAAAATTAAGTACTTTTGAGAGAAAAAAGACTTCTGCAAAGTTCGGGCAAAAGGAAAATAAGATATGGAAATGCCACTGCCAGTAGCTGTGGTCTTTGCCATCTAAAATATTAAGATATTCATAAAAAGAACTAATGCCATGAAGAACATCTATCAAATATGTATATATATATATATAAATTATTTTATAGTGGTTAAATTCATCACTGCCTTTGAAACTGAGTACATTTTTAAATGATTGAGATGTCTTGGTCTTTCAGATATAAAGCACTGACTAGATATGTGACAAAAACCTTTCAACCAAAAAGATCTTACTAGTGTCTAAACATAAAATTTCAAGTCTGTATGCATGATATGAGTGTACGAATGTCCATACTTGAAGGCTGCGCTTTTATCATAGCTTTAGTGAGAATATAAATACAAATGAATAATCCACATCATTGCTTTAAATGGGGTCAAATGCTTTCGGTCTAAATCCTCTTTGGGTGAGTTTGGTATTTCTTTGGGTGAAGTGAATCATTCTCCTAAATGTTCCTTTTTTGCTTCACTGTATCATTTGCTGCTAGAATAATTACACTGAAGACCCCACAACAGAAGTTTCTGACATGGGCCACTGATGCAGACAATAGCAAATAAGCAATTAATTCAAGACAGGCTACTCCAAAAGGGTGGGAAGAAATTGGATAGAAACCAATTTCCACCATCTAAACTAAGTCTGGTAGGAAAGTGAGGATTCCTGTGGTACTTTTACAGTGAATGCAGTCATGAGCTACAGTTGTGGGCCTGCTTGAAACTCCACAGTCACTTCCAGAAGCAAAAATCCAGTCATCTTTTAGTGTGTTTTATTTGGCTCTGATTTACATCTCAGCATCCTTAGTTCAATACAGATACTAGGGTGTTATTCAACTGATTTAACTTTAGATATGTGTTACATACCTATCTACATATCATTCAGGTTTCTCATTTTTACTCCCTTTGGCCAGAGGACATAAATAACAGTTACTGTTTCATTCATCTTGGTCTATTTTAGACTGATGTACCTTCGGATGAGGTGAATTGGACCCTGTGCATGCTTCTTTCTCTCCATTTGATGTTAAAGGGAGTCCGGACAGCTAGCTCGCATGTAGATTATCTGTATTACATAATTTGAGACTGACCCTAGATAGAAGTCTTCTGTAAGCTTACAGGTTTGGGTAGGGGGTCTAATGGGAGTATTGGTTTTTGGTGTGGGTTTTTTGCTGATAGCATAGAAAATACGAATATTTTTAAGGCTAATATGAGCACAAATAGAGATATTGTTAACCATTAGAGATATAATTTTGGTATGATGATGATATTGTTCTGATTTTATCAAACATGACACCAGGAAAAGGCCAGAATCTCATTCAACACTTATGTGTGCGGTGTGCATATGTGTGTCTGTTGTAATTTGTGATTTTAGTGTGAGAAACAACAGTTTTCTTAAGTAGGCTGAGTGTCAAAAAAGCTCTAGGGCGAAGGGAAGACAAACTTCAAAAGCTGCATAATGTGGAGATTTCTGTTGTTAATTTATGGAGATCAGAGGTGAACAGCTGCTAAAATCAGCTGATGTTAGTTTAAATGTAGCCTAAGTGTGAAATCGGTCCTGTATGTTTGATTAATAACAAGCAGCAAAAGCAGACAGAGTGCAGTGTAATTTTATAGCTATTAAAAATATAAAGAAATTATGTTTGTTTAACAGAATCTACTTCAAAAATTTCTGGAAAAAAAAAATCTCCAGGAAAGCTGTATGTTTTGTAATTGCGATTTGCCCTATGGCTGTTGTGAAATTTCTTCTTACGCTCCTGCTTCACGTAAGGGAACTATTCTTTAATAGGAACTTGGGAGGTAGTGTGAGAGGAGAGAGGGGGAAAGTGATAGCAAATAGGAAAAAAACATAAGGAAAAGCAGTGCTTCCATCACCTTTGGAAGCAGGAGAAATTATGATAACTTGTTTTCCTATATCAGGATGTCATGAAATAATTGAGAATATTATAACTGTGCTGACATCCCAGAGCTAAGTTAATTGAACCATATGTATTATTCAACAGACCCAAGCTATAAGGAAATTATGACTCAATAATAATTCTGTTAAAGTGCAAAATATGAACAAAATGTTCAAGGCTCTGGAATAAGATATGGAGATGAAATTCTGATAAAATGGGAATTTGGATCTGCAAACTGGCTACTGTGTTTTTTTTGGTTCTGCAAATGGAGTGAACAGAGGAAAAAGGTGGTGTCAAATCCTAACCAAATTGCAATGAATGAGGTGGGAACATGGAAGTTTGCCTCAATGTAAGGAGACTGACACAAAAGCAGAGACTGAGTTTTTGTATGCACCCCACCAATGAATATGTTTAACAGCTGTTGTAGTGAATGTAGAAGTTAAATCTGTCAGTGAATTAAATTGAGACTCGTGTACATTGAGATTTACATCAGGATGTTTTAATTGAGAGCCTTCAAAACTTAGTTTTAGCTGAAAGGGAATAATATTGAGGCATTATTGGTAAATGGTATTCTGCTTGTTTAGTCAGTAATCGTATGTAAGAACATGATGTTAACCATTAGCAGCTACATGAAATACCAGACTTAATGGAGACATACTAAGTATGCATGTAAGTTGGGAAAGTGCTAGACGAGTCTTCCAGTTCAGGCAGTATGCACTACCAGTGTATCAAGCAGTTTGGTGTGTGAGTGACAGGGCATCCTGGTAATTAAATTATGCATTCTGATAATGAAATTTTTAAGAGCTTACTGTCCACTGTCAAGCGATCTAGATTAGCTACGTGTCAGCCAAACATTCATGGTCTCTGAGTGTGGAAAACACTTTTCAATCATTCAGATATTAACTGGTTACTAATTGGCATAAATACTTTTTAGAACATTCAGTGATTTACTTTGAACAGCTCTGCCTTCACATTGCAGTCTTGCCATGAATTATGAGTTAAATGCAGTCTACATAATCATTGATTAATTCTTTGGGATTTTTTTTTTCCTTTTAGCAGAAATGTGGTATAGTCATTTTTTTTCACAAATATTGTTATCCTTAGAATAAATATGAATGGTTAGGGGAAAGAAAGAAGAATTATGCATCCTGTGTAGGAGTCCTGAAACTGATACCAAATGGCTTGATGTACAGTAAAATAATACAAGTAGCCTATGGCTATACCATGCACCATTACATAATGCGTTTGTATTTACAAGTGCGTTAATTCCAGCTCTAAGGTCAATCAGTATGGGAAAAAAAGTCCTTTTATTCCCCTTGTGTCCTGATTAAAGGAAGTGCTGGATTATTTTTTTTTTTTGTTTTCCTTCACTTGATGATTGTCTGTTTTAATATCCATTAGTATCCAACTTCTTGCAGATAATCAAAGTTCTCCCTTGATGCATTCTGGAATCTTGTCTGAATTTGTGAAGTCAAGGGATTTTTCAGCCTGTGTTTTTATTGTTGCTTTTATAACATTTGAATTAGGCAGCTGTGGCTTTGGGGAATTCATGGTTGCCTTTGCAATTGAAGATATTCATAAGTATGGTATTGTACCATAAATATTAAGGTGTTATGCTTGCAAGACAAATCTTACTAAATTTGCTTTTCAGTTACCTTTTCTGATACTCTCATCTGTTGTGTGAAAGCCTAGAATTATATTTCAGATGGCAATGTTTGTATTTCTGACTGAATGTGGTGAACAAACCAAATAAGTTTAACCTTTAATTTTTCTATTTTTCTTACTTGACATAGAGGTGACTTATTTATCTTTGAATTCTCCAAATTTTTGTCTGGTTCAAAACCTAACTTAAATAAATATCCTCTCTTCTAGATTGTCTGTTTTATTTCTCTTTTCCACTTTTTATTATTTTGGGGAGGTTTCAAAGGGAAGCTTCCCAAAGTGCTGTTTGAACAAGGGTTCGATAGAGAAGATTCTTGAAGTGTATGAAATCTTACGTGAGTCACCATCATCATGATAGCAAGAAGCTAGCTGCAAAGTCCTCCTTTGCCTTCTGGAAAGTGCTTTGTTAATTAGTCAAAAGAAACTGGACTCTGGCTACAGCGTGGAAGACTCTTCATCCAGTTTCTTTGTAATACAGAAAAGGAGTTGGTAGAGCAACATCTTGCCGTGCTTCGGCTAATTTGGACTACACCCTACTGATATCAGTGAAAAGGCTCTTACTGATATCAGTGAGGTTGGGGCAGGTCCAGCTGCCAGCCACATCTTGTGTGTTCACTTGAAAAAAAACCCTTCTGACCCCTCTTAAACATTCTGTCATACTCTTCACCAAGCTTATTTAAATGTCACCTTTTGTATATTTAAAGTAGTTCACTGTACTGTTTTGTATGTGATTAAATTCTACCGTTATAAAATTACTAACAGCTCAGTATCTGTAGTTTCTTAAACAGACTTTATTTTGGATTAGATATGCATCATATCTCCACTATGAACTATTCAGCTTTTCAGCCTCCTAAGAAGCAACAGCAACAATAACAACGGAGTCCTTGGTTTGAGAGAAAATGCTACTTTTAGAATTGTTATTTCATGCTTTTCCTTACTTGATTATATTGCCTCCTTCATTCATCTAGAGACAATGTTATATTCTGTTTTCATCATTTATGATTAGAACTAATGATCCTACACTTTTTAATCATTAAATTTGAATAAAACACTAACTTGTTGGCTCTTCAGTTGCTTAGTTGTCTTTTAACTGCATGGGTACTGGGCAATCTTTGCAACACTGTTAAAATGGATTCTGACTGGGTTTTCCTACAGAGTGTGAATTAGTTCTAGTGTTCCATTACTTCATGTCGTGATTGGTCTTATAAAAAGTTTATTTGATTGGAAACATTCTGTTCAATAAATTGTCATACCCTTGGTCCAATATGAAAAATATATTAGCAGTAAAACCTGTTTACTTGTGCAAATACTGTAAAAAGACATTACCACTTAAAATTTTGTATCGTTTTTGCTTATGTTTTTAAAAATTGTATGTCTTTTTCTGGAGCAATGTTTCTCAAACTATATATTGCAACTTCTAAGGGAGTTAATGAACAGTTCGAAGAGTTTTAAAAAACATTAAAATGAATTTTAGGTAGTATATATTAAATATTAATTATATTCATTGTAAAAGAAAAAAAAGCAAAAATAATATGCTGGCTTACTGGGAGCACGGGAACCCTCTCCGTTCCTTCAGGATTGGGGATGGGAAAAGCAGCAAAAGGTCCTGGTAGAAAGAGGGAGGCAGGGACCGCAGGGCAGAGCTAACCAGGGCAGAGCAGCGCCTGGAGGAGAGGGGAGAAAGTGTCTACGCGCCATCAGTCAGTACTTACAGGGACTTCTTATTTCCCTGTGCTGGGGAAACTGAGCTGCAGTAAGTAAAGATGGGGGGTTATCTGTTCCCTGGCCAACTGGCAATTTGGGAAAGGGTCCATAAAGCCTAATGATCCTGAAGGAGAATGGTGCATCCAAAATGTCTGAGAAATAATACTCCAAAATGTATTGACATACAGATTTTTTTATCTGTCATTGTGGGTTAACATTGATGCAGGGTCTTTTGTGGGACGTTTTTGAGGCTATTCATGTTTTAATATGTAACTTCTAAACCTTCTCTTGGGCTATTCCTATGGGTCAAGTTTTTAACTCTTTGGACCTGAACAATTTTTAGTTTTTGGGCATGTTCAGCAATCCCACTTGCCCTGGCCAGCCTACCAAAAGGGACTGCAGCAGGAAAGAGCTCTAGTCCTTGGAAGATAATTAACTCTGTGATCTCCAAGGCATCCAATTCAGAAATACATGAATGGAGTTCCATGTGTTTTTCTGTTCAGTGTGCCTGCATGTGGTCCACTGAATGGCTGCCATTGAACTGGAGAACTACATGGGCTGATTTACTTGCAGGGACACAGATTGACTTGAACTGAACAGTTGAGGTCTCTAAATTGCAATGCAAAATGACATGTAGATGCACCATATCTGCAGGCCGTGTTCTGAAGGCCTCTCTTTTCAATCAGGAGGGCCTGACGACTTTTAATTCCTTATAAAATGAAAGCTGAACTCCTACCGCACAAGGTGGTAGTTACAGCAATGCTCTCAATGTGTAGAGAGACCAGGAGAGACCATTTCAATGCTTTTACTGTGTAGCTGTTCTTTTAAAAGAGCTTACTGATTTATTTCACAAAGTGGTGATAAATCTATTTTTTAAAAAAAAGTCATGACCTACTTTTAAATTTGGATTTCTCTTTTTTTTTTTTTCCCCCGCAGTTACACAGCTTTTCTGTTTCTGTGGAAATAAACTGGAGAGTTGACTTTGGCAATATGATGCAAATATGGAAAAGATATGAGACATCGTAGTATGTTTTGGGACAATCCTACAGGATTGGGCTTCCTCTTGTACTAGATTGTATTAGATTTTCTATCCCCTTGGGAGCTCCAGGTGCCCTGGGAAGATCTACCCACATTGCCATCCTCTGAAATACTACAGTCATTGAGACTCTTGACAATTACACTGTAATTTCACCTCTAAAAGTGTCTGACATAGGCGCATTTTGAGGGAAACCTTTTACCTTCAGGTAGCTGGATAACTTGTGTTTTTCTGTGGTAGATTTCTTCCTGTTGCAATCACTGTTTTAATCACCTTGCTGTGCCAAAAGTTGAACCAAAACATGCATTTGTCAAAGATGCACAAACCCCAACTGATGATTTCCAGCATCTTCCAGCAAACTGTTCTGGGGGACAAACTGACCTGTGTATCTGGGCTGTGTGTTGTCAGGTACCGACGAAGTGTGAAGTTACCCAATAGAATCTTCAGACTTCAGCAAAATAATTTTTTTTTTCAGGAATTAAGTCCATATCATTATTATTTAAGTAGTTAAACCCAGGTATTCCAGGCTGTAACACAAAGGAAATTCTTTCCCTGTGCCCTCTAGCCCTCTAGCAGCTGGTCAGGACCACCAGGGGCTCATCAACCTGTTGTAAGTCCAGATGACTGTTGTGCTGGAGCATGTTTTTCCTTATGTGACAGAAACCATAAACTCCTCCAACAATTGCCACCAGACTAGTCCCCCCTTTCCTCTTATCTACCTATTCATTCAGGTAAAATAAAGGACAATCTTAGTCCTCAAATGGAAGAGCAAATCCGTCTTGTCTTCGTGTCAATGCTCCCGTCAGTATGAGCCATGAACATCAACAGCCTGGGCTTAGCAAGTGTAAACAGGGTCTAGGTCACAACACTTTGGGCTTCCAATGAAAATTAATTCTACAAACTACTCAGCAAGCCACAAAGTGTGTTTGTCATAGAAGTGCAAAGTATCAGAAAGGAAATAACCAGTGTTGCATTAGTAAGTGGTTCAAGAACGTCTATGGCTATGGTGTCACAGATGAAAATGTAAAGGATTAGATTGTTGTTTCTCTGAAAGAGGATTCTTTTAGTTTGGGTTTTTTTTACCCAGTTTTGCCACCAAATTCCTATTTTTGCAGACTTGTGTTGTCTTGTTTTTAGTGGTTGTAAAGTCTTTTGCCTGTCTGGTTTTGTGTGTGTGTCTTTCTCCCTCTCTTCCTGTAAATACTGTCAAATTTTCGTTGGCCTGGCTACAGAATACTTACATTAACTCTAATGAGTAAGGAAAGAATTTAGCTGTATCACTGTTTACAGGAGATGAATTTCTAACATTCAAAAAGAGAAAACTTGTGTCAGTTTATAGCTCTTGCTCTAAAGGTGGACTTGCAAAGTTCGAACAAGAATATTTTAAGCATACGTTTCATTATGTTTGTGATAAATAACATCTAACATAGCTCTGTTCCTAAAACAAGGCAGTAACTGGCTAAAGGCTGTCTGAGGTTTCCTAGGCGGCAGGCATTATTCATACATACAGATTGAGAAAAAGTAACATGGTGGTGGGGGCTTTGCTTGATAAGCATAAATGCAAATGGCTCATCACTAGCTTATGAAAGGCCAACATTTTGAAAACGTTCCTGCTGTTAAACTCTTGGGGTTTTCTGCACTATAGGCATAATGCTACAAGATTAATGCTGTCAAGATTAATATCTAGAAAATGAGAACTGATTATTCTGCACAGGAATGCTCTGCTGGTCTGTCATAAAGTATTCTTAATATTGCTGGCAGAAGGATCTTTCTACACCCCTGTAAATACAATGTGAAATGTTTTTATCCTCCAGTAGTTATTTAGGCCAGAAATTATAGGTATGGTGAACCCATAATGGTAATCCCAACAATTCTTTCTTCAAGGAGCTCACTTCCAAAAAGATGGAGGGAAAGAACTCTTTCAAAGCAAAACTCAGCATTTGTTTAGTATTAAATTAATTTTACGGTATATGAAGATACTGATGTACTTGCTGTTTTGCCATTTTTCTTCTGCTGCTGCTTGAGTTTAGCTATCACACAAGCCGAGCAACGTAAGATTCTTGTTGTTAGGCAGACATGTTATTAAGTAGACGAAAGCAATCAAAGTTTCCTTCTCATTCCATTTTTCTGCATCTGTATAGAGACGGTTAGAAAATCTTGCTATACTTTCCAGCCCTACAGTGATTTAATAAAGCCTTCAAATGGTTGGTCATTATTTAGCTGGCCAAGATAGTTAAGTTGAGGAAGAAAAGGGGTGCCTAATTCACAAGAGAGAGAGAGATGTGATTAAGGGGAAGGATCCTGTTTGGACTGGAATGATAGCTAGAAAGCATGATAATTCTGCAAGGAGGGTACAATTTATTTACCTGGTAGTAAATGCTGCTTTGTAAGGAGTGTGCCCAGGGGAGTGAAGAAGAATAATAATCTCCAGTTTATTCTGTCTCATAGCGTGTGTGCTCTGAGGATGCAGTACCTAATTTTACAGCATCTGCAGACATAAACTGAAGCTTTTACAGTTAATTTTGAAGTTGTAGAACAGATCGGGGGAGATGACATTCAATTTAATGCCTACTTATGCACCTTTTACTGTAAACACTACATTTTTTTCTTTACAGTGTTTGTTTAATTAAGGAATTCACTGGATTCTGTATGTTATTTACTCATTAAGATTTCACCAGTGGCTCTACTGATTGCTATTTTTATGGGCATTAGCAATAATCTTGCTGTGCAAAAGTGTAAAAGATGTAATCAGAGGAGTCAATTTTATAAGCACAATACATGTCCTTTCATAGATCTGTCTCCTTAGTGTGTTTTTTCAGTCAGTTTAAAAGCACACAAAACATTAGAGCTTTCTGAACTATAGAACGTTTATAGCTTCTTCAAATAAAAATGCATAATATATAAGGATAATCTTGATTATTTCTCTCTCTCTTTTGAACCAGCCTCTTATTCCTAGAAGTCCTACAAGCAGTGTTGCTACACCATCCAGCACTATCAGCACACCTACGAAAAGAGATAGCTCTGCCCTTCAGGATCTCTACATACCCCCTCCTCCAACAGAACCTTATGTTCCAAGGTAAAAAAAGATCATTCCAGGTACAATTCAATTTCAAAAATCTTTGTAAAATCACTGACGATTCTGTTCCTGCTTCTTTATCAGTCTGTTCTGTGGAATTAGGGTAATAATACTTCATTTTGCCCGTGAACTGGTTATTAAGTGTAGATATGCTGAATCAGACCCACAATGGTCTGAATCTGTGTCTTGTCTGCAAAATGGACGGTAGCCTTAGAAAAGAAGATTCGATACCCTATTTTCTCAAATATGGGATAATCTATTGTCTGTAACAGTCTCATCCTAGTTCAGAAGAGCAAAGATTATCTGAAACCCTGAACCTATAACTAGGAAAAGAGTTTGTATCTGTGCCCTTGCCTAATAACCATGATGCAACAAGGGAACCTGAGCTAAAAGCAAGAAACTTTCAACTTGAACAGCAGCGCTGTTTTGTTCTGCCATAGTGTTTTCTTTCTTAGATATATTTGATTTGATAGTGTTAGAGCAAATTTCAGGATTGTGTTTTAGTGTGGATACTGCTGGATTCTGCACTGACCACGCTGTTCCCTGTAAGTATATCTGCTACTCTGACCTGCTGCCTGGAACAGGAATTTTCATCTCTCCCAGGTCTCTGGGCTTACTGAGCCAGAAAAGCAGCAGATTCTCCTCACAGATTCATCACCCTACCCTTACATGACCTCAGATGATTCAGTATAATTCCATAATGTACACAGATGTTGCTTTTCTAAAATTCTGAGAGAATTATGGCCTATAAATGAAACAGAAGTAGCTACTCAGAGGTCTAGGAATGTATTTAAGAGGAATCAGTATTTTTAAAGCTTCCATAACTTAGACACATCATATGTCCAGTCAATGTGTTTTTAAATTACTTCTTGCTTTTCTTTTAGTTAACTTTCTTGGAAAGGTTGTAAGGGCAGCATGTCCTTTCTTGTACCTGAGTTTCTGGTAGCTGAGTTTTTCTTAGTCTTTCTTATCAGTAACTCTTCTAGCCAATTAATAAGATGTATGACCTGATTCTGACAAGACTTTCCTGGGGGTTATCCAAGAATGAGGTATATGGCAAATTAAATTTCTTAGTGGGGAGGAGAAGTTGTGATTCTATGATAAATTCTTACTCTTCAGAGATATGAAAAACCTTCCAGGGCAAACCAGTGACTTTCCGTTTCATTATTTAGGTGATGTCACAAGCCTTTTGTGAAGCCGTAAGCTAAGTCCCACATTCCTTCCTCATCCCTGCCTCATCTGTTACCTGGGTTGGTTTTTGTTTCTTGAAAACAAAATATTGCCATTTTATTTCAAATGTGACACATATGAAACAGTTGAACTTGCTAAGACAATTACTTGGTATCTGTCTTAAAGTGACAGACACAAACAGAGTACATAGTCTAGTTCATTATTTATTTTTCTTCTAATTAAATAAAAATATTGTCAGTCATGACACTTGAATTGTTCATAAGTATTGAATATGTCTTTTGTGTCTCTGATAACAGTATTCTGTTATGTCTATGTAAACATTTTAAGGACATGGTTTTCAGAAAATCCACAGGAAAAAAACAAGTATTTAATTCTAACCCATTAACAAAGAAAAGCTGGAAAAAGAAATCTCAACCAAAACAGTTTTAGGTTTCTCTTTGAATGCAGTAGTTATATGGTAAAGACCTGTTGCTCCTGAAACTGAAACTGTACTACCTTAAAAGAAACAGTGCCTTTGTACTGCTACTGATCATGTTTACCACCACAAAAAACACTTCTATTTGATAAGAAATGCATTCTCTTTTTTGAAGTATTTTTAGTGAGTATTTGCTGCTCAGCAGTTTTTGAGTTCTGCTCTATAAATATATTCAAAATGCATTTTGATTATTTATTAATAACATTTCTTAAATCATGATGATAATGCACTAGTTTGGACCAATTCTGATTAAATCTTATAATACATATTAGTACAAGCTGTAATCTTACAGAGAGATTAAGCTATGTACATTAGAATTTTTTTTGTCAGCTTAATCCTAATGGACTATACTTCGTTTCACAAACCTGTCACATAATGTACGGTGTTTCTGAATAATCTGTTGTGGTATTTCCTCAGGTTTTTTTGCCCATTATTAACTGTATTTAAGCATGTCTTTATTTTGGGTGTTATCAAAGTGTTCAGCGTCTGTTTCTCAGTTTGTTGTTGCTGTTCCAAGAGAAAAAAAACCCAAACAGATAAACTCTCTGTGCTTGTAGTAAAGATCCCTCCAGCTCAGGCTGCCCTCCTTATTGTGGAGGCTTCCTTGTGGCAGCCCCTGATGGTAGCTGCAGCATGATAAACATCTGGCTGGTTTATGTCAGTCTCCATTGTGTTACCTGCCAGGGTCCCCCAGCACTGTCACCACAGAAAGTCTTTCCGTGACTGACGATGAGCTCACCAGCCCCCCTCACTAAGCCAACACCATCCCTGCTGTGGGAAAGCAGCCTGGCAAAGTGAGCATAGTGGTCAGTGAGGGTTTGTGCTGCTGTGCTGTTGCAGCCAAGGCAGGATGGCCATTTCTCATCCTCTGTGGCTGCCTGGATCCCATGAGGGGCTTTGCTTCTGTCCTCAGATGGACTCTCAGGTGCCAAGGGAAGTATGGGTCAGCACGCCGGCCAGCTTGGAACTCACATGGCAATGCAGAGGGGCAGAAGTGCTCCAACGAGGGTGTGAGGCCCCATCTTCTCTCTTGGCTGCCTCCCATTCATTTTGCTGCCCAGAAATTACTGTCTGATTAGGTCTTTTGCAGCCATCTCCAGACACAGTCCTAGCAGCAGGTTTACTGAGCCCTGCTTCATCTAGTGCAAGGAAGGGGTTCCTACCCTAGACGCAGCTTCATCTCTTGTTTGATGCCTTCGAGTAGTTTGCATTTTCAGAGAGTGAGGCAAGGGTGCAGGGAAGGAAAAAGCAATTGTCTTGGGGATCTCTGCAGAAACGACAAAGTGCGTGCCTTGCAATGCATTGCTGTCCTGGGATAGCAGCTCATGATCAGGTGCTACACACCCTATTTGATAATGCGTGCATGTACCTATACAACTTCTAGGCCTGAACTGATTGTGCAAGACTATTTCAAATGTCTGTACATCATCGTTCCCTGGTTCTTCTTGCTCTGAGGTTAGTTTGTAAAGAATGAGATTGAACTTGTTCATTCTTGCCATATTGCCGTGTCTTAAAACTATCTGATGTATTTAAAAATGCAAGTATAAAAAGGTAAGGTCAACATTATTTCTCTGCCCTATATCACCAACTGCTAGGTAGATTCAAAAAAAAAAAAAAAAAACAAACCAAGAAAAAAAAGTAGCTGCACGTCAACTTTATTTCTATGATTCTTTTCAAGAGAAACCAATAACATGAATGCAGTCTGTAAAAGAATTGAATAAGCAGAGATGTGTGAAATAACTGGCACATACATGCATACATATGCATATATGATGTGTGATCCTGATGTTGGTTGATGGCATCTGTTACTTGCTTGTATAAAATATTGACATATTCCCATGCTTATTGAAAGTAAAAAAAGAACAGTAAAAAAATAAATCGCTGTCTTATCCCAATATATTAAAATCCTCTCTTGTTTACTAAAGGGATGAAAAGGGAAATCTCCCGTGTGATGATGTTGGCAGACACATAGTGGGCAAGCCGGTTCATACAGGATCCGAATCTCCAAACTCATTTCTTGACCAAGAATATCGGAAACGCTTTAATGTGGTTGAAGAAGATGCAGTTTTATACTGCTATGAATATGAGAAAGGAAGAACAAGTGGTCCTGGAAGGAGAGAGAGCACACCTACATATGGTATGGCATTGATCTAATAAGGATAATCAGTATTTGTTGATTTGGGGATTTTCATGCATCTGCTTTTGTTTTTAAGCATGAAAATATTTTTGGTGGCCATGGATTTAGCTAAGAATCCTGTATTACTTTAGTCCAATTTCAACCTAAGAGCTTACTCTGTGCAAGAATAAATGAATAACTATGATAGGGAGGGCAAACCCAGTTTTATATTGGTGATTTTTCTGAATATAAGTTCTATCATTTTCTTATCAGCTTAATTTTCCAGATTATGTTTCAGTATCATTTTATCAAAAAAATCAACCTGACAGAAGCCCATATATTTTTAATAAAAATACGGGATGGAATTGTTCTCCCAGTATAAGTGCAAGACTTGAATAAGTTTAGGAATTCAGCATTAGAAAAAGTATAGATCAATAAATATCAATAAAGATCAAAAGCATTTCAGTCTTACCAAGAGATGACATGCTGCTTGCATGCTGCAGTGCTCTCTGAAAGTCTTTAATTTTTCTTTAGTCCCCAAAACAAAATGTGACTAATGATAGCATGCTTTTTTTGTAATACTGTATTAACCTTCTGTAACTTCCTATATGGGAACCGATGAATTCCTATATATAGCAGTTCCTGTTTATTTGAGGTTATATGTTGTCTAAGAAAGAATTTTGCATGTAAACACACATGTGTATTCATGCTACTTCCACATCTTGGATTTTGACCTATTTAGGGTGAGAACTCAATTTCTGGTGAGAGTTTTGCTCCTCAAACGTGTATGATCCAGGTTATTTTCCCTTTTAATCTGTTGGAACTCTTCCATTAGCTAGTATTGTAACTTGTTTCAGCTTTGGACTGGGAGAGTTGGTTTTCTGGTGCCAAGCATAAAATTCTGCAGTCATAGAGCTGTTAGGATATAGAGTAAAATTAAGAGGAAATCTCATGTTTTAAAAAGATGTTTTGACTACTATGGTATTAGCTGAGCACATACTGGAATATTTTTTTGCCATGCTTGCTATGTTATTTCAATTTTTAAACTGAGCACAAGCTGTATGTTGGAGTTGTTATAGTAATCCTGACATCGTATCCCTTTGAGAAGAAGATAGACTTAATTTATGACAAAGCTTAAATTTAGTGCGTCATGCAGCCAAGTTCCAAAATCACCTGGGAACCTTCATATAAATTGAGCTTGAGCTGTGTAAAGTATCCTCAGGACTTGGAGCAATGTGCTTGCACAACATTAAAGATGCATTTTCATAAAATGCACCGTTTCTATACAACTACACAATCCTGCTGCAAAATCCTCAGTATCCTTTTGATTTCAAAGTGTTTTCAGGTGTTTTCTAACCATGCCCGTAGTGTGCAAAATAACTGCTAAGTTTTGAAAGTGGTTATATCAATTTTAATACTCCAGTATTTCAACTATTATAATTGGTGGATGCAGTCAGTTCCATTAAAAGAGATGTACTCTGCGTTCCAGATGTTAAATTTTAATGCTGGTGGTCTAGAGTGAAAAGGAATACATTTCTTCGTCAAGGACTGCTAAATCCATTATTTTGTTACAGGATAGCTTTTTTAACATTTTTTTTCTATTAGCAGAAAGGGTTATAAATACATGGATCAAGGACTGCACTGAAAATCAATCATTATTTAACACATTTGTTATACAGCCTTTCACTTTTGATCTCACTTCTTTTTTAATTAATTCACACCATTGAGTCCATTTTCATTTAAGTGTATTTTCTAAAAATATTACAATTTCAGCATTTCTAAAGTTTCCCACATGGCATTTGTTAGCTTAAGATTTGTGGCTAAGCATGACCTTAGGATTTCACAGAAATCTGGAAAATGACAATAACACTCTTCTGGCTTATGGTGACCTATTAAAGAAGGTCAAACAAGAGTTCTGAGGCCTAGACAAATAATTGTTTTCAGCATGTACTCATCATTAATAATGTGGTGGTGGTGGTGTTTTTTAAAAAAAATATTTCTCACTCCTCCTTCATGAGAGGTTAATAGGGCCCTCCATAATCACGGAATCATGGAATTTTCAGAGTTGGAAGGGACATCTAGAGATCATCTAGTCCAACTCCCCTGCTTAAAGCAGGATTGCCTAGAGCACGTTACTCAGGACTGCATCCAGGCGGGTCTTTATTGGAATCTTTTGACATTTTTTGACGATGGTAACAAAGAGATTTCTCCTTCATGCTCTTACTGGCTTCCAGCTGTTGTATAATTGTTGCTAATTGGCCTTGGAAATCTTCTGTTCACATCCCAAGGAAGACATTTTCCTGAGTGTAATCACCAGGGAAAACAGATTTAGGGAATTCACGGGCGTTAACAAGAAGGAGATTAGCAGAGGTAGAAGACAGGTGAAACTTGAGTTTAAGGAAAGCAAAAAAGTTGGTCATTGCAGTTTTACTGACAGATACAAAAAAAAGGGGACTTTGAACAGCTAGAGATTTTGCAGAAAATTTGTTATGGTTGTACCTTTTGATAACAATCAGACTTCACATGACTTTGTAATTTTTCTATCTTTTAAGTGTGCAAGTGCTTTCAATAAGATACTGCAAGTTCAGCCTCACAAAGAGAAAGTCGTCTTTCTAGAAAAAGTAAACATTGAAAGTTACTTCTAATCAAGTAAATATGAGCCGAATACATCATCAGGAAATGACTTCTTAACTGTGTGCTTTAAATCTGTCTGGCTTCAATCAGACTTAAATGTGTCCATAAATAGTAAAATAAATGATAAATAAAGTGACATATATATGTTGTATTTCCTGACACAAGTACAGACAGTACAATCTTTTACCATTATGCTGCCTGCATGGTATTGGTTTATTTCCCATGGATGCCATACTTCAGCAGGTCAACAGACATGTTTGAATACTTGGTTTCACTATAAACACATCTTTCTTTTTCAGTGTATCATGGATTTAACCTCAAAAAAGTGGAATAAGACTGATCACCTTTACGTAGGATTTTTCTACTAAAATAATTAAGACGACTTCTGAAGTTTTTACTTAAGCACTACTGCTTTTAAAAACAAACTATTTTCCCACTTTTCAGTTTTTTGACCAGTGGATTGATTCAAAAAAGAGTAAGGGCTGATCTTCTTGTGGAAACATTTTGGTTTCAGTCTGCCAGATATTGAGCCGTGTGCTATGCTACTCTATGTTTTGTTTCAATATACTGTTTAACTCGCTAAAAACTTCAGACCACTTTAAGTAACCCCAAGTTGCATAGCACACTTTCACTGAATTCCAGCTACATTTGTGGAATCCATAAGCAGATATCATAGTTCACAGCATTTTTTAAAATCCATTCAGCAGCTTCCAAATCAAAATTTAAAAGTCTTCAGCTTTTCTGTCTCTTGCTGTCTGAAATCAAAGTGAATTTACCAATAGTAACGTACTTTGCTTTCTGTGGGTGAAATGCTACAGAAGAAATTACATGTAGAGTTTTTTCTGCTTCTTTTCTTACTCAGTCACTGATGGATCTTTTAAGCCCACCAGCAAAGATGCTATTTGTGAAGGTACTTTAGTGACGTGGACGCGTTGCTGTTACCAGTGATTCACAAATGCTTTAAAACAGTTTTCTCCATATGTGTGCCAGGGGCTTCCAGAATAATAAATAGATATTATTCAGTGAAAACTAAAGTAATTTGAATGTGTTGGTCAGTCTCAGACTTCAGTCCGCTGATGATTTTGTAGGACACTGGATTTATTTTCTAAACTTAAAAAAATCCATTAAATACTTAGCTGCTTCTAGTCTGTTAAAGAAAACAGAACTCCTGTCTTAACCTCTTGTTCAGAGGCGATGCTGGATGCTCTTTCATAAGCAACCCTGTAGAATAGCAGCTTAGCACATAATTTGTTCTTCTAAAAAATGTTAGTTTAATACCGCCTTATGGTGCATGATCTCAATTTTTTCCTCTGTTTCCAGGGAAACTAAGGCCTATTTCTATGCCAGTAGAATATAACTGGGTGGGGGATTATGAAGACCCCAATAAAATAAAAAGAGATAGTAGGAGAGGTAAGTGATCTGAACACACATCTTTTACAAGGCATTATGGGTTTTGCCATGCTTTAAGCAACATATTTAAATGTCATTTTTCTGCTTGCTTAGATAAATATTTTAGTGAACCTGTTTTGGGTTCTTTCATTATGCATACTTAATTTTTTCAGAGCCTTTGTTAGGATTAAGGAAGTTGCTCAGACAGGCAAAAGAAAATTATGACTGCAAAGCCCTGCAGTTTGGCTTAACTTTTTATTCGCATTTCATTGATTCAGCTGTATTATCCAGTCCATTTTGGAACTGGCCTTCATTTTATAATACTAGAGCACAAATGTATGGTTATTATTGATAAATATTGTTATTCTTAAATGAATATTCTTAAATAAATGAGAATTATATATTATATAGAATTCTCTATTATTCTATATATATTATTATAGAATTATATATCACATTTCTCCGTCTTCATGAGTTCTTTTTGAGTGGAGAACATTCTAGAGTAGCATGGGATTCACCTCAAAATCGTTGAGGATAAGTTTGTCAAAATTCTGGTTTGTGAGGCTCAGATATTTAACTTCACATACAAAATGACAACCTCTGAGGTGGCTTTTATTGCCCAGGAACAAGATGTTACGGTAATGATAGGTACTTTGATAAAAATATTAACTAAATGTTTAGTAGGGATCAGAAAAATAAACAGTGTTCGGAATTATTAGGAAATAATACAAGACAAATAAGTGTGTTTGTGCTACTATGTAAGTTCTTGCTTATACTGGATGTGTGTGCAGTTCTGGTCTCTTCATCTCTTAAGAAAAATACAGTAGAATTGAAGAAGGTTTAGGAGACAACAAAAATGATCAGATGTATGGAGTGGCTTCCAAACTGGGGTCAAGTCAATTCCGTAGGCTGGCCATCATCAGTTTGGGAGAATTTAGGCAGGACATAATAAAGGTTTATAAAATGTTGTGTGGAATGAAGTAAGGAAATAGGTTTGTCACTGTTTTTCCGAAACAAGACCCAAAAGACATCAAATGTCTCTGTCGAGTGCTGGTTTAAAAGAAAAAGACCTGGCTCCTCATGCAGTTTGGGTTCAAGCTAAGGAACCTTTTGCCACAGGAGGCTGTGGATACTAAAGGTTCACATTAATACAAGGCAAGACCAGACAAGTTCACGAAAGACAAATCTGCTGAGTTTTCCTAAATTCACAAACATTGTTTCTGTCTCAGGATGTCCCTCAGCTAGAAGCTGGTAGATGCTGGAAGAGTATTCAGGAAATGTATGGATGATAGGGTGAATGATCTCAAACGAATGTTTAAAGCAAATTGCTTCTAAATGTATGACACCACAGTTATTTGTATTTGTTAGGATCTTGTTTAAAAAAAAAAGATTACAGATATGCTCATAAGTGTATCATTGCTCATTTTTTGAAAACTCCAAGACATAATTTATTGATGTTCGGCTTCTTTTATATTCTGTTCCTTTTATTGTCAAAGATACCAGAAAACTGCAAGGATTATGAATTTTCCCTACCAAAAGATTGCTTTCTTATTATATCCAGACCAAAAAAGCAAATGGGTTTTGTTAATGAAAGTCTTGAAGAGTTAAAATTGAAAGTAGACCTTAGAAAGAATACTATATATTTTCAAAGCAGAATTAACATACATACAACAATTCACAATGACGTTTTGCATTACTTTTCTTTCAACAGAAAATTCATTGCTTCGCTATATGAGCAATGAGAAAATAGGTCAAGAAGACTACATGTTTCAGAGGAATAGCAAAAAGGATACTGGGAAAAAGTCCAAAAAGAAGGGAGACAAGAGTAGTAGTCCAAGTCATTACTCACTGTTGCCTAGTTTACAAATGGACTCATTGAGACAAGAAGTCATGGGCACACCTGGACCAGAAACTGCTTTGTACCACGTGAGTAAAAATAACATTAACAAAAGTTGTTGTTCTGTGCTTGTGATGAGAGACTGTCTTGGTTTTATAGTGGTGTTGAAACCTTTTTTGGGCTGCTGTTGCACTGATTCATATTCTTCGGACGATAACTAGATCTCAAAGAAATATTTTAGAATTCTTTATTTTGCTGTTACAAATGTGGGATGGACACCAATGTTATATCTCCTTTAATTAGAAGATGCCATGTTTGAAACGGAGTGTGGTATCTCTGCCTTGACTTACTTGCTACTGATGGAAAGGGAAGAAGCAGCAGTTTCCAGACTGGCTAGAAACCTTTCCAGCATCTATGTCACTGCAATATGCTAAGTCTTACCAGACAAACCCTTTACTACTTGAAAGGGCTGATAATGGCAGGACAACTTGTGGGAGGCATTTGTTTTCCTTTGAGGTATGGGGCGCCCTAATGCGTGTAACTGTTCTTAACATATAGCCCTCAATAACTCAAGTAAATGTGGAGGATGGGATTCTGCTGAATAGGATGTAAAAGTAATATTGCAGTAACTTGCTAGTTTTTAAATGTGTCAAGAAAATGGAGTTAGAAGATCACAACATATTTTAGATATGATATCACATTCACTCCATCAAAGTATTTACATTTTAGAGGACAGTAACTGTACAGCAAAACAATAGAAATAATTTAAATTATCTTCATATACTAACAAAGATTGTGTAATTTAGATTGCCAGTGTCTAAGGAACATGGCAGTGTGGGCTTGTCAGGAAGTCTGCTGTGAAAAACTGGCAGGTGGAGCCTCACTGAACCTTTAAGAGACAAGTAACTTGGTTTCCTGTTGTAAAACATCACTACGGATTATCGCATAATAATTGGTGCAGATTAATTGAAACTAATGGAGCCTTTACATCGTTTTACACCATCTGAGTGTTTGGTCCACTGGCTGCTAAAATTCCTTAGTGTGCTGCAGTATATAGGTGAGTGATCAATTTCAGAGATGATGTCATTTAGTATTAAAAGTAAGTGCTTGTGGTGCACTTCAATCATATCAGGTCCCCAAATTCAAGAACTGCTATTCCCTTTCTTTTTTATTTGTAGTAATTTAGGTATGATGATAAATATTTTTTTCTTACATTGTTATTTCCAACTTCAGTTTTATGCTTTTTTGTAAGTTGGAAATCTGATAGTGGGGAGATTTCTATTTGCAAAGGCAGACTGATGCAGTATTTCCCTTGTACATGAAGCAAAGAAGATTGCAAGTGGCCCCAAACTATCCTCTTTGTAACGTCTGCAGTCTTTCCTAGAAGGAATCTTATCAGTGCAAGAGCCCTTGAAATCAAATATTTACAGAATAAAATAGAAAAGTTATTTGTGTAACGGAGGACCTTCCACTCTGTGAAGAACTTTTGCAACACTTTCCATGTATTGAGAGAATACTTATCTCAACAGCATTTTTTTGTTAGTATACATTAAATTCCTGACACTGTGCAGTGAGAAAAACTTTTTTTTTTAAGGTGCTATCTTTTGGGTGCTATTACCCACTATGTCTAGTTTCCAAATTGTGTACAGAAATAAATGACATACATGGGAAATGGAAGACTTTCCAAAATTCTGGTGTGGAAATTAATGAGCAACAGCAAACTTAGAATTGACAACTGGCATTTTTCATGTACTTTGAATACCCATCCACAAAACAGCTGAACTGTTAACATCTCAAATTTCAACAGTGTCTGCTAATCCTTTTTTGTGTATCATTACCATTAAAGGGTGTCTGTCTCTAATGCCATTAAATCTTCAGCACCTTTTTTGAAGTTTACTGGGAGCTTATTTATTTATAAAACTAAATAAAAGGTTATTCATTCTTCAGAAGACAAATCAGTATCGATCTGCTAACTGGCTTTGAGGCAAAATGTGTGAAATAAACAGAAAGAAGAAGCTTGTGCCATTGATTTGTCCCTAGGAAAATGGGAGGGAGCCCTTCACAAGGCATTTACAGCCCTCTGCAGCTGATTATTGCTGGTCCTATTGCTGGAAGCCACCTGGCTGCCACTGTGCAGTGCAATGCAGTTCCATTTTTGTGGAAATGGTACCCAAGCATACTGGCTTATGAAACCCTAATCTAGTTTGCAGATGGGGATATATGTCTTTGGCTCATAGCAGAGCCAGAGGTTTTGTCATAAAATGGACAGAACTTTTTTAAAATCTTAAATAAACAGTGCAGTGAGCAGATAAAGAACAGGGGAATATAGAAAACACAAGGAACTCATATCTGACTGCCGTACAATTTTATTAAACTACGGATAAAAGACAGGACAGTGAAAACATACTTTATGCTCAAATTGCATCTTAAAGATCACTAAAAAGTGACTTTCCTGTTCAAAATATTTTTTACAAGCATCAGCTACCTAGACTCTGGATTATCTGTAAATGGGAGCCTCTGGATGAGCATGAGTTCGGTGCAGGGGAATGGTGATAACTCCAAAAACTGCACTATTATTAGTGAAAGAGACTGGGGATTTTGATTTGGGTTTTTGTTTGGTTTTGTTTTTTTTTTTTAATAAGTGTATGTTTTCATCATACTAGAATATCAGACCAAGAGAGAATACTGTCACTCTCTGCGCTGCATACCACAAGCCAGTGGATTTTCCTGAAGCAAAGTGTAGCTCCTACCAGGTGGCTGTAGTTGAACTTGTACCTATAGTGCCTCAGTTCTAGGTCTCAGTACTTGACAATACTCCAACAGGCTTGTTAAGTAGTTCCAGTCCCTGGCCGCTCCTGTTGTTAAAAGTTTTCACCTGTTAGTCTGTGCTTACCTGGCTTCTATGTCCAACATTGGTTATAAATGTAACTTTATCCTGTAAGTTTAAAGGTCTTTTGTTACCAAATCTCCCAATATAGAAATTTACAGGTTGTAATCAAGTCACTTCGTAGCCTTCTCTTGCTTAAAAGAAACAGAATAAACATCCTGGGTTTGTCATCAGAGAGTGTGTTTTCATATCCTTGCATCATTCTCATAATTCTTTCAACTCCTCATATTTAATCCTAAAGTATCTTTTGTAAAGTATGTATGCCAGAACAGGACATAAATTGCCAGGAGCTGGATAGAAATGTAATATAACCTTTCTATTCCTGTTCACTACCTCTATTTAAATATTTAAAGGACTGTTCACCTATTTTAACCATAGACTTGGAGTGGGAGCATGTTTATTACTTGGTTTTGGTTTTATTTTACTGTAATGTCACTTTTCCAAATCACTGGTTTGCAAGAGTGGTATTCCCAGTCTAGTAATTTGTACCTTAAATACCTTGTTGTTAAATACATAACATTGTGTATGGTTGTCCATGTTGAAACATATGACTTCTTGGGTATGCTTGCTGAATATGTCTCTGAAGCAACTCTAAGAATGAATAGCAGAGAAGTAAGGTCTCTGGGGCCTCAAATTGGGCCCTCATGAATTCTCAAGTCCATAACATGGAGTATTGAAGCTCCAGGAATCTGGAGTCTGCTTTGGAATGGAACTACCTTTTAGAATCATATAATCATAGAAAGGTTAGAGTTGGAAGGGATCTTTAAAGATCATCTAGTTCCAACCCCTCTGCCATGGGCAGGGATACCTCCCACTAGATACAGGTTTCTCACAGCCCCATCCAGCCTGGCCTTGAACACTTCCAGGGGCAGGATATCCACAACTTCTCTAGGCAATCTGTGCCAGTGCCTCACCACCCTCACAGTGAAAAATTTCTTCCTAATATCTAATCTAAATCTCCCCTCTTTCAGTTTGAAGCCATTCCCCCCTGTCCTGTCACTACATGCCCTTGTAAAAAGTCCTTTTCCGGCTTTCTTGTAGGCCCCCTTTAGGTACTGGAAGGCCGCAATAAGGTCTCCCTGGAACCTTCTCTTCTCCAGGCTGAACAACCACAACTCTCTCAGCCTGCCCTCATACGAGAGGTGCTCCAGCCCTCTGATCATCTTCATGACCCTCCCTTGGACCCACTCTAACAGGTCTACGTCCTTCTTATGTGGAGGACTCCAGAGCTGGGCGCAGTACTCAGGTGGGGCCTCACCAGAGTGGAGTAGAGGGGCAGAATCACCTCCCTCAACCTGCTGGCCACACTTCTTTTGATGCAGCCAAGGATACAGTTGGCCTTCTGGGCTGCAGGTGCACGTTGCCTTCTCATGTTGAGTTGAGACAGGGACACCCAAGTCCCTGTCTTCAGGGCTGCTCTCAATCCATTTTCTGCCCAGCCCATATTTGTGCTTGGGATTCCCCAACACAGATGCAGGACCTTGCACTTGGCCTTGTTGAACTTCATGAGGTTTGCCCAGGCCCACCTCTCCAGCCTGTCCAGGTCCCTCTGGATGGCATCCCTTCCCTCCAGCATGTCGAACGCACCACGCAGCTTTGTGTCATCAGCAAACTTGCTGAGGGTGCACTCAATCCCACTATCCATGTCACCAACAAAGATGTTAAACAGCACTGGTCCCAGCACCGACCCCTGAGAAACACCACTCATCACTGTTTTCCACTTGGACATCAAGCAGTTGACCACACCTCTTTGAGTGCAGCCATCCACCCAGTTCCTTATCCACTGAGCGGTCCATCCATTAAATCCATGTCTCTCCAATTTAGAGACCAGGATGTCATGCGGGACAGTGTCAAACACTTTGCATAAGTCAAGGTAGAATTTTTTCTTAAAATTATCTTTTTAATATGCATATTCTGTGAAATAAAAAACCCACACACATTTTTTTCTTTTTTTTTCTTTATTTTGTCATCTCTTTTTTCTGAATTCCTTAGAATAGAAACCATGCTGCTCACTCAACATTCAGGTCTCGTGTCATTCACTGGTTCTGCGATACCTTTATTCAATGATGTTTCCATTCTTTTTGGAGTCCATTGATATAAATGCTAAATAATTTTGGACTAAGAAAGCATCCCACTAGTTAATGATGAATTCTCCTTATAATTCCAGGCCTCTTTCCTTTTGAGTTTTGCAGCCATTGACGTGTGCAGGTTGATTACTTCTTTACTGTGAAGGTTTTCTGCAGAAAAGCAGCTTTTGCAATTATGCCGACTTCCACTCATTGCTTTTACTGCTTTTATACGTAGCTCTATAGAAAAGAAAAATCTTCTATCAAAAAACTGCACTGATGAATTAAATTACCACAACAGAAATGGTATGTTTTTATCCTGTAAACAAAGAGGATGGCGTTAAAAATATACCGTGGTAACTCAGAAGTGCATGGTGGTGGTTTATTTGCTAAAAGTTATTTTGAAAAATGCCAGCAGATTTAAATTGTTCAGTTCTGAAGTGATAACAAGAATGTGGCAATCTAGCATTTTCCAGACCATCAGTATACTAAATTTGCATAAAATCACTGGTTTTAACAATTTTGTTTGTATCATTGACCTGCCATTAGAATCAAAATTGGTGTGGTCAAGGAAGCATTTCAGTTACGGCCTCAAAAAGTGAACAGTGTTTACTTGGGTCCACTGAACATAACAGTTGTGATAGCTGATATAATAGCAAAAGAAAAACTAATTTGTGTTACATCTGCGAAGTAATCATCTCTTGTATCCACTTATAGTATTCTTTTAATCCTGACATGCAAAGTGTCTTCACCACTTTGCTTTGTTTTGTTTCCCGTTCCAGAAAGTTTTTCCAGCATATGTTGATTTCTAGCCAAGTTGTTGGTTTTATATTCTATTTTTCTTACTCAGTATTGCAAAAGAAATACCAACACAGAGTGTTAATGTTTTTATTAAGCCAAGGCAAACTGTTCGAGCTGCTGCTAATCTTGTGTGCAAGCAGGTGTTAAATGTGATCTATTACTGTAGATATAAAATGGTGCAGTTAAAATTGTCTTGGACCTTTGGGGCACAAGAGATGAAAGCTCTGACACATGATTATAGTTTTTTAAGTTTATTATGTTATTCTGTATGGGAATTTCCTTGGTACGTTGTGCTTTGTTTTCATTGCAGGAAAATAATGCTGTTATTTACAAGGGAGATAGTGTCGTGAGTCAAAAGAAGTTCTGCATCAGGTTAATAATAATCTGTTCCTATCTGGATCAATAGAACTTTCCCTAGTCTAGAAATAGCATTGCTATGGGAAGAAAAGGTTGCACCCTATTGTATATAGTAGGGAGTTACACAAGAAAAAGTAATCTTGCTTACAAACTGTTTCCAAACCTTTACCAATAAAATGATATTATTTACTTTGTTCCTTCTCTCTTCCTGCCTCCTGTCCCTTTGCCCTTTCCAGTGTATGTTCACTTCTTCATATGTATTTCGCAGTACCTAATGACTTGCTTGTCATAGAAAAAGTGACAAAAAAGTAACAGCTTCTCACTTTGCTGATAACCAGCCTATTTAAAATTGTTTAATTAATTACAGTAGTTTTCTTGGTCATTTTAATCATTTTTGAAAATAAAGTACGTTTAGTAGCAAGGTGTACTATTTAAAGTTCATACATCTGGAACAAATGGCTCAGGAATGAATGCAGGAAAGAAACAAAGGATTTGTTCCATGGGGATTTTGCTTAATCTACATGTGTAGGGTATGTACGCATGCACTACATTTAATGTTCCAGTTTTACTTTAAATAAGGGAGGAATAAAATAAAAGCCTTTAGCTGCAGGGTTTTTGCGGCAAGTTCAATTATGTTGTTGCTCCTTTGGCAAACTTATTTTTTTCCTCTTTAGCAATGGGTAACTATCCGTGTGGTTGGAGTGCAGCTCAGTGACTCTTAACTCACATAATTAATTTCAATACTTGCTGCAATAAGCACCTATGGAGAGCCAAGCACTCTCCTTTCTACTCTGCCGGTGAAGACACTGAGGCAAGGACAATGAGGGATTTGGCCAAGGTTACAATTTCAGTTGTCTCTCTCTGCCAGTCCTTGTGAGGTTGCCGTACCGGTTCAGCTCAGTGGGTTTGCTCAGCAGAGCTGGTGGGTCTGCATCAGTCTGGGCATGCGAAGTTCAATTGGTTGCAACAGTGATCTAATTGAATGTACTGTAAATGAAGAAGATTTGTTTATGGACCTATTGCAAAAATCAGTTTTTAGTTGATAAGATAAATTGGAAAGGAGACAGTAACTTTTAAGAAAAATAACTTTTCTACTTAAATGATGCATATTTCCAGATATTTCTTGCCTCCCACCTACCCCTCCAGAGAAAAATACAGGAAAATGCTTTGTAAAAGTTCAATTCAAAATGTATGTATTTAGATGTTCTCAATAAACAGAAGAATTTACCAAAAGGTCGTGATTTTGAAAACTTTAAAGTTTAACTCTACTTAAGTGGCTGATTTTCTCTTACTGCTCTTATTCCTCTCTACAGAAAGGCTGAAAGGAAGGAAAAAGAGAAGGTACTTGAACATAAAGTACCTACATTTTTTATGAAAATTCTTGAGTCGAGTATGCATGTATTTATGAAACCTTTTAATTGTAGTACTCAGTAACTAGTGTTTAAGAAAGTGCAGAACATATGCAGAAACCTTCTGAATAGAAATGGCATCTAATAAGCACTATATGCTGGAAAACTATTTACAAAAAAAAATGAACAAAACCACCTCATGGAAAAACTAGCAGTTTATTATAATTGTAGGCATCACATTTAAAGAACTTCTGCTTAGTGAATTTTTGTTATGGATATTTGTAATTAAACAAAAATAAGTTTGTAGAGGAAAAAAATTGAAAATCAATTGCACAGATTTTAAGTAGGTGTCTGAAATCTAGAATGTCCTTGTACCATTACAACAGATGGAGTTGGTACATTTTCTTCTTCAAAATGTTTGAAGTCCAACTATGGCAGTATTTCAATATCAAGGCTCCCTTTTCCTTTCTCTCCTCCGTGTTTTCACAATTGTCTATAGTTAGACTTGTAATTACTATAGAATAAAAGTCTAGCGGTTCATATCAAAGTCTACTTTAACTAAAGTGCGTAGTGAAAAATATTTTCCATAAGTATTTCCATAATTTTTGTTAACATTTGAGTTAGTATTGCTTCTTCTCTGTGATCTTTCCTCTCCATTGAAATATTTGCATTAAAATAATACTGAAGCTTGCAGAATGATTACAGACTTACAGGCATCAATCAGCAGCAAGGGAAATTTTAAACTCCTCCTTGAAAATGTACTTGTAAGAAATACTTGATTTAAAAAATTATACTTGTGTTAAAGTTTAAAAGCATTGGCACATTTGTATTCCCAGCTAAGAAACTGCACTGGATTTCAAATAACTGTCCAGAAATTAAATGAACATCGTAAAGAGTTTTTGAAATATTTCATAATTGTGGAAAATTTCAGTCTATCTATTACCACAGTGAGAAAGGACTAAAAGGCTCGTTTCTCTGCTGCTTTGTTGCAAATTAGCCCTTTGCATTCTAAATATAATTGCGCATGCACTAGCTTCCACTGTAGAGATGGGAAAACACAAACCTCCACTGAATGTAGCACATACACTGTTGAAATTTCACAAGTGAAAATATCGTCATTTTTCATGATGTCTGGCCTTTTCAAAAAGAGCTCGCTCACATTGGACTCCAAGTAGGCTCCCAGGGGCCTCAATAGAACAAGTGCAATAGTCTGAACTGCTGTGATGCCCTAGTTTCTTCTCAAGTACTTGTATGTTTATGAAGGTCCAGCATAGGTTGGCTCTGGTAAAAACTAACCACTGAGATATCCCTCTCTGGAGGTGACTGGAGCATTCATGACATTTACATCCCTTTCTTCTGTAGGTTACACTAGTCATATCTCACCTTAGTTTTTGTAGCCTTATAGGGATGTAGGAGAGCACTTTGACCTGTTCTACAACTTCAACTCCTTGTTCGTTTTCCCATCAAGGAGCGTGTAACAAGGAAATAAGGCTGTGACGATATTTAGGTCCACATGTGTGGAAGTGGAAGGAGCTCACCATTCTGCAGTAGAAACAGAGATGAATAGGCTTATGAAGTTATAGAATAATCTGATTTTGGAGTTCTTTTAAAAGACTCAAAGTCTATTCAGAGGCAATAGTGCTGGTAGAATGTTTCATATAATGCAACACAGAGTAGAATACCCAGTTTTGCTATAAAGGCATCATGAGCACATAGCTTGTATCAATTTCTCTTGTCAGCTTCCTCTGGTATTGTTCAAGTATAGAAGGCCTTTTGCTCTGAGAGACAGTTGGAAAGAATAACAATTTAAAAAAAAATCAACAAAAACAATTAAAAAGTTCAGTAAGGGGAAGACAGGTAAGAGGAAGAAACGTAATGGAAAATTCTTATCTAATTCCTTCTAGTGCCTTCATGAGTTTGAAACACCATCGTCGTCTCCCACAGCACAAAATCATCCCATTGGTCGTAGGCAGCTTCGAATGCCTTCACTTTGGCACGTGTTGGGTTTCTTTCAGTTGGAGGCTCATGGGTTTATATATCTGACTGAGACAGAAGAGCAGCATCTCTCACATTTTCAATCTGGAATAGTGGTTCCGGCCCGTGGCCAGCTTCTTCACTCCAAAAAGAAGCCATCTAAATGACACTATATGTATTTCTTCCTTCAAATGCAGCACTTTGTAACTGTAATACGAACAAACCAAGTAATAAAAATAGTAGTTATGTTGTTAAAATCAGTGTAGGAACTTCATCTAGGTCTTAAGTGAACTGTGTGGCGTATAAAACAAACAAAATGGTGAAACAGTTAACAGTTAACCAATAAACAAAGTAAGCTTTACTTCATAAGGTAGTTGTTACAACTGGAAGTGATTGAGGTAGCTGTAAGATTGTTGTGCTAAAAGGTAAATCTAGATACTCTATCTGGGTTTGGTAAAAATCTGGTCCAAAATAAATCTTCTACATTTCTGAGAGAAAAGGCAAGAGAGAAACAGCATATAAATTCTGTGCTAATGGAAGATGGCATTGTATTATTTTTAGACTAGCGCAATCAACACAGAGGAATAGAGGCCTCCTGGGTCTAGTCCTCTGCTATTGCAGTTAATCACCTTCATTTAATCCTATTCAGATATGTATTAAACTCTACATTTAAACATGGTATGAATTGCTAATGATGGGACCAGTAAAAGGTGGTAAACTGGGTGAATGGATGGCCAATTGTCATAAGTCCAAGAAAAATGTTGTACAGAGGGGAGGAAAGAGAACAAAATTATAATTAGTCTGCCAGCAAAAGAAAGGCATCAATCCTAATGAATTTGCAACAGAAAAATAATCCAAATGCCTCAGAAACCAGCATAAAGTGAATAGAATAATAGGATAATTCAGGCTGGGAGGGACCTCAGGAGGTTGCGACTCTGGTCTTTGGCTCAAAGCAGGGCCAGCTCTGAGGTCAGACAAGGCTTCTCAGGGCTTTTTTCATGTCAGGTGTTGAAAACCTCCCTGGAGGAGGATGAAGACTGCACAAACTCGCAGCCAACCTGCTGCACTGTTTGGCTGTTCTCATGGCAAAAAAGTTGGAGGTGAGAGATAAAACAGAGATTTCAGCAGCAACTGAGAGGACAGCAACTTGCTGAGATTTAAGACATAGTTTCTGTTGTTTCACTGCTGTTTAGCTAAAATCATCTTGTGAAAGTGCCTTAGTAATCTCACGTTTGTTTTGCCAGTTCTAGACTCTCAGTCCTTTGAACTCAAGGCTGAAGAGAGTGGATGTGCATATGCAGCTTTTATAGTTGAGTTCTGGTTAAGAATATATTTTGTGAAATAGTAATATTTTGTCTCCTCAGGAGGGGAGTGCAAAGTTCTTTTAATTATATGGAATAATATCTGCATTGTTCATGAGGAATGTTATTCCTGTCACAGGTGAGAGAATATTTTCACATCTGCATTGCTTCTCTTTGAAAGAAGCAGTTAATACCGTGAATTTTCTCTTATTGGGGAAGTGGTTGCCAAAATGTAATTCGAAGGTATTGAATGTGGGAGATTTTACATCTATTTCGATATACTCTGTCATTTTTATTAAAATCCAGAGTTAACTATTACAGCAAAGCATGTAGAGATGAGGTAAGATTGGTTTATGGGCCATCATGAAGTACAATTGGAGTTTTTTGTGGAAAAAATTTATTTTAAACTTTCTCTATTACCTTCTTTCGTATCTGACCATGAGGGAAAAAATGGCCTGTTATAATTTCTTTCTATGACGAAGCTGGGGAATTCTTTAAAAATGAGACAGTTACTGTAAAGGTCATCTAGTCCAGCTCTGCCAGTCTAGATTTATTCCTTACTGTGTATGATATAATGCTCTGAAAGTGTAATTTTACATTGTCGAGAGATGTAGGATCTACAGACTAATAAATCTCCCAGCTCAGAACATTTCCTAATTTCCTTTCACATCCCCATTCTGTATTTTTTGTTATCTATTTCAATTAATCATTCCTGGTTGTATCCTTCTTATATTTCCTGATAGAGGACTTTTGCCTTTGTAGGTATTAACATTGTTTGTACACCAGCGAGTTACATTACCTGTTGCTGGTACAATCACAATAGCGCAGTTGAGAGACTTTTTTTTTTTAATGTGGAATAAGTGATTTAGTCCCTCAGTTATTCCCCTTTGATAAAGAAGAGATTAAGCACAGCATATTGTAGCAGAGAAGTGTATGTCAGGAATTGCACAGAGGGGACTCAGCATGAGTTATCACTGCAATATGGTGGGGAGTGTCACGTCTATGAAAACTTAGATCTAGGTCCTGACTTCTCAACTGGCTCCTCTCTGTACTCGTTTCTGTGCAAGAAAAAGGGAGGTATCGGGACTATGAAAGCAGTGAACCGAGGACACTGGTTGGCATGGGTCATGAAAGTTGGTATTCTCAAAAACTTGTACTGAGTGGTGAAAATGTTGTTTGAATTAAGGGAGCGCAGATGCCTGTTTCAGAGTACCGTTTTATCGAAACGCTTTGACAAGCAGGACAATTGTTTCTGAACAAGTGATTTTTTTCGAAGTCGTGATTTTGACTCTATGGGAGCCTCTGCCCCATTACTCTGCCCCACTTATATGGTGGTGGCCCCTTGAGCCTATTGCTGACACATAATGTGGGAGGTTATATTGTTGCACCTGGGAGGAAAATGGCTCTTTGCAGCAGTGCAGCTCCTGAACAGAAGCTGTTTTATTAGGTGGTTCTATTTTGCTGGAAAGAAGTGCTTGTTGCTTAGCGCCTGATCTGAGTCAGCCAATCCATCTCTGCTACTGTGCTGTGGAGGAAAAAAAAATCGTATTTTTCATATAGAGATAACTGCTTTTTGTCCATTTCTCAAGTATGTCCCTTTGCTTTCAGATTAACTCAAGTAGATAATTTTCTAACTCTACAAAATTCTGACTTTAGAATGAAGTGTAAAACTCGTTTTGTAAGCTGGTTTGTACCCATAAGATCACCATAGCCAGCACAGAATTAAGAAGACCTAATGTTAACTTTCCCCACCTTCTGCAAAGTGCTGTTTCATTTTATGCTTAGAGGAAATTTTACTCAATTACAGCAAATAATGTGACTTTTATCCTGGAATGTACTGTTCTTTTTCTGCCTTAATTCGTATGTGCAATGGAAGCGTTTGGTATGAATTTTAACAGAATATATGACGGCTGAGGTCCAAACACTCTCTCCCTCATTTTGTCATGGAAACTTCAGCTCCGTTCAAGATCATGTTACCTCCTACAGTCAAGAGCTACCTGAATTCAATCCCAATGTGTAACTATTACTACAGCTATTGCTGCAAGCTATTCTTGGTAGCATGGTGCAACAATAGAGAGGTGCAAAGCACTACGTTCTGTCATTTTAGTCCTGAAGGGTACAAATACTGAGAAATCTCCAAGCCATGGAAATTATTATAAGGGCACGTCCTTAACAGTAATGTAACCAGTAGATAAGGTTTTCTCCTGATGAATAGTACTACTTAAAAGAAGAAAATTTGTGTTTGTATGTTCTATCTTCTAGAGATGGAGCAGCAAAGCATTTTGGTGGCTGTAATTTGTCTTGAGCATCTCCTTTGCTAAGACTGCTTCTTTCACACACAACTGTGGACTAATTTCCTGTTTCACCAAAGCCTTTGTAAACTCCCCAGCTCCAGAAAAGTACAATTTTCTGTTTTATTGATTTTTCACCAAAAACTTAATATTTTTGAAAGTCAGAAGGAGGGATTTTTTTCTTTCACTGAAAGAATATTACGCCCAAGTGCTAACAGAGAATAGCTTGCAAGAGTATATCTTCCTTAAAGCAAAAACCTGTTTTCTCAGTTCTGCCCTCATTCATTACAGAGCACCTACAGCCCCTGGAACTTTTCTCTGTCACACAGTCAGACTGAGCAATAGGAAAGAGATCATGCCGAGGGACACAATCAGAAGCATTGCAAACTGCTCCTACAAAAGGGGCTGTGTATGTACTCTTTTCATAATAAGCAAGCACCTAGGTGTTGTAGGGGGGCATGGGACCTTTATTTTAAGCTAATGATTTTTCGTCTAGAAAGACCATGGGCCTGATGAAACTTTTGTTCATGCCTGGGGTTGACTTCTGTGGTGTTTTACAATAGTTTAAGTTTTCTCCTTAACAGGTCCAGGATTGGTTGCATGCTGTGCCACAGAGCACCTTTCTAATATAACATAGATCACTTGCAGAATAAGTTTCTTAAATCTGCTTGGATAGTCTTCTTGTTTTAAAGTTTATATAAACATACAGAGGAAAACCTACCTTTCCCGCGAATAAGACAGAAGTTTCTAAGCAAAACCAGACTTTTCCTGGAGGAAATTGCATCGTTTGAAAGAGGCTTGTTTGACTGACTGATATCTGCTGCAGGGGTAACACCGCAGGGCACAAGCAATCCACGAGGCTTCTGGAGTGCATATGGGGTGACTCAGCAATACTTTGTGTAACGACATAAAGTGGAATACAGGAAAATCCATGTAAACATAAGAAAAAACTTTTACTGTGAAGACGGTTCAACTGGAGCAGTTTGCCCATGGAGTCTGTGGAGTCTTCGTCTTCGGAGGTATTAAAAACCCAGCTGGACACAGCGCTGAGAAACCTGCTCTAGCTGACCCTGCTTTGAGCAACAGGGTGGGATAAGACAATGTCCAGAGGTGCCCTCCTGTCTCAGACATTTTGTGATTCTCTGATTGGTCCATTCTCTTCAGTAAGAGATGAAACTGGGAATTGCTCTGGGATAGAAATCAAAATAAAGGGTTAAATACTATTCTGTAATGGGTGATAATTTTCTTTTTCCATCTTAAATGGTTGCAGTTGAAACATACACAGTGATGGAACAACAGATGCGTCTTGGACTTTTGCCGTTAAAGAGTTTTCGAACCTTCCCTTTCTCTCTTAGATTACTTACTGTCAATAAAAGCAGTGTGGGAGGTACCAAAAATTACATGTTTCAGAGTAGATACAGAAGAATGATCTCAGAATAAATTATTCTAATGAACAGCACTTGTCTAGTTTAACTTTTTATCCTCATTTGCTTCAGGCAGCTATGACAGTGCTGCAGTCCTTGTTTTGTCAGTCGAAAAGACAGTGGAGGAATATGAGAGCTCTCATTTAAATTTGATACTGTCCAGAAGTTTTACTGCTTCAGTATAAAAGATTCCTGTGGTGGTGAAAAGCATCTTCTTAACATGGCCTGAAGATTTAAAAATTTTTTTAACTTTTCTAAGTTTTGCATGAATTACGCTAACAAATTTGCACAAACAATTTGCACTAGCTTGTTCAATTGCAAATTTGCATCCAACTAATGCAAAATTTGCCACAGAGCCCCCCCAGATTATGAGAAAAAGTTTAGGGATGGGAGAATGAATAAGAATCCCTGAGCAGAAAAGCTGTGCTTGCTATCACATTTCAGACAACCACAGTTGTGTGCTTCGCTAGCATATTCTTCTTGGATAAGCAGCTATAGGAACAGTTGTATGAAAAGATTAGACATCTTTGATATTAACAGCCCTTGTAGACTATGTAATAAGGAGAGCATCCTGCACAGGTAACATAGCCATTGCCTACAACAGAGGCAGCTAGAATGTTGGCAGCTTCAAGGTCTTAGGCTACATTTTTTACAATCAAAAGCTCATAGCATATTCCTCTTAAGACGCATACTATTTCTTTATCCTTGTGGTCACTAACAAAATGTATGCCTTAGTCAGAGCTCCAAAAATACAGGAACCCATCTAGAGCTGTGACCATGCGTGACAGATGGCATGTACTGTAGATCTAGTACTTCCTAGAAGCCTTTCATAAAGCTACAGTGGGGAAAGGAGAGAATGAGTAGGAACAGGAATAGGGCCATTGGTTGTCAGGTAAATGTAGAAAATTATCTCATCTGATATGGACTTTTTGGCTGCTGTTGAGTAAACTATTGTTTTGGCAACTTCTGCGAATAGGCATTCATTTGGCCTTAGTATTGAAACACCTTTCTGCAGTTCTGAAAAAGCAAAACTAAGGGAGGAGGAGGAATATAGTGTGTAGCGTAACATACCAAGCCATGAGTACTGGGATCTGTTCTTCTAGTGGCTGTTAATATGTCAGTGCCTCTCACAACCCATTTGACAGAACCAGTGATTCATGCTTCTCTCTGTCTGAGGTATTTGCCATTTAAAAGAGAAATATCCACAGGATATTTACTGTAACGATTCTGCCTTACTTGTTGACATTATTTTATTTGTACTACAAAAGCTTACTTTCAGAAGTGTGTTCATATATCATGTTCATACTGTGTTTTAGTATTAAATGTCTTAGCTAGAACCTTAGTGAATGCTGTCTTTTTAAACCTAGGTATGGTATTTTTATTATAGAGTGTGCTCAAGAGCAGAGAGAGCTGTCCAGGGAGAGCCGAAGTATCTGTTACCAAAGCACCAGAAGGTTTGGTCCAATAAATTTTACTTTTAGGAGGCAAGATTGAAGGTTTCAGGCTATTGTTAATCAACTGTGGCATCCTTTGTCTGTAAATCCCTTTTCATTCCACTCACCATGGATTTATGAATTACTCACATGTGATAACTGTTTTGTTATCAGCCTGTGACTTTAGCATAGAAAATATTTCTGGGTCTGCTTCCACTGCTGTGCTTTTGTATTAAACTTTCTCTCACACGGACCATCCCATTTACTGTATTTGCATTTTACCTATCCAGAGTGAAGCCCCACTCTTAGTCAATATGCAGTCAAATAATTGGCAGCACCAGCTTTCATTTTTTTCCCAGATACTGGCTTTTCCATCTGCAGCAGAAAGTTCCAGTAATCAGAAATGTTACAGGCTACTCTGCTGAAACTAGAGAAAGTTATCTTACAGTGACAGAGGGAAACTGTCTGACTGTAAATAGTTCCTTAGTGTCTAAACTTGTAGCTTGAGAAAAATTGAATTTGACTTGAGCTCTCAAAAAAACTATAGATACCTGCTATTTTCCTTCCCAATCAGATTGAGCTCAAATTCAGGTAAAAGAGTTGGTGGTTAGTATTTCCATAACCTGGTTCTCTCTTCCAGCTTTCTGAAAATGAGCAAGTGGAAAATCTCTGAAGAAAAGTGAAGAAACAAGTAAGCAGTTGAAAGAGGATTTTAAGAGCCATCAAATTTAGTACTAATTTCTATGGGCAATCCAGATCTTCAGAGAAGCTTCAGTTATGGTCTTTTTTTAGTAGACCTACAAATTCTGTAACCATGAAGGAGTTCATGTAACTATTGGAATATATCTGGGTTTTGGACATGTATGTTATGTTCTGTTGGTAACACATGGAATCTATATTAGATCTTAGAGAAGCTTTTATATAAGAATAGTTTAGACTTCTTCCTCAGACTCTTGAAGTTTGGCAAAATAGCTAGTCCTCCCAAATCAATAGTTTTGATAACCAGTCTACTTGTCTTCTACTTATATTTGAGGTATCGACTGGAACAGAAATTTTCTAACTTTCATCATAACACAAGTTTTATCAAATATTCATCTCTCCTGATAGCAGTTTCACTCCAATTTAATATAGATATAGGAAGATCAGTTTATTGTTTCCTGTTTGACATTGAACAAATAAATTAATTGAATCTTAAGTTATTTAACACTTGTATTTAAATAAATTTTCCCAAATAGAGAGATATTAAATTACTTCTAAGTAATTCATAATAAATACTCACATTTTCAGGCTTCTGGATGTTAATGACTAACTTTCAATCTTGCTTCCCTTCTGAGCAAATATTCAGAAAGCGTGGTACTAACCAAGTATGGATACTTTATCCCAAGAGCGGAAGGCAGACAGAAACTTGGATAACTCTGAGGGTGGGAGGAAAAAGCTGGTAGTCTCATTTCCTGAAAATTTTGTGTCGTGCATACGAAGATGCTGATGCGTGACTGTGTGCATGCAGATATTGTTGATTATACCATCTATACGTAATTATTTTCTTGCTAAAGGAACAAATACAGTTATAGGTCATTGGTGACCTCTTTTGTTAGTGTGAGCCTCCACCTGGAAGTTTTTTAATATGTGGCTGTATTACTGTGCTATCATCCGGAAAGCATGGAAAGGCATAGCCTAGGGCAGATTGCTATTTACAGCTGTGCAGTCTTCTGATGAGCTTTCATAGCCCTGTCAATCATTTGGAACAGTGTTAAAGTAAATGTCACCCACCTAGCAAGTTTCATAATAAACAGTTGCAGGAAGAGAAGAACTGTTATGGCTCTTCCATGCACAATGAAATCTCCATCGGCTGATGGGATGTGCAGCTAAGCCCTCAGAAAGGTAGGGCTAGAGGTAGACTAGCACCTTTGTTAAAAAAAAAAACAGAAACATAGCAAAAATCCCTTTAATAAATGATGTTTTTTTTTCTCTTGTAATACATGTGCTTTGGAGACTGCTGATAACAAAGGCAGACATATATATACCTAAAATGTTTCTTTGATATTCTACTTAGACGTGCATTTGTCAGAGAGCTTAGTTTAGGTATATTATTAAATATGACAAGCTCAAACAGCACATATTGCAGGAGAAAATTATTGCATTCAAAAAACTGAAGCTCAGGGTATTCAGGGGAGTTTTGATATATGTTAAATGTCAGATGACACCTTGCTTTTGCATAATGGAAAGTTTTGCTAATTGTATTTTGGGCATCTGTAAAGCATATAATTCAGAGTACAATTAAATAGTTTCAAATTTTCTTCAGGAGTGACAATTTCTATTTGGATTAAGGTATTCATCTATTTCATCTTTTCAGTAGCAGTCTTGTTTCCATTGTATTTATTATTCGGACTTATTAACAACTTTCTTTAATATAGAATGCTGTTTTCTATTTCGTCTCGCTTGCTGTCACAATTAGGAGAGATGAATTCTTGGAAACTGGGACAAGATGTATGTGAGAGCAGTGGCTCAAAGCTCAAGATGTATCAGAATCAAAATGTAGTGAATATATGTTGAAATCCGGCCTCATGGGCAGATGGTTAAACAGTATCTTGCAGTAAACTTGCTTTAGTACAACTAAATTTCTGGGTTTGGTGTGAATCCATAGTTTTAGGGTTTGTGGCATTAAAAAGAAGTATTTATATTATTTCCATATTTGTCACATCAAAGAACTAAGCTGTAAAAGGGGAAACATTATGGTGGCCAACATTAGGACAGGTTGCTTAAAGAGGCTGCGTAATCTTTCCTTCTTTGGTGATAGTTGGGTCTAGGTTGGAGATGACCCTGAAAAACATGATCCAACATTGGCTTCAGAGCAAGCCTTGCTCTGAGCAGGAGGAAGGACATGACACCTTCATCATTCTGTCATTCTCACCAGCACTGAGAAAATGGCGTTAAGCATTATCTAATAACTGGGGAAAAGCTGCGAATTGCATTCAATGATTTCCTAAAAAAGGCAACAGAAGAAGCATTTCTAGATTTCATCCTCACTTGGGATTTTTTGGATTACATATCATGTGTGTGTGAAACTGAATGGCACTGACTAACGCATACTTCTTATACATCTTCTGGGTAAAAATAAAAAAAAGCTGGTGCTGGTTTTGCAAAGGATAAACCGACTTGAAGCCTGAAGTCTATGTAAAATAATTTAAAGCGTCAGCTAAAATCACTGTAGTCAGTTGAAGAGTTCCAGGAACTCTGCTCAATTGTAGATTTTTGTCCTTAATTATAATTTAATTTAATGAGCTAATTTAGAATAATGATTTAATAAAATCTTTATATTTTGCAATATGACATAATGTATGGAAAAAATGGCTAGATGTCTAAATTACATGCTGTCTTCCTATTAAAAACTGATACCCCTTCATTACCCTTTCTTCCCCAAAACTGACTTAGAAGTTGAGAGATGTGAGCTCACGTTTGCAGGTTCAATTTACAGATGAAACATTTAAAGAGCAGGTTTCATATTGTTCTCATCTGCTTTCAGAATCACTTATAAGAAAACTAAGTGGAGGTTTTCCTTTTCTGTTCTGGCACTGTGAAAATATTAGTGGAGAGAAGTCAAGCAGCAGAATTAAATTGTCTGGGTTGTGAAATGAGAAGTGCTAAAGTTTTGGGTTTGGGCATGTGTGTGTGTTTTCAACCACTTTGAATTAGGTAAGAGTTTCAAAGCATCTAAGAGGGGCTTATTTACACACTTCTTCCCAGGCACTCTATTATTCCTGGGCCAATAAAGATCTCTCTTAGTCCTACGCAGGTCAAAATATTTCATGTGATGTAAGTTGGGATGGTGTTGCTGTCTTGGCTTGCTGAGAGCTGGTGCTAATTGAATTGATACCTGTAGCATAAGAAGAAGGACAAGAGCCAGGAAATGAAAAAAAAATGGCTCTTTTTTTCTTCCCAGTGGAGGCCTATTTTGACCACCTGAGGTGGCAATACGGTTGAGTAGTTTTCTTCAGATATGGTCTACAAGGGATCACCACATCTACTGAGTTAGTTAATTTTTTATATTACACTTAATTATCATTGTATTGCTGGTAATTTATCCCCATGGACACGTTAGTATTTGCTGCTTGAGAATGTCTCAGCTGCGAGGCAAGACGTCCCTTGGAAGCTGAACCTCAGCCTCCTGCATGTGAGCTCAGGTGTATGGGAAGCGGGCAGGAGAAAATGAAAAGAAAAAGAGCTATTTGAATTGAAAAGGGAGCCTTGTAAGCTGGGGTGAGGGTTTGTTTTATCTGCTAGGAACAGGATTTGGGCTCACAGGGCTGTCAATGCTTTTGCTTAGATTTATTTTTATCAAGTGGCACAAAAGCTTTGATTTTTCTATTGATTCATGGTAAGCTGAAATAAGAGGTTTTAATATTCAGACACTCTAATGTGGCCTTTTCTTAGTTTCAGCACTAATGCATTTGTCTGTCTTTATAGAAAACTAAAATTCAAAACAACTAAAACCAGGTCTTTAAATTCTGGAGTGATTAATTACAGAATTATTTTTTTAATTTACTAGAGTGATGGTGATTATCTGAGTCAAAGTTTTTTAACAAAAATTACCATAAAATGTGTTAATATGTATTGCCATTTTTAATAATCTAGGATCTTAAGTAAAGGAATAATTTCTATCCTGTCTCGTTTCCAAGGCAATGTGTTGGTTCATGGGAGTGGATCAACTGGAGGGAAATACTTCTGGTCAAAGCCTGGTAAAAAATAAAGTGTTTTCTATTTCAGAATATTTATTTGGGAGACTTTTTTCCCAGTTGTGATTTAGCAGAATTTTATTGGTGTCTTTAAAAATACTAGGCCCATTTCTGAGCAAATTGTCTGATGTTCTAAAGACCATTGTATAAATGTCTTTGCACGTGCATTAGGCAGTGTCTTAATTTGTATATTTGCATATTTATGTCAGGAAGACCTTAATTAGATGATGTATTAGAAATGCACGGGCTGTGTAGCTTCACTATCATACTAACCAAAGGCAGACATTCCTTCCTTATTAACAGATCAAGAGAAGTGCAACCATTTTAGAGAAAAACTTCAGTTGTTTTGGCAAACTAATTTGTGGTCTATTTTAAGATGTTTCACTGTCTGCTTTTGCTTTACAACCTCATGAACAGATGAATTAAAACTACCTTTTTTTCTTAGGCCTAGAAGTCTGTTGGCTGGTGTTACCTGGTGATGACTTCAGTGTTCGCAACATTACACTTTTATGATAAAGACGTGGTTGAACATTAACACTGTATTTTCACTAATTCCATTTTGATTTTCTTGTAGACATTTCAGCAGTCTTCTCTACAGCAGAAAAGTAAAAAGAAGAACAAAGGTAAAAATTAAATTTGTTTTCATGTATCGGTAGGAAGGGAATTGCCAACATTAATGTTTATGGTATTGCAATACCTGAGGAACTAGAACTTGCTAGCTCTAATCCAATGTTTAGTTCAGTTGATCATGTTGAGAAGGTGTTAGTCCATTACTGATGTCTCATAGCTTCCTAATGCTCATCTACCTGCATATATCTGCTGTTGTCTTTTTTTTTTTTGAGTACTTAGACTCTAGCCTCTTTGGGGCCAGGGCTGTTTTTTCCAGCTGTGTGCATTTAATGCCTTACTGCAGCCCTTCCTCATTACCTAAGCTGTCAGGTAATTTATATCGTAAAGTAAATTGTCCTCCTTTGATTTAGAAGTACAAAGGCCTTAGGAATTCTTTAGTTGCAGAAGGAGCTGCTAACAGAGGTTTTTGAATACCTGTGACGTACATATATAGTTGTATTTGGCTGCCAAGTGTGAAAGTACATAAATTTATATTCTGTGTGCTTTAATCTGATGTGAGATATTAATTTGTTGAAAATCACAAATAACAATTTTCCTTATTTCTAAATATCTTGCCTTTCTTTTCTCTGTAATATCTTCTTTTTCTGTGTTGCTTTTTTTTTTGTCTCATCCATAGAATATGAGCTCTGTGAGGTGCCGAACATGGTTTGTTTTGGGTTGTTTTGGTTTTTAACTTATGGTGCCTTTCATAGGCTTTGGTCAAAATAGAATATTTGTAATAATTTATTTATGGCAAATTGAGGTTGAAATTTTTAATTAATTTTCTTAAGCAAATATATAGTGCTTTCTGGCTAGCTGTCTTGTTGATTTAGTGGACAAGTCAAACACTTTCACACTAACTTGTCATTTTCAGCTCCTATTCCTGGTAAAAGCAAAAGACGGATCTCATGTAAAGATCTTGGTCGAGGGGACTGTGAAGGCTGGCTTTGGAAAAAGAAAGATGCCAAGAGTTATTTCTCCCAGAAATGGAAAAAATATTGGTTTGTTCTGAAGGATACATCTCTGTATTGGTATATCAATGAAGAGGTAAGCATCTGTGCTAGTTGTCTCAACAAATACCCTGTGTAGTGCTGTTATCGTGATTTAGTGGGATGCCAGTGCTTTGAGTGCTTATATGTGTGAATAACTTTATTCACCCAAATAATAACACTGAAATTAATATTAACTGCCTGACTAAATTACCATTAAGGTCCAGAGGTCCTTCAAATTCACCTTTTACTACAGGGAGAAATAACACACCTTCCTGTGTCCTGCTCTCACCAGTTTAGAATAAATCTATCTTCAAACCCTTGAAAGAGAAAAGGTAGCTATTTAATCCTGTCATTCAGGCTTAGTCATGGGAGTGTAAACTTTAATGATGTGCTGCCTGGTGTTCCTTGTTTATCTGTACTAGTGAAATCGCCAAAACCTCTGGCAATTAAGGAAGATGCATTTGTTTTCTCAGTTGTGTTCTCCTGTCAATCCTTCTTTGTAGCTTTTGATATGATTTCAGTGTTCATATATGCTGAACTTCAGAGCACCAGAGCAACCTGACTGAATTATGTACAGCTTTGGTTGTGCAACGTGTTCTGCATTAGTATACATTTATTTATATCAGCTTAAGAAAAAAGCTTTTTGCCAGTGAGTTAGAAAACCTTAGTTTTAAACCCTACTAGTCTCATTAGTAAATATCCTGAAATAAAATCATTGCCAACATGTGGATGCACACAGTCCTGCACTTGTTCTTTTAATCACTGCAAGCATTTGTACGTAACCTTTTTAAAATATTGTGATCCACAATTTTTCCCTGAGTAGACAGAAAGCAGGTTGTTCCATGAACAAAGTTACCGAAGCCTGTTTTCCCACAGACTCGTCCCATTTGTACCTTGATCCCAGCTTCAGATTGGTAACCCTAATTTCCACCTCTCCATCCTCCCTCCTCAAGGACTACTATGAGGTCTTCACCAGGGTGGTAATTCATGTCTACAAGTATGATGACTTGTCACCAGCCATGGCCAAGAAGCTATGTGGAACTGCTGAGTTGTGCCTTACTTTCCTGTGGAGAGGGCAGTGGTCCAAGTGCCTCTGTCTCCCCCCTGTCCCAAGTTTCCCTGGGACTTGCTGAGACTCAGTTAGAGACCTCAGCTCCCTCACCAAAGAGTCTGCAATTACCAATAGATTCAAAAGCTGGCGGGGGGAAGCCTCAGTGGCAGATGGACAGACAAGCAAACAGTGCTCTTGCCAAAATTTTGTTTCCTTAGGCAACCACGCAATAAAGGAATAGCAAGATTATTCTAAGCAGTGTCCTTTCAATTTTAAAATACCTGCTAATGCAGAACCTGTTACAACCTTGTACCTGCCATAGAACAACTCTAGTTCCAGTTTTATATGCTGATATGTTTCTTTTATTTGTTTCTTTTTAAGAAAGCATATAGTCATGTGGACTGCATATGTAGCATAAATAGCCATGGAGATTCTGAGAAAAAGATATAATTCTTTGGAATTCCTTAACATACATTTGTGTTTTCTGCAGCTTCACTTTCATGATCCTGTATTAATTTCTCATGCAAAGTTATGAGCAGTTAAATAAGAGTCCATGTTATTGATTTATTAGTCACTTAAAATAAAGAATGCTTTCAAAAAGTGAAGTCAAGGAAAATTAAATATCTGATAAATTAAACTATGTGCAAGTCTTTAGAGCAGAGGTGAGGAAGGTCAGATGTCTTCTCTCCTGAGTGGTGGAGAGCTGAAAGTAGCTGAAGAGATATCATGCCTCTGAGCTGTGACACCATATAAAGATGGTAAGCAGCACACATTGAAATCACTTTTTTCCCTATTTCTTACAGTAGGCTGCGTTTCTCCTTACTAATTAGTCCATCTTCCCCTAAATTAACTAATTACAATAACTAATTGCCTGAATATATTGGGTCATTTTGTACATTTTCAAATGCTGGTTCAGCTGTGAAATTGTTTGAGAAAACTGGGTATTTAAAATGGTATTTTGTACCAAGGGATTTGTCTTACTACTTTGGCAAAAGTCCCAGTGACTTCTGTGGGAGGTTTGCCAGAGCAGAGCAGCATACATTAGTATTCCTTATGTAAAAAGGTGGCAAGTGAAAATATCTTTAACTTTTCAGTGTGGTGGGGTTTTTTTCTGACACCTTAACAACAGTAATACCTAGAACTATCTTTGCAGGATGAAAAAGCAGAAGGATTCATCAGTCTACCTGAATTTAAAATTGACAGAGCCAGTGAATGCCGCAAGAAATAGTAAGTATGCTCAAAAATAATGCAGTGACACAACAGAAAAAGTGGAACAAAGGATAAGGTTTTCCCTTAAAACAGTAACATAATGGTCTTTGTTACAATGACCATTTGGTTGTATGACAGAACATACAGAACAGGCAAATTCAGTGTGGTTTCTGTGTGCCCTCTTTCTGGAAGAAGCTTTTTCTTGCTTTATTAATCACAGTGCTTGACTAGAGCAAAATGAATTTAGAGCTAGAAGGCTGGTTGGCTTTCTGTCCCTTTATTTTCCTAGTTTCCCTTTCTTCTTTTGTTTCCTTTCTGTTTTGGGGTGGGTTTTGTTTGGTTTTGGGGGGTTGGATTGTGTGTGTGTGATACCTTTAAGCTCAATAAAGAGCTTTAAGCATAATAAAGAGACCATCCAAATAAAATGTCCCCAAGTTCATGGCCAGGCATCAATCTTTAACGTAACTCCAAATTAGCTAGCATCATCTCGAAGTTTGCTGTCTCAGTGTATCAGTCCTGAGGCAGAGTGAAAAAAGAAATGACAGTGATTTGCTGTATTTTTGAGGTACACCCTAAAGGTCTCAAATAACTTTTCTTCTCACCTAGCTGTGTGTACTGCTGTCCAGAGTTGTGCCATTGCACAAATCCATTTCTTATTTAGATGCAAATTCAAGCATATGTAGCAATGTGGCGGGTACATACTCCCACAGAGGTATTTTTAGAGTCATTATTGTTGAAAACTTTTTGTCTTGCCTTCTAATGGTTTTTACTGTTCTTTTAAGTTTATCAAGACTGTGGAATCACTCAAATTTGTACAGAAAAGCAATTGCAAAAGTAAAATGGTATGATTTGTAGTACATACAGTTCTAAAGAAGTCACTGACCTTCTATCAGTTGGTCTACATATCTCTTTACGATGAACTCTACTCTTCATGACGGTTTGAAAGGGTAGAAAATGAAAACTGCATTTAAAAAAAAAAAAGATACATCAGCTTGGGCTTATTGTCCTGTGTCCTTGGGCTACATTGCTGAAGTGCTTCATTTTTTTCTTTTTTGTTGGGGCAGCAGCATAAAGTCAACTCGTTTCTCAGAATTGCACCCTGCTTAAACTGTTGGGTTTTTACTTGATTTGGTATCTACTGGATAGTAGAACATAAAATGTGGCTATTAAAATTCCTTGCTTGGGTGGCAGATAAAGAAAAAAACACTAAGAATCCATACAACAGATGCTGTGACAATTTTAAGAAGTCAAGTTTTGGGTCTCGGTAACTTGATGATGTCTTTCTAAACTGAGCAGATGTCACTGTACATCTGCTTTCACTTGCACAACATTGTGTCATGCTCTAATATGTTAGAGGAATTCTTTTTGTCTCAGTTTTACATTACCTTCACTAGCTGTAACATTCCTGGGTATCAATATCATGTCCCTGGTTTCTTAAGACCTATTTTCATATATTTGCATGTGTGTACACACACAGACATATATATTGAAAATTGAAAGCATGATACACAGAAGAACATCATTACCATTTTTCTCAGACACAGTGGATTGGAAAGAGTGAGAATTATTATTATATATATATTTTTTTATATATATATATAAAAACTCCATTGTGTCTCAGAAAAATGGTGATGATGTTCTTCATGTATCATGTTTGAAGTTTTCCTTATTTTCTTTGGGACTGTTACGCATTTCTTGTTCTTATTTTAAGAGAGACCTTTAGGCTATTCTCAGAAATGATTCTTCTGTACTGTAAATTATTAATTACTTTCAAATGCATTTTCTGGATTTTCAGCTACTTCACCATAAATCTTTATCCAACATAGTTAAAAAAATCTTTCTAGTAATTTATTTCATATTATGTATGAAATGCAGTAATTCAGCCCAGTCATGTTGATTACTTTGGTGGAAAGAAAAGATGAGATGTAATTGCCCATTGCTTAAAATGACCGCAAGAACACAGTGTTGCTTTATAACAGCTTTTCAGAAGTCAATCAGTGCATCACATTTTTCTGTTTGAAACGCGGTCATTAGAGCTAAAGGTAATGTGAAGGTCATTGGGATGTTAAGAATCACCAGGACTGAGAGTTTTTCTGTTGTATCAAAAAAATTGTTCAGTCAATTCTCTGTTCAGAAAAAAATGACACCTATAGGTATATCAGAAAAATTACGTGATACATAAAATTATATCTTTAACTGGTTAACTTTATCTAAATATAGTACACTGCAGGTGATTGTTGAACAATATTTATGCACTTATGAACCAAACATTATTTAGAAAGGGGTAGCAGAAGAGTACTTTACTTGGTGAAATCTGGCACAATCCTAAAAGTTGTATGTTTATATAGTGGTTGGAGGCATCAAAAAACTCAGGAAATCTGAACTCATCTCATTCCTTGGTGACTGCACTATCTTACATTTTTTTAAAAAAAGAGTCGTGCTGTTACATTTTTATAATTATGTTTTTCCTCTACAGTGCATTCAAAGCCTGCCATCCTAAGATCAAGAGTTTTTATTTTGCTGCTGAACATCTAGATGATATGAACAGGTAAGGAAATCTAGCAAAGTTCAAGGAACCATTCCTTAAATGTGACACTTCTCAAAGCTAGTAATAACACAGTGATAATAAATTTCTGTGTTAATCTAAAAAGTTACATTTAATAGCTGAGAAATTAAGAGCAGAGTAGCATTGTTTCTGAGCAGCTGCCTATGCTCAATACTCAATTAATGCAAAAATTACTTTATTTTGAAACAAAAGGTTGAAGATTTTTAGAAACAAGATTACCTCTTTCTGAAAAGAAGTAAGTACAGTATGTGAAACAACATCCAAACACAATTTCAGAATTGCAGGTTTCTACTTTTGGCTGTGCGGCACCTGCAAAGATGCAATATCTCCAACTCTGCTTCCTAACATGCTCCCCAAGACATGTGTTGCTTGCTCTGGAGATGCTTCTGTTTCTGACCTGGAGGGAATGAGTTGCTGGAGAAAGATTTAAAACAGTCACTGATTTTTCTTCTGCCAGTCTTGAAAAAAGAGGTAGAGATTACAAGGAATTAATTTTACAAATTCTATTGCCATGAATTTAGCGTACATGTTGAAGTGAAACTTTGCTTGTATTGAATTTAGTTGAATCAGCAACTCAAAAAAGAACAAGGACTTAAGTCTTCATTCTTTGGGTATTGAGTTTTACTGTCTATTTTAGGCCACTTGGTGATTTTTATTTTTTATTTTTTTTTCTCAGAAAGATGATTAAGACTTCAGCACAAAATAAGCACAGTTCCTCTTAATTCATTTGAATGATAAATTAAAAACATGGATCTCGTGTCTATTCAAATATTTGGGTGTTTATTTAATTTATTTTCACAACATAAACTTAAATTAATTCAGTTCAAAATAATACACCATTTTCATCATATGACAGAGGACACAAACAAAAATCTATTCTTGCAACCTGAGAATTGTCCTATCTTAGTTAATGTCTGCAGACATCCCCGCTGAGCAAAATTGCTTTTAAAACAGAGGGAAAGGGAGATAAAACTCAATCCATAAAACCATTAGTAAGTGCTGTAATCATGGTTTAATCTCTCATGTGTGTACTAGATTCAGCTACCTGGCAGAGCACCTTCAGCGTACTGCCAGTTCTTTACTGATAATATTTGACTGGAAAGGTATGCCGATACTATACTATGCTTGCTTTCATTTAGAAATAGCTGTCTGTTAACATTTTCTCAAAAGTTCATGCATGACTAAGGCTCACTTCAAAAGTCTCTCCTCAGTTAGAAAACTTAAAACCTTTTTATTTGTTTGTAAAATTTTAGGCTTGCCTTTCCTTGATAATTCCGTCAAACCAGACACTCAGAATGCAATTTGCTGCACAGCAAACAGAATAATGGCATGGCCTATTCGGCAAATCCTGAACTACAGCACTAGATGAATCATTTCTGTCAGCAGGTCCTCAGTCAGTATGACAAGGCACCTTGTTCCTAAGGATAAAAGTTTATATAACTGTTCAGTAAGCAGAAAGCAGCAGCAAATACGCATCAATTCTTTAAAAATACATTGCACAGCCTAAAACCCAAGAACTAAAAGGTTTTGAACTTCACAGCACAAATAGTCTTTTTATCATATTTTGACATAAGTGCTTGTTAATTCATTTAGAATTACCTTACCCAAATTTTGATCTGTTATACACATGTAAATTTAAAGCAACTCTGTTAAGGCCTATGTAATTACTTGAAATTGTTACACCTGAGTTGCCATCTGAGTATCACCAAATAATTTTATCTTTTCTCTTCGTTTAACGTATTAGAAAAAGTAATTCACCTTCACAAACATAGAATTAATTCAATATATTGGAAAAAAAAAGTGGGTTACTGAAAAATAATCTTTCAAATGTAGAGATAATAAAATACTTCCTGTCTAAAAGCATTTTGTACCCTAGCTGAAATCAAACATAGAATCAAGTTATTAAGTTAAATTAAGACTATTTTGATCAATTTCTATTCTCTTTTTGTCAGGTTTCTGACATAAATTTTAACTATGCAGTCACTTCAGTTGTGTTTATACTTGAAGCAGAGGAAACGAAAGTAGAAAACTGCTAATACATAGTCTAACTGAAAGTTCAAAATGGTTCAGTTTCTTCATCCCTTGAATAAATCACAGAATGGTGGGGGTTGGAAGGGACCTTCGGAGATCATCTAGTCCAACCCCCCTGCCAGAGCAGGTTCACCTACAGCAGGTTGCACAGGAACACATCCAGGCGGGTTTTGAATACCTCCAGAGAAGGAGACTCCACAGCCTCTCTGGGCAGCCTGTTCCAGTGCTCTGCCACCCTCAAAGTAAAGAAATCCCTCCTCATGTTGAGATGGAGTTTACTGTGTTCCAGTTTGTGCCCGTTGCCCCTTGTCCTGTCGTTGGGCACCTCTGAAAAGAGTCTGGCCCCCTCCTCTTGACAGCCACTCTTTAGATATTTAAAAGCATTGATGAGATCCCCTCTCAGTCTTCTCTTCTTCAGGCTAAACAGACCCAGCTCTCTCAGCTGTTCCTCAATGGCTTAGTTGTTGTTTTTTTTTAAAAAAAAAGTGTATGCAGGATATGAAGTTTTTGTTTGTGTGTATCTACTCACATAAAATCGGTATTTTAATCTCAGGTAATGCTGTCACTATTCACATTTACTTAATGCTTTTATGACTGTGCCACACCATTATACTGGTAGGAGGTCTGGAAACTACGATCACTGAAATTTACTGTTGTGGCATCTGAAGTTCCTTTCATCTGCACGGTTGCACCAGCAAAAGTATTATTTCTACCCATATAACATGCTTAGTCTGGGTGAGAAGTACAGAATGTCCTTTATTGATGCAAGGTAGTGTTTTGCTAGTGTAAGTGTATACTCATAGAAACATCTTGCTTGGAAATTCATTGTTATTCCCATTCCAAGAAAATATTCTTATGTAGAAGGGAGTCCATATATTTCTACTGGATTATACTGTATGTAACTTTATTTTGATTTTCCATGGTAACTGTGCATGCCACTTTATGGACTAACTATTTATTCTTTACTCAAAAATCCTGATCATCAGCTCAGAGGCAAATTCATCCTTTTCATGGTTGGCCAGCTTAAATACTTACGATGCTCTTACAATACTCTTACTCTTCCTTTTTATTCCTACCTGTCCTTTTTTTTTTTTTTAGTGGTGACGTATATGGCTGCCAAAATGATATATTCTAGGCAAGGAAATACAATCAGTAGCTTCATGTGGAATACTTGTCTGAGAACTTCCTTGACCTGCTGTAACTGAGCTGTCCTATTTCTCTTTTTGTGACATTGAGTATTGACATTTGTAAGAGTTTTCTTCCTCAGTGTAGCTCTATGATCAAGAGGAAAGATGACAAGTCAGCTTGTAGTATCAGCACATGAGAATGTCCGAGGGGTAATGGGCACAAACTTGAACATAGGAAGTTCCATCTTAACATGAGGAGGAACTTCTTTACTTTGAGGGTGGTGGAGCACTGGAACAGGCTGCCCAGAGAGGTTGTGGAGTCTCCCACTCTGGAGACATTCAAAACCCGCCTGGACGCTGTCCTGTGCAACCTGTTGTAGGTGACCCTGCTCTGGCGGGGGGGTTGGACTAGATGGTCTCCAGAGGTCCCTTCCAACCCTGACTATTCTGTGATTCTGTGATTCTGTCTCTGGAAGATTTCCGTGAGGAAGGCCTCTAAAATTCTCCTGCATCATCTACAGGCCTTTTCATTCTGGTTAAACTGCAATTGGGTACTTATAGACACTGTAAGGTATCCATATTTCCATGTAGCAAGTTCATCCCATGTCCTCCAGCTTTATGATTAAGGAAAATTTGACACCCTGCTTTGACTAAAAGCATTGCATCTATTTGGAGTGTGAGATAAGATAGAAAAATATTTCTTACTATTCTGTGAGAGCGCCAGTAGTGTGCATTCTTCTTTACAGAGCTTACAGGTCTACAAAAAGATATTTTTTTTAATCCTGTTCTGTGTGCCATAAAATTGTTTTAATTAAATACCGACAAGAAATTTATGTACTATTCTTAAAAATAAAAATAAAATAAAATTGAAAAAAAAAGAGAAAACCTAGATGGCTGCTAAAACTACCGGTGCTACTGGATTTATGTTCATACCTAGCAAATAGATTTTATAATTCTTGCAAGAAAATTAAAGCTGCATTTGCAGTAAGGAGGTAATAATCTGTTGGCCTCTTGCCCTCTAGAAGTTAGAGTGGCTACCAGGACACAGCACAACACAGGAAAGCAAGATTTAAATCTTCCCATGTCCTACAGCTTTGTATCTTTTAATATTCATAGTAAGGAATATTTCTATAACTGTACGCTTGGAACTTTTGTCCCCAGTGCATTGTAAAGCTGGCATGTTTTACTCCTCTTCCATTCTGCAGGAGATCTTTACATTTCCCTGTGATACAAGCCCGGTGCAGTGGATTTCTCCTATGATTCTAACTTCAGTGAATCATAACCCTAGCCATGCTTTATTAAAATAATATTAATTCTCTAACCATATCTAAAGAAACTTTAGCAGCCACATATCAAAAAATGCAGAAGAGGTCAATACCATTCTTTTAGTTTCTAAAGTAGCAAACCGCTGAAAAGCTGTTAACTGTTTACAACCGTATCAGTACCTTCACATTCACCATTCACCCCACAGGCACTGCAGGTGATATTCCAAACCATGACACAGATCAGGACCTGCAGAAAAACATTAAATATGAAATCAGTCTGCTGTCTCTCTCTCAGACATTTCATGGGTTATCATCAGATTATACTTTTCAGGAAATAACATTTTTCTGGAAACAGTCATCTACCATAGCTGTAAGCAGTACCAATTAAGTGTTTGTTAATTTAATTGGTTACCTCACTCTCATGCACACTTAACACAAAATGCTGTCTCATATTTAGAAAAGAGTGAAGTTTTCCATCTTTATAGGTATATCATTTAATATTTTATGGTCAGCAGCCCTATCCAAAGGGGTTAAGTAGGTGGCTGTTCACTGCTGGCTGCGCTTGGGGGGTGGTAAGTCATGAGGTGAACTGGGAACGTGAAATCCAAAATAGGCAAGAGGCAAGCAAAGGGCCACCTCCATTGTCTGCCATGCCATTTGACAGAGCCAGCGCTTGTCTTGTGCTGCTTTACCCTTTGGACACAGACAAGTCTGTGGCCTTCGCTGGTCCCTTGGCAGCACGAGGCTGGAGTACTTTGGGTGAGGTTCCCGCCTCAGTGCCTCTGATTTGGGCTGGCAGAGCTGTCGAGACAGCTGAGCTTTATTCGCCAAAGAAAGCCTTCACGTATCAGCAGTGTGACCGTACAAGATAGCTTTGTAGCGGGTCACCTTTCTGCTGTGAAAATGTGAAATCATTGTCTGAGACATGATTTGTTGAATTTCTGTTCCTACGTGCCAGTTAGTTTTATAAAGGTATGGCGCTTCCTAACAATTACAACTGAAATTTCAAGTCTGTTTTTCTGTTTCCTTATTCTTCTGGCAGAAATCTTGATTGTATGCTAACATGAAGTATTCTGTAATCACTTCAGGAGTAAAGCTCTGGCTTTCTTCCCAATATACAATGATGTATGGACCATTATTGTGATTTACAGATTGTACAAGTGGTCACCATTTGTGGAAGAACAGTGACAGCAGTAAATTTCGAGGAGAGCAGCTGTATTTTATGGTGATGCCTGCTTACCCTGCACTGAAATGTCTTGAAGGCTGGCATACAAGAGTGATTACAAAGGTGTCCCTCTTGCTGAGACAACACTACGTACTGTTTCTGTGCATACAGTGTGCAAATGAAACCCATCAGGCACAGTTTTCTGAAACAGGAGTTTCACATTCCTGAAGAAAGTGCAAACCTGGCTTCAGTTGTCCTCCTGTATACCCCAGCAGTAAAACTGCAAGCCAGTAGCTTGGCAAACCAGGCCTGTCAAATCCTGACTGTGGGATAACAGGAGTGAATAATTCCACATTTACCAGGGAATGGACTACCACAGGAGATTGTCATGGTGGTTTAAAGCCTTATTGATGGAGGACCTGCTTTAGCTTAAGCATTTGTATAATGCATACACTGAGAGCCCCATGGGGAAAGAGGGAAGGTTGGAGGAGTGCATTGCTACAGGCAGTTGAGCGTATGCTTGGCAATGGCGGCCCTGCTAGAAAAGAATAGCAATAGTTAGGGTTTTTTCAATTTGTGCAGCTTATGGAAACATTTTTTCAAGTCTAAAAGGTTAAAGCCTTAGATGTGAATTGCATTGAGACAACTGTCTTTTCTCCCCCTGCTTCTCTGACACAAACACAAAAGAGAATTCTGATATACGTCCTTCTCTTTGTACTTGACACTGTAGGTAAGCTCTAAAACACATAACGGCATAATTAAACCTCACTGTCTGTTTGGGAGTGAACCTGTTCTTTTGACTGCTGGTTTCTGCTCTGTTCCTCTGCTAAGTTGCCAATTCAGGCCTTAAAATATTGCTTCAATTTCTGAAAAGTGGTGTTTATCTTAAGAAATCAGAACAGTGGGAGTATTGGTGTGATGGCATATCTGTGAGCAGCAGACTTAATAGCTCTTTGATTATCTCCAAATCCTTTATTTTACAGATGTTTGACATCATACATGGTTTACTGTTTGAAATAAAATCTTTGCTGTGAAAACAATTTGTTCAACAGCAACATCATGGATCTTTGGAGACTCCCTAAGTAAGAGTATCAAAGAAAACAGCTGTCTAATATGAAAAATAACATAGTCCTGAATCTCCTTCAGATGCTTCTAACTTTGTTTTTTGTAGAAATGTACCCAAAAATTAAGAGGCTGGATTGGTATCACTGCTTTTTTTAATGTTATTTCAGATGGCTAAACAGAATTAACATGCTTGCTGCTGGGTATGCAGAAAGAGAGAGGATCAAACAAGAGCAAGGTAATGTGTTGTTATTTTGGTTTCTTCTGTCAGCTCTTATCACAAGTTCATCGGTTCTTTTTCCCCCTTCTGTGTATCAGGCCTCATTCTCGTCATCTGAGAGCAATTCACATATGGGTGTCACTGTTGTTGCTTTAGAGAATTTCTTCTCTCTCAGGAGTTTTGATTAGCTCCTTCAGATTCTGGTCCGCAGGCACTGGATTATTTCTTAGAAGACCGCAGAAGGTAGCTAAAAGCAGCAAATGTACTGCCAGTGAGCTCCGGTATGTGGTACCAAGGAGTCTATGTCCCCTGTGAGGAGAAACTTAAGCATCCGCAAACTAAAAAAATTTCTTAAACGTTAAATTTGGTGTTTGAATTCACAAAGGGCAGAAATGCATGAAATTGGTCTCAGGAACAAAACCATTCTTCTAAAGCCTGTTAACATAATTGGATTTCCCCTAAAGACTTTAATTTTAAGGCCATTTATTTTTTTGTGATTTCTACTGGGTTTGCAATATTGAGGTGTGTGCTGAAGCCCTCTTGGCATTTCATTTGGAGTTGCAGGATTACAGCATTTTACATCTGTTTATTTTTAATGTCTAGTATTTCATGGGTTTAAAAAAGCAGCATATATAAAATAATGAGTTGCTTTGCTTTAGTTTGCTGCAGTAGAAATCTTGCTTGCGGACAGGAAAAAAGAAAGGGTCAGTCCTCAGTTGTGTTGGGGAGGTTGTTTCCTAGAATTGCTGGTGACATGGATCCACAGAAGTATTCCTATCCAGCTAGCTGTTTTGGCAAACAGCTGGCTTTTGAATCCGTGCTCTTTTTAACAGATACACCTAGCAGCAGGCACCAGAAAACTGCAGTGGTCATGATGATCCAGAGCTTATCCAGATGCTGGTCTGCCTGCTGCCCACTGAGTCAAAACCTCCCTTTTTAATTCTGTGGCCCTGCCACCTTCATCAGTAAGGCCCAGTCTTTTGGCCCAAAAACATTATAGCTCGGAGCTGCAGCAGCTATGTATTTAATCTAGTCTTTTCCTTACAAAGACTGTATTTCTAACCATTTTTCAGGGAGAGTTGTGTTCAAAAGGCTATCACTAGGCTTCAGAATTTGCCACATGGTGTCCTCTTTCCCCCCCAAAGTCATGGTTCTGTGCCAGCCTATGTGAGAGCAGTCTTAGCCCTGACATTCTGGTCTGATACCATGGGGAGGAAGGTACACGTGGTCTGCAATGTGTTGCTGCAGTGCCGTTTTCCCAGGAGACATGGTGCAAAGAACGCCCTTCCTTGGTGAGAAGCAGGGGTGGCTTCGGCAGCCAGGTGGAAACATCAAGAGAGAAGGATGTTCTGTAACAGTAGAAGATTAAAAGATAGCATCAGAAAATTACATCTGCCTTGATTTATACCCTGATTGCCTCACCACACAGCATCCTAGAGGGATCTGCCTGTGGTTGAAGAGCAGTGGCTTACATACTGCCGTAATTCAGCAGTAGCAGCATGCGTGGGAAGGTTTTGGGGCATTCTGTCATTCTCATGCATAACTAGGTTGTACATGCTGTTGCTTCATTTCCAATCGTGTCTTCCAGTAAGTGCAGCTGCTTATCCCTGGGACTGTTACCCACACCCTGTTTTAGTCTGGTATGGTCCTTGGCACATCATGTCATTCTTAACACCAGGTCCTCCACGTTCACACAGCCCAGGATAGCAGCACCATGCTCACTGTTCCGCCAGTCATGTTCTCAGTGCCTCACCAGACTTCAAAATCAGTTTGGGAATCTGTAGTCCCCAGGCAGTACTACAGTAACCATTTTGGAGGGACCTGTATACCATCTGTCACTGCTCGAAGAGGCTGTGAACAAACTCTGAATCTTGGAATCTTCTAGGAAATCCTCCATGTTAGCATTCAAAGCCAAATTCAAACTTTTATTGGCAGCAGGTTGGCACTAGAATTACAATAACATGGGACATTAAGGGGAAAAGGTGTATGAACAGTTCTGCAAACGCTGTCCAAGTGCACAATTGCAGGCATGATACACCTTTCAAAATCCAGTTGGATGTGGAGAAATATTTTTGCTACCAAGCAATTACTGAGTAATAAAATAGCAGATGATCCAGCTCCTAGACATGAGATCATGTGGATTCAGGCCTCATGTTACCTATTATTAAAATGTTTCCCCATTGAAGATAAACAGTGAGACCCCGCTTACTATTAAAATTATATCCCAGGCACTGACGGAGCTCTTTATTACCACTCTAATGCCATTCACTCAAATTGCTTTATCATATACAGGTAGGTAAAACTATATCCTCTTTGTGTTGCTTAGTTGTGTTTAGTGTGGGAATGAGTAGCACATTCCCTCCTCGCTGCCATATAGTGTTTTTATGCCTCTGGTGATTATCGTTGGCTCCCAGCACAAGGTCTGTTAAACACCTCAGGAGTGTTCCTGATAAGCAGACGCATCAAGGTAGCAAAGTAAAACCTCTCTATTGCTTCAAGCATTTTTGCAATTATAAAAATTGTGAAGCTGGAATTTTCTATATTCAGTGACTGTACCAATTGTCATCCACATATCTGATTTTACAAAAGGTCTTTTATTTCTGTTCAGTTCAGCCCTTTGCAGCAAAGCTTTATAATACCTCTGAAACAATTCAACAGTAGTCATCAAACGTATTTCAATTAAGAGTTGAATGCTTCTGAATCTAAAGCGCATAAATATATTTCAAGTGCTTCAGAGATGCACGAATCACTGAATTGTGGGTGTACTACTGAATAAAATGTCACACTCTGTACAGAACAGTTTTATAAAAATACCATCGACTTTCCATATTAAATACAATGAATGTTAGCAATATGGTAAGGGACTTCCTTGGATGGAGAAGTTATACACTTTCCAGTCATAAAATCTGAGAAAGAAATACTTCCTTGTATGAATAGAAAATATTTAATTGGCAAATGGCAGGTCAGTGTTAGTTTATATATAATATATGCGGTCTATTGGTTATTCAGAAAGCTTTCAAGATACGCCTGATGCATTGAGCTTGTCCGTAACTGAATTGGACAAAATCTGCAGAGAGAAATACAGCAACTGTTCAATAGCCATATACACGTTTTAGATAGACTCTAATGAGTCAGTTGCCAAAAGCAGAACATTTTTAAAAATTGGTGGGAGGCTATTTTCATACATTTCATCTGGCAGTTGACCCCTGTGACTGCAGAATTTTTCTAGACAGGCCATAGGTTGCCAACAGAATTCCCTGTCTGAATTAAGGTGTGCAAAAGTGTGATCATACAGTACTTTATCGCTTGTGGATTTGACAGCAAGAACGTCTTTTTATTTTTAGCCAAAACTAGAACAGAACTAGCACTGAGGCTGCTAAATTTTACTTTCAGAATAAACAGTTGAGCTCCAAGTCTGCAGAAATCTCACTGAATGATGCAATTCTGGCAGGTCTCTCACCACACATCGTGCCATTAGGCTTTGCTGTAATAGGAACAAACATGCTTATATGCTAATATTTTCAGGTGTTTTGGGTTGCTGGAAACAAGTTTTCTTAAAACTAGGAGTGACTTGAAAAAGTGTTTTCTCTGATTTAGTCTTTCATTCGCCAAAAATTCATTATTTGCAGATTTCTAGAGACAAAATTTTGGGGGATTTTATTTCATAGTCATGAAAACTGTATTTATGCTATTTATTGTACCATTTGAAGAGGATCATCTGTAAGCTTGCAGAAAGCAAATCAAGAGACCCAGAGGTAAAACAGAGTTGTTACTGCTTGGAAAAAATAAATAGATAAATAAGGCTGCCCCCACTCTTACTACAATCTAAAAATACACAGTATTTTAGGGACATCTGTTTCAAGATGGTGTCGTTTTAAGGTAAGCTTTTGTTTTAAAACTTGAATAAGGTTAGGTACAGGAGATCATTAATCATACAATACGAGAATCACCATGGTAACAAAAAAAACATTAAAGCCAAAATTATATGTTGTGCCAACTTGGATTTTTGATTTAGATTGTTTATGAAGCAACAATCAATAGTTTTCTCCTCATCTATTAAAGAGAAAGCAGTAAGTCATGCAGTTCATTGAACACTCACTAGGCGAAGTGAAAATTGCCTGTGATTAGTCTGTGAATAGTCTAAGCTAAAGTGTGCCGTTGTACAATGATTTTCCCAAATACTAGAAGGTAATACAGTCAGAAACAAAGTGACAACAGAAATGTTTGCGTAAGTCTTACAATGTGTAGAAATGTTAAAGTTATCCATCTTGAGCTGAGTTGGCAGTTAAGTAGTTTTCTAAGAAGTATTAAGGTCTGATGTCCATTTAGTTAGATGCTGTTCTGCTTCAAAAATATTTGCAACAGAATAAATATAAATTCCCATGTGGTACATTCATCCATGTGTTTTCCCCTTTGACCAAGCTACCAAACAGATGAAATGTGATTGGCCAAGACTTGATTTCCTGACAAAATAAAACTCATATCCCATTAAATTTAGCCCACAAGCTAAGTCCTTTTTATTTTCTTATCCATCTTTTGGAACTCTGTGCTTAAATATTACTGTCATATTTTTCCTTACCATACCACATTTATGTTCTTGCATGGATAACAGGGCAGCAGCTGTTCTATGAAGCAGATATATGATGTAAAGTTTTTCTGTCTTATTTAAATGCAGCTGTTTGTTATTAGAAATTGAACTGAAAAGCTTGGGTAACTGCTAGTAAACAACGGGGAAAATGGGTAGAGAAATAACATTGGTTAGTCATGTGTGCAATAACCACTACTTTGATTTGCCACTTGGTGTTAATTACATTTGTTAATGTTTTTTGCAGTCAGCAAGACTTTTGCAAGTTACATTTTTCATCTTTTCTGTTAACAAAATGCTTTCAGTATTTTCCTGTCAAATGTCCAATTGTTTTGATGGCTGTATAAACACTTGAGAATCTGATACTTGTATTAGGAGTATTCTGTATGCATGCTGTATTTATAAGGTGTTTACAAAAGTTAAACCTCTGTTGCAGTTTGTTGTTTAATATCTCTGCAGTGGGGCATTAGACTTAGTATACCCCATAATGTTTTGAATTTTCCCTCTTTAGATTAAAGCAATTCCAAATTACAGCAGCTAACATTTACAGAGTCAGCATTGACTGGTGTTTAATTCTCAGTAGTACTAAGGATGGAGTTTCCAGTTGCTTTTGTGAAAGCAAGTCTCTGAGTATCAAAATATATTAGTAGTTCTTCATCTGATCTGTATGTAACTTGTAGATTACTGGAGTGAGAGTGATAAGGAGGAAGCTGACACTCCATCGACACCCAAACAAGACAGCCCACCACCCCCGTACGATACATACCCACGGCCTCCTTCGGTAAGTCACCTGCAACTGTCTACAGGAATGACTAGATAAAGAGTCACTTTTACCTGCTCTTCTGCTTAGAAGCACGTGCACGTGCACATTAGGGCACTCTCCAGTATATTTTTTGAGTCAGTACTTGACTTAAGGCATTTGTTAAGTAACATGCATCGCTGACTTCAACAGCCATCATTGCTATTTCCACTGGTTCATAGAGAACATGGGTCTATAATCCCAATTGCTGTACAAAATGGATTAAGTTACAGAATTATTTCTTCCTGGTTTTCGTTCATGATGGACACCTGCTCATCCATGCAATCCCTCACCCACCCCCCTATCGTCTTCTCTGACAAAATGTTGTTACCTCAGTAACAACACAGCCTCTTCTCTAAGGCAGAACAGTTGTGCTGTGAAGCTTTACAGTAACAAATTACACTTGAATTTCCACAGAAATGCCAACATAAAAATGTTCTCTCATATCCCTAACAGTGATAACAGTTGTTCTGTTGTTGTGAAAAAGTAGGTTTCTCTATAAATTAGAACAAAAGGGGGGTTGTTTTTTATTTTCTTCTTGAAGCAGCTGTTGGTGTAAAAGCAGAATGTGGACTTCTACCTTACTCTGCACTGACAATTTTAATTTTCATGTCCTTATACTCAGAAAATGTTAGCTAGTATATCTTACTTAAATATAGTTTTTAAAATGCAAAAATTTGGATTGAAAAATCAGGGAAGTTTGGGGAAAGAGAGTGTTTGTGATGTTTAATTTAAATGTAATACTATATCTTCCAAAATCATAGATCTTTGAACTGCACTGAAGCACTGCAGAGGCAATGGCAAAGAAATGCCATTATTTTATAGACTAAGTGACATAGTAAAAATACTTATTATGACTAAGTATCAGGATTTGGCTCACAGGTGTGACATGTGTAGATGTGTGCATGTCTTAAAGTTAGGATCAGGGCAGGTTAATCAGGTAAGTCTGTGTCTTCTTTACTAAGCTGGGTGCCATCACTGACACTGAAAAGTACTGGATTATTGCTAGCAATATGTCTCAGTCTACACTGATTTGAAGATTGCTCCATTGCTGATGTTGTAGATGAGCTGCACAAGCCCCTACGTGGAGCCAAAACACAGCCGACTCTCGTCCACGGAGACCTCCCAGTCACAGTCATCACACGAGGAGTTTCGCCCAGAGGCGGCGGGGAGTGCCACCGACTCGCCGGTGCGCAAGACGGCGAGCCAGCGGCGCTCCTGGCAGGACCTCATAGAGACGCCGCTGACAAGCTCAGGACTCCACTACCTGCAGACACTGCCGCTGGAGGACTCTGTGTTCTCCGAGACGGCCGTGGTATCTCCCGAGCACCGGCGTCAGTCAACCTTGCCCACCCAGAAGTGCCACCTGCAAGACCACTACGGCCCCTTCCCGCTTGTGGAGGGTGAGCGGATGCAAGTGCTGAACGGGAATGGGGGAAAGCCCCGAAGTTTCACTCTGCCTCGGGATAGCGGCTTCAACCACTGCTGCCAGAGCCTTTCAGTCGGTGCTGCCGATCACCATGAAGAAGCACAGCAGAAGGAGGTGGAGGAGGAGGAGGAAGAGGAAGGGAAAGCAGCAGAAGAAAACCAGGAAGATAAAAGTAAGTATGGGATATTTCTGTGGCTTTTCAAGAGTCCTGTTCATGTAACATAGTGGTTGTTTTTCCTTTTTCCTATCAAAAAAACCCAAGAGTCTTTCACCGTTCCCAATGTTTTACCAGGTCCCCTGTGTCACACACCTATTTGATCTGCCTTATGTATAAGACTTAATAATCAGGCAGAGTGCTGCATGACCTCCCATGATCACCAGATACTTCTCTGTAGGCTGGTCACCAATCATCTCCTACTAGTAATTCTTAGTTATAAATGGATTTTGCTTCCATGCTTTCTTCACACTTCCACTTGCACAGTATCCTCCCCCACTGACACACGTATGTCTCAGGACGTACTTAGTAAGATTTCTAGCCAGCTCCATCTGGGTTGTAAAAAAACCTAGCTAAATCCCGGAGTGCAGGGTCAGGCTGTGATTGTGTAGTATCCAGATGGGCAGGTCACAAGACAGCCCAGAAGATGTAAGAAGTTGAAAAAGAGCGTGTATTTTTCCCAGTTCCTCACCTTGTGATGTATAGAGAGAGTTCAAGAAATATTCCAAACAAACAAAAAAATTAATAGAGAACAACTGTGACCAGCAGGGCTTAAAAAAAATCATAACGCTGCATAACTGTCTCTTACGTGGCACATTAAATCCATAGATATTAGTGCTACTTGTCAAAAATAATCCAAATACACAGGGATTGGAGAAAGTCCCTGCTCCTCTTGAACATGTAAACACATTTCTGTGTCTGTTTCATGCTCTGTCTTTCACTGTCATTTATGGAGCTCCTCAGCATGTCTTGCTAGCAAAGTTGAGTTCACACCCAAGTTGTAGGGTCAGTCAACTAAACGTACATCCATGAATTGTGGCGTTATGTTGCGATTAAGTTACCTGTAGTGACAAGGAAGGCAGGATGAGCCCTGAAGCTCTGAAAGCGTCTGTGCTATCTGGTTCCTTCAAATTCATTTTTTTCACGGCAGTAAAGAAGTATAAAAATGGTAAAGAGAGAGGAAACGGTAATGAAAGCTTTGGGTAATTAACTATCTAAGTTAATTCAGTAAGGTTAGCACCTTTGTTGAGCATTAAAATTCATGTGGACGTTATTTAGTCTGCTTAGGAGAGATCAACGGTTTTCCACTGCCCTTATGCTTTAGTCAATAGGTTATAAACATTTCAAATTCTTGCCTTTGAAAAAAATTGTGATTTCTTTTGCAGATATTAAATTTGATGCCATTAAAAAGGCATGATTTCAGTTGCGTTCATGCATGACACTTGCCAAAAATCCCATACATTTATTAGAGTAATATTAGACTTTTACTGACTGTGAAATGAAGCTGTCTAATTAACAGGGTTAAATTTCATCAGTGGTGCAGAATGTTTTATCCTATTTTTAGCCTTCAATTTTGGTTTTCAAATGGGTTTTTCCTGATAGCAATAAAAAAATATTTTAGAAAAAATCCCTTGCAGTCAATGAAAAGGGTCAAGACTTCCCTTTGGAGTCCCTGTGCTGTTTGGGCATTACTCAGAGATGCCATTGCAGCAGCTGTTAGGTGTTTTAAATCTCAGTTTTAAGGCTTTTGGGTTCCTGGTTGTAACGTTTTGTAATGTACAATACTAATAAAGGGCTAGTGCTTGGTTTAACATGCCAGAACTTGGGCTCTTCTCCATCTTTCTGTACCAATTTCCAAAAAGTTTAATTTTTGAAGTGGATACCCACATACTTTTATTTTAGTTTGGGTGAGGAGGCTTTCTTGGTTGAAGCTTTAACAGGAGATTGGTTTTGAGACATTAACAACCAGCTAGACAAGTAAAGCACTCATGGTGAATTATTGACCATGAAATTCTAAAACCAGAAAGAAAATACTGTTTAGTCTGTTGAAGAGTTTAAGTGTTGAATTGCTTGTTGCTATGGCTGCAATGTTCTGTTTGCAATGCTGGCTTTTTCCAGTGCCCTTACCAGTAAAAGGCAGGAGAGATTTCATGCAAGCGGTGTTCTTAAGTGCAAAATCCCAGTTTCTTGAGCTGAGTGATTTGCTTATAACTGCTAAGTCTGCTAACAGGATGGGTGCCCTTGTGTGTGCTGCATCATTGCCCCTCTCACCTCCATTGCTCTGGGAAAATGAAACATTGCAACTGGCTGGAGAAAGGGAATCCTCTCCCTTTTAGAAATGTTTTAACCTCACCTTCAACCTTCCCTGATGTGGTCAGATGAACCTGTTAAATGTATTTATTTGCCTTACACACTTGTGACCCTGACATAGTTCTGAGCTCTTGGATGGTTATATGTGTTCTTGTGTGTACATGTATGTGTTTTAAAGCTTAATCATTCCTATTGCTTTTTGTGTGGGACAAAGAACGCAGCTCCTTTGCAGTTGTTGCTGTACAAGTCAAATGTCAGCGCCAAAAGTTTGTTTTCTCAGCTTTTTGCTTTTACGTTCCTACTTTTAAAACCTCCTGAGTTTAAATCAAAAAGTAAAATGCAGTCCTGTTTCTTCCAACTTCTTTTGCAGAATTGTTTTCAAATAACCACACCACAAATTAGGAGCTCCATGCTTTTTTCAGGTGCTGTCCTCAGCTGCTACAATTTAACATAATTCTGTTGACTTGCTACTAAAGTTACACTGATTTGCAACAACTAAGAATCTGCTCTCCCTTGGTGACTACTTTATGCCTTAGATATTGCAGGATTTTACTGACATTGCAAATAGCTCTGTGTATCAGCTCTGCTGTAATGCCTACATATATGGTAAACTGAAAATACACGTTGTCCTTTCCTGTGTTTATCCATTAGGATCTAACTTTGCTGTGTGTTCAGTTGCTTCTTTTTGTCTTGTTATATCACTTTAACATTGCACTTCTACTCTTTAATGGATTGTTTTATTTCCCTAATTAAAATTACTTTTGTGTAAATCATTTAGATGTTCCATATTGACACTGTCCTGTAATGGTCTCTTGCTTTGTAACTGAAGAGGATTCTCTTGTGGGGTATTTGTGTTTGTCCATGTGTTTGCTCCTGAGGCTATGAAAATGGCAAACATTCAGACCTGTGGCACCAAACATCCCTCTTGCTGTGCTGTTCAGGAGCAGCGTGTACACGGAGAGCAGGTGGATGGCTATGGCACAGTGCATTGTGTTTCTGTGATTCAGTTGTGGAGGGCAAGTTAGGCCCTTTCAGGTTTGTCTTCTGCTAGTAGGAGGTAGTAGAAGGAGATAGCTGTGCGGCATGGCACTGTCACCCCCTTTCCCCCCAGCCCCACCGCTGTCTGCGCTCTCTGTGTTTTGACAGATTTCGACACGTAATGACAAAGAACACTTCTAGGATCTTCTTGGGACATTATTTCCAGGTTTTGTCCCAGGAAAGCTTGCTTCATTTTTTGCTTTATTTTTTGGAAGTATTTTTGATGGTTCCTTCATTTCCAAAGACTTCTTTGGTTTGTGGGAAAGTAACAGGAATGACTGAGGGTTCAGCATTTAAGAGAAGCAGATACAAACTCTCTACAGAGTGTAACTGGCTGTAGATCCCACTGACTTAGCTGCAGAAAAAACTGCACCTTTTTTCCATACTCCCTGAAAAAGTCTTCAGGGAGCTGTAGCGTCTGTGGGAGTCTCTGGTGCCGACACCTGCCCAGACACTGCTGGGGTGGGAGCTCTGCTGCTGGCGCCGTGTGCTGCAGGGCTGGGATACCTTCCGGCGAACTCCCACCTGGGACCTGCAACAGTGTGCAAGGGAGCTTTCCACTGTGCAGGCTCCATAAGGTTTCTTCAGGAATATGGGTAGAAAAACATCGACATCTGTGTTTGAGTTCGAAGAGGTATTTGGAGCAGGAAGAAATCACTTAGATTGTCTTCCCACTGTTCAACCCCGTTTCCTTCTGCGTTGTTCCTCACCTCTTCATTCTCTTGCTTCTGCAAGTTTTCTGTCCTTTTTCTGCACTCTACGTACTATAATTCCTGCTGATGTGTTTTAGGATTTTTTTGTTGCTACCTCATCATCATAATTTTGGACTATCTTCTATATAGGATGGACAACTATCACAAAGTCTTAAATAGATTTCAGTAAAGTAATGGCTCTCCTTCTGGGGCAGTTGAAGGCTGTGGACCATTTGTTTGCTGAATTGATTTCTCTCCCCCTCATCCTCACATCCCCCAAAGCGTTTACAAGACAGCAATCTTCCAGGTGTCGCTTGTGTCACCTTCAAAAGGTTTCACACTGTTTGTTAAGCCTGGGCACACTCACACGCATTCTCTGGCATTTTGCTCCATCACTGTAAACCCTTGTTCAGATTTGCAACATCTCCTGGTATCCCATGTTTAGTTCCACACAGTCTAGTGAGTGCTGTCCCAGAAGAACACAGTAGCCTCATGCTCCAGTCTCTGAAACTTGGCTTTTTACATTAAAGCACTGTGGACACTTGCCAAAGGCTGGAGCAGGAGCTGGTGCTGGCATCTTGCAGCTCAGAGAGATGTCCAGCCTCTGCAAGGGGTTTCAGGAAAGCTTCCCTTGGTGTCAGTGAGAGCTAGTCACTGAAAGAAATATAAAGTGTCTGCTTGTGCTGAGGTACCAAGCCTCAGACCTTTTTCATTTGTTCCCAGTAGAAAAATTAGGAACCAGCAAGACAATAGAGAGCAGTTTCTCCCACCCCACCTACCAGACACAGAAATTAAATTCAAGGTGGCAGTGCCAGATGGGTTTAAGGAGTCCTATGACTAGCGACAAGTAGTGTTTCACACACTGTGCCCAAGAAGATATATCCGTGGTACATCCTGGGCAGCGTTTGACTTCAAGAAGGAGTTTGCACTAGTAAAAAATACACTGTGAATAAGGTCAGGTATTTCAAATTCTAAAATGCAGGTACAGAGAGGCTTGCTGCTTTGTAATGAGAGGGCTGGACTGTGCAGTGCAAGTGGTATCTCTCAGAAAGATCAGTGTTTGCTAATTAAACATTGTGTTATGAAGTGGTACACTGTGTACCACTTCTAGGTTTTGCTTCTCTGCTTTTTGGATAGGGTGTCTTCTCACTTTGGCAGAGTTTAAGCAACAGTGAGATGTGGGAGTCGGGATGAAGAATGCATAAAGCCTGGATTGCGCACACTGGAGTTGATGGGGATGTGTGTCTGAAATTAATAGGGTGGTTTGCTTTTCTGACAGCCTCTTTCCATTTTCGAGAGGATACCATTAGTGGTGTCCTGTCATCTGACCACCTAGTTAGTTTTATCTGCGCCTAGAGGCAAGGGAGAGACCATTAAGAGGCAGTATCTTCCCCTCTGGGATTATTCAGGTTAGTTAAGGTGTGCCTGCGTGGTAGTGTCTTAAATAAGCAGAGCTATGAGAAATGACGGGTAATGTTTCACATTAGGAATATTGCCTATGACGCTGGTGAATAGCACAAGGTGCAGCACCCTCTGGGACACTAAGAGGGATGTTATTCTAACTTACTACCTTCACTATCAGTCCTGTACAAACCAGAACATTTGCCAGGGTTGGGGTTTTTTTTCACTCAACATCCTTCTGGGCAGCACAGCCCGTGCGTGCTCAGACACTGAAGTAGACTAATGAAATGGCTGCTTTTTTCTGAGCTTTCTTTTCATGATCTGATTTTTCATTCTTAATTCCCATTTGAGCCTTCCTGTAGCACCTGACTGGGCATTTCACAGAATCACAGAATCGTCACGGTTGGAAGGGACCTCTGGAGATCTTCTAGTCCAACCCCCCCGCCAGAGCAGGGTCACCTACAACAGGTTGCACAGGACAGCGTCCAGGCGGGTTTTCAATGTCTCCAGAGTGGGAGACTCCACAACTTCTCTGGGCAGCCTGTTCCAGTGCTCCACCACCCTCAAAGTAAAGAAGTTCCTCCTCATGTTAAGATGGAACTTCCTATGTTCAAGCTTGTACCCATTACCCCTGGTCCTATCAATGGGCACCACTGAAAAAAGACTGCTCCCATCCCCCTGGCATCCTCCCTTCAAGTATTTGAAAGCATTAATAAGATCCCCCCTCAATCTTCTTTTCTCCAGGCTAAAGAGACCCAAATCCCTCAGCCTCTCCTCATATGAAAGATGTTCCAACCCCCTAATCATCTTTGTAGCCCTTTGCTGGACCCTCTCCAGCAGATCCCTGTCCTTCTTGAACTGGGGAGCCCAGAACTGGACGCAGTATTCCAGATGCGGCCTCACCAGGGCAGAGTAGAGGGGGAGGATGACCTCCCTCGACCTGCTGGCCACACTCCTTTTGATGCACCCCAGGATGCCATTGGCCCTCTTGGCCGCCAGGGCACATTGCTGGCTCATGGTCATCCTGTTGTCCACCAGGACTCCCAGGTCCCTTTCCACAGAGCTGCTCTCCAGGAGGTCGGCCCCCAACCTGTACTGATGCATGGGGTTATTCCTCCCCAGATGCAGTACCCTACATTTACCCTTGTTGAATTTCATTAAGTTCCTCTCTGCCCAACTCTCCAGCCTATCCAGGTCACGCTGTAAGGCAGCACAGCCTTCTGGCGTATCAGCCACTCCTCCCAGTTTAGTGTCATCAGCAAACTTGCTGATGGTACACTCTATCCCTTTGTCCAGATCATCGATGAATATATTGAACAGGACTGGACCCAGTACTGACCCTTGAGGGACACCACTTGTTACTGACCTCCAACTAGACTCTGCACCACTAACCACAACCCTCTGGGCTCTACCTGTCAGCCACTGTTCAATCCACCCCACTGTCCATTCATCTATCCCACACTTCCTAAGCTTGCCAGTGAGGATGATGTGGGAGACAGTGTCGAAAGCCTTGCCAAAGTCAAGGTAGACAACATCCACTGCCCTCCCCTCATCCACCCATCTAGTGACCTCATCATAGAATGCTATCAGATTAGTCAGACATGACTTCCCCTTAGTGAATCCATGTTGACTACTTCTGATAACCTTCTTTTCATCCAGGTGCTTTGAGATGGTAACGCTGATGGTCCTCAGCCTGCAGGAGTGCATTTGCCTGCAGGCTGAGGACCATCAGCGTTTTGTACCTTGTCTGCCGGGATACCTCCCTGCCTCCCTCCCTCCCACTGCCTCTGAAGTGCTAGCTTTGCTGTTAACTCAGAATGAGCTTGCCTAAAAATACTGCCTCATTATGTTCAGCAGTACGATCTTAAGCCTGTTGGTTTATAGTGTAAATGGCTAGCCTGCACCGCTTTGGTATGGATAGTTTATATATTTGCAAGGAAATTTTCATCAGTGGCTCATAGTTTCAGGGAGGAAGGAACCATGGAAAGCAGGACAAGACAGTGGCTGCCGTATCACCTGGTCTGCTTTTCAATGCAAATGCTTTATGTACAAAATGTCTGGTGGAATGACATATCTTTGCATACTCTTCTTTTTTCTTTTTTTTTTTTTTAACTAAGCCATTTAGTGCTTCATTTGACATAAGATCCAGTGAGATCCTATGAGAGCGGTGAGATTTGAAAATGAATGGGGGGGTGGGGACAGCACTGTTTGATAATCTGCGTTATATGTCAGGCTAAACTTTTTTCTCCTTGTTAAATTTTAAGATACATGTTTATCTGAATAGAAATTTCTATAAGCTTCTGGAAGCAACTGCATATTTGGGAAAATTGTTATCCCAAATAAGACTTGCTTAATTGTCTTCTAGCTGCAGTATATATGTGTATGTTCAGCTGCATGTATAAAAATGTGGTTCAGACTGTTTACCATATTTTTAAAAATATTGATAGGGAGACTAACTTGGATAAACAAGTACTGGGAGTAGGTATCTTTCTTTCTGAGCATGTTCTTTAATTCAAACCTTAAACTTTATAAAATAAAGCTTTTCTAATTCTCATGTGTAAAATAAACTCCATTATAGAAATTGGTTTGTATTGTAAATAAAAATGATGGGATACAAAACCTCTGTATTCTGATTTTAAATTTCAGTTCTAAAGGAAAAAATTGCCTGCCGTGTTTAAAAGCCAAATATTGAATCATTTACTGAGTAGCAATTCAGAAAGCAGTATAGGCTGTCAACAAAAATAAAAGTAGTTTAATTTTATGCATGTTAGTGTTTTTACATATGAATGCATTTTAGCCACAAATATGCTTTTGCCACATTTTAAACTTAAATTGATTTCCATTGCCCGTGCTGCTAAAAATGCAAAGGAGAGGTGAATTCCTACTCTTATTTTGGTTTTAATAGCTTTGGGTGTCATTGCCAACAAAGGTCATCTGCTTTTGCCTGATATATATGGATTACATAGTCTTTTTACAAGCAAAAGAAATGCCCAAGAGAATTTCTTATGTGGCCATTCTGACAAATTACTTTTCTTGCAAAGTACCCTCAACTCTGTTACTAAGTTTGTGGCTGTCAGTGGAGCCATGCTACCAGAGACACCTTTGAGTTAGGTGGTGGAGCAAGGAATCTATACATGTGAGAATATATTTCTGTTCTTTTCTGCATTCTGCATTAATTCACTTGCTAGGTGTTATGTAACCAATGTGGTTTGCCTTCAGTTTCTCTATTTCGTCTTGTAAGCAAGCTCCCTCCCTGCCACTGCCCTGTTTGAGTGTGGAGGCAGAGATGCTGTCCGTGGGAAAAGACAACTCATAGGTGGCAGACCACTTCACAAGTGATACGGGGAAGACAGTCCAAGCCCTCTGTTTACCGTACTGAAGGATATGCGATTGCTTCCCAGATTGTTGGCCTGATAGCTCTCAATAGCGACATAAAAAAGTCTTTTTTGTGCTTGCAGATTCCGCCCCCTCAATTCCAAATGTGCTTTCATTCTGAAGCGTAATATAGTCACATTTCTTAAAAGAGGTTATGTATCTTTTTTTAAATTATTTTGTGTACAAAAAGGAAAATCAGACTGTTTTTTTTAAACTCAAGTATAGTTTCCCATTAAAAAGAGGGGGCTCCTGTCGCAAAGTTTATACTAGCATTCATTTTGATTTGAAACATGAAAAACATACATGGTTTTTAATCATTTACATAAATCTTCTCACTGAAACTCACTGAAAATTGTGTTAAATACACACTCAGATTTGACCACTGCACAATATGTGAGGAAGCCATTTCTCGCTGGGATTTTTGCAGAACTGGGATAATTTCTGTTTGAGATGCAGCAGGGACTTAGCCTAATCTAAAAGTTTCTAAATGCAAAGGCAACAGACACCTACAACAATAAAAGTTAACCAGCTATTCTGTGCATGAGAACGTTCTTTCAAAATATATACTTTTAAATTTTTTTTCTTTTTTCAAAACTAAAAAAAAGCCAACAAACCAACCCTTTCTATAATCAATTTTAATTAAATCAGAAGAATATGACATGGTACCAGTATTACATCTCCAGGTGGTACCATCTGCTGTCTGTGGCTCTCAGGTTCTTTCAAGGCAACTGCTAAAACATATGCAGGGGTGAACTTCAGTGCTTGGAAGGACATGGGAGGGATATAGTTTTATTAAGCTACTACCATGCTGAACTTCTGTAAACATGCGTTCTTGTTTAATTACTGTTCGTCGTGGGAAGCAGGATGAGATATTAAAGCCCTCAGTGCGAACAGTCAGCATCCTGGTAGAATTTTTTTTGTTGGACAAGAGACTCTAGAAAAGCCAAATTTGCTACAAAACAATTTTGTTTGGTTTAATCTCTCTTTAAAAAAGAAGTCCTCGGAGTTCTTGAGTTTAAGATGAAGATTGTCATGGAGGCCTATGAAATAAATGTTGCAGAGCAGTTTTCTGTGAGTTTTACTAGTGTCCCAGCCTGGCCTTTGGCTGACTTTCCTTTTGCTCCTTTTCCTTTTCTCCTGACTTTCCTTTTCTGCTAGCTGCTGCTCCAGAGGGTCACAGATCTCACGCAGGTTGTGTGTCCAACCTGCCAGACCTATGCAACTTCCTTGGATATTCTTTGACAGCTAAAATGGCACTAGATGCTTATGTTTTGGCATCTTAATCTCCTTACTTGTTTCCTAAACCTTTTCACTGGAGGAAGGCAGCATATGTAGGCTAAAATCTTGGCCCCTCGGAAGGCTCTGGTGAAGCTGTAAGTGTATCGTGCATGTCTTGGAGCCAGTGAGACGGAAGTAAATTCAAAGGTTATCCAGTGTAGCTCTGCCCTACAATCTGGAGCCGCTATACCTACTGAGTCTGTCCTTAAACACCCCCAGCAGTGGGCATTCCTCATTGCCTCCGGACTCTGCTTTTCCTCTTTGCTGTATTGGAAAGGAATTTTTTTTTTTTTCCTCCTAATGGATATTGAATTGTTCCTTCTGCAATTTAAGCCTAGCATTCCCTTTCCATTATGGTATAGCAAACAAAACTGCTCCATTACAGAAGCTCTTTCTCAAGCTGAAGGGTTGCTATGAAGGTTGATATAGTTTTTTTTCTCACAGATAGTGTTTTCTAGGCTTCTGACCCTTCTGGCTGAGCTTCCCTGGGTTTTCCAGCTGCCTTCCACCTCTTCTGGGGTGGCAGTCTCCAAGCTGGGTGCAGCGCACCTGGTTGAGACCAGGAAGATGGCTTCGCCCCAGGCATTTTGTGCACTGTACTGTGATAAGTATCTGTTTTGCAACCATACTGTATTTCACATTTCGGTTCATGCTGTACAGTATCCCAGATGCTTTTCTGCTTAATGGTTATTTTTCTAATCATAGTTGAGCTGATTATTCCTGCACCTCTCACACATTCACGTTAAGTAGCTCATGTTAATAAAAATTGAGGGGATTTAAAATGTCTAATTAATTGAGCTAAAGCCAACCAACAAATACGACATTTTGTAAAACTAACAGCCTGACTAGACACACACACACCACAACAAAAAAAAAAAGCCATTACAGACTAACCTGGTGTTTTCCAAGCTCTGTGGCTGCTAGTGTAGCATGTACCATATTGTTATGTGAAACGTGGCAAGGGATTTCATCCCTCCAAATCATTCCAACTTCTGAGACTGTTCTCCAGCAGTCTAGGGGACATTTCTTCCCACTTCCATGCTTGTGGATTTTAATAGGTTTCTTCTCTTCTACCATCCGGCTCAGTAGTGCAGTCTGGGACTGTTTCAGGACCCAGGGCAGCCTCAGGAGAACCCCACATAGCGCAGCTTTCCCTGCTAACAGCGAGCCTCTGGTGTCTCCTCCGCCTGGGCTTGGCTTTTGCTATCAGAAAACACCTTGGACATCAGGTGGCTAATGTTGCTCGCTTCTGGGAGGTGAACTTCTAGAAGGAAAAGATTGTGCCATGTCTCACATCCATTCTGCATCTAAATAACTAAGGAAGATGTTACCTGGAGATAGGTGTGGAACTGAAGACTCATCCTTTTGTCACTTGCGATTTCATCAGTTCCTTTGTAAGCTCTTCTGTTGTTTTTCAGTATCAAGCATTGCCAGTTCTTATGAAACACATGTCATAATACAGTACTTTATTAAAAAAAAAAAGCTCTGTAATCAGGCAATTTTGCAAGGATCTCAGTTCTCATTAACAGTAAGAAAATAGGTTTCTAGCTTTGTTTTTAAAAATTGTGTTCAAAAGCTAGAAGATAAATATTGTTTGTCTCCTGTTATGGCCCCAATTTTTGAGTTTTGGATCTTGTTGATGATATTTAACACTCCCACATCACTGTACCTCATATGGTGCTATTAAATAGTATGACTTCATGGATGATGAGTGAAACGAGTTCTCTGCAGGATCTTCTTGTATTTACTTGAGAAAAATGGCTGCATTTTATGTAGAATGGTCGCTTTCTGGCTCCATATTTTGCATACTGCTGACACAAAAGAATAGCAGCTAATTATTTCCTCTTCTGGATTCCAAAGGGATGAACTTTGGCCTTTAGGAATATAAAATATCACCACTGATTTGTTTAAAAGCATTTGAGTTGTTATCACCATTAGAGAATGAGGAGAGAGGCTGCCAAAAAAACTTTGATTTAAAACCACTTTTCAGCCACTTTTTGAAACGTTGATTTAATCACGTGAAGATTTACAGGCATCAAGGAGGAGGTGAAATTAAGGAAACCTCACTTGGGAGATATCTCCTGGTTGTAAATTCAGGGATGGACAGATATCAGGCAGCGGCACTGCAAGGCCTAGCCACAGGGCACGGATGGGGAGGAATTTACCTTGATTGCTTTACCTGGCAAGACTAATGAGAATAAGTAATAGAATTTAACTGGAGATCATTGTGCATTCAGATTTGGGTTAAATGAAACTCAGATTTCGAGTGCAGGGGGCTACTGGTATGGCTTCTGGTACAGCACCCAGCTGGGCTTGGCGATGCCAGACACGTGTCACTGGGCTCCTCGCAGCTAGTACGGAATTTCCTATACATGTAAAGCAGTCATTACAGAATACTTGAGAACTGATGAACATGAGACCTAGAATATTAGAGAGTATCTTCCTGTAGTAAAACCAGCAAAATCTGTTTTAGAATTCACATAACGGTATTTTAGTAGTCTCTACATTTGGCGTTAAAGTGATATTTTTACTGTACTAATGTGAACACTTGAAATCCAATATGAAAATCGTACTTAATCTATAAAAAGCTTGAAGCTGATTGTTCTGCAAATTCTTGTTTCTTTACTCCCTGCCAGAATAAACCCTGCTGTTTGTTTTCAACTTTTAATTAAGAAAATAAATTTTATTTTCAAGACTCTTTTTTTTAATCAAGCTGAGTACATGCACATACTTTTACAGTACAACATTTATATTTTCAACTGTAATGTAATGGCTTTACAACTAGAGTAGCTGATTTCTGTCTTCTCAGAAGATGGAAGGAGAGTATTTTTATTTATTTATTTCTGGCTGTGTAAAAAGCCTAGGAAAAATCCCATTTAAATTTTACCCTCCTACTAAAGCTTTCCAAGACTAAATTATTATTTTTTTTTTTTTACATTTTTTGCCACTGAGGTCTATGCTTACCTTCTCCAGTCTTGGAGACCTTGGTATTTAATATCATGTTTCCTAATGTTGCCTCAAAAGTTTCACAAGATCCTTAAAGGGGCTAGGAATACTTATTAATGAACTAAGATAATTTAACCATGCCATAAATTTTTATACCAACACTGAAAATTTAAATCTTAGAATTTTGACAATGGTTTATGAAAAAGTGAGAGTGAGGCATGAAAATAAAAAAAAAAAAAAACAGAAAATGCACCCTAGACATTAGTACATTATGCATTAATGAATTGATAGTTTCTAAGTTCTCTCCTCACTTTGCATTTTAACCTTCCGCAGTTCAATTCACAAGTTATGCCTGCAGATATGGCCACCTTATAGCGGCCATCATGAATCTTAGAGCATAAAAAGACTGTCCTTATATCTGTGCAAACTCCAAGAAGTTGAGAAATTTGATTCTCTGAACCTCTTGCACCTTGTCTATAAAGTATGTGTAAAATGTCTCCATAGTAAGAGAAGAGGAAAGAGGATGTGCATTAGTTTTCCTGGGAGTACTTGTTTAAAGGATGGCTGAAATCTTTGGTTCAATTAATTTTGAACTATTGGTAGAAGGTGGAAGGAAGTTTCAGGGTTTTCATAAAGTGAAAAAATTATTGCCTTGGAGACTCAGGATTTGGAAATGGCTTTTACAGTTAATGAAACTCAAAAATGTCAGCCACCTTCTTCTTGCTGTCCTCCATCCCAAAAGGCCAATTTCCTAAGCTTCTATGTGTTGTGGCTAAACAAGATTATGGGATTTATAGTGAGAGTACAAAAGTCACTTGAAGTAAAAATTAGGCTCTTCAGTCAGTTTTGAAAATAGCACTTGGGTCCTTGATGGATTTCATTATTCCTGAACTTTAGGGGAGGTTGAACGTGGGAGGATGAGGGCATGGTCAGGTGGCCATGAGCAGCCAACACTGTCCCTTGGAGGCCTGTGACACATGTAGTCTTTGGATTTCTACTCAGAGGAAAACAGGAGTGGAGGGGTGAGATTTTATATTCCACCTAGATTTGGCTCTTCTGCCACAGCTGCCAGCAGACTGCGTGTGCTTCTGAGCATGGCTGCTCCCTGGGATGCTGGGGAGTAGGAGGCTGCTGAGAGTAACCCAATGAACAAAGAAAGGAAATGCTTTCTACAAGCCGTAATATGTAGTGCTTGTAGGGAACAGGAAACATCTGGGTAGCTGGGGAAGAGATGGCAAAATCTAGTGGGGTGAGATGGAAGCAAAAGGCAGAAGACTAGAAATAGGACATCTGTCTATAATGGTGAGGATAAGCTATGGAATGAGTTTCTTTGAGTTGTGATTGGTTTTTCAAATTAAAATCCCATCAGCCTTAACGCTCTGTGCAAACATTGAAGATGATGGTGTTATAAATCTTCCCCTCAGTTAGAAAAACTGCTTTAAAAGCATTTTGCCTTGATTGTGACACATTCCTTTTACAGAATAACCTACTGTAAATGCACCCATGCTGCCTTTGCCTTTGTTTAACACAATTATGCAATTTAGCATGCTGCGCAGGTGAGCCAAGTGGATGTATTTTATGCTGGGGCCACACTCTGGCAGACCGTACCAGTGCACAGAAACGTTTCCTCATCCCAAGTTATCCTCCAAGGAGGACATATCGGGCATAACCTCATGACTGTGTTGGAAACCCTGTAATATCTCCGTCCATAATTAGCTAAGGTGACAGTTATTTTTGACAAATAAAACCTTCTCATAGTGTCCCCTTAGCTCATGTCTTCGAAGAATATTAGCAGAGGCCTCTGCTGAGACTTTTTCTTCAGATTACTTACTCATTTGTACCATATTGAAATGAAGTAGATATTTTAAAAGATGGAGTCATGAGCCTGTTTCTTTATTTTGTCCTTGCATTTCTTCAGTCTGCTGTTGCTCATCTTTAGCGGTTGCCATAGCTAGCACTGTTATTAACGACCAAAAGCATAGGCCAGATCTTCATCTCTGTTTTATTAACATCTGTCTTCTTCCAAAGCAAATATAATGGTTGTAGTAGTTCCAGGCTGAGCAGGGGAGTTTGTTGTTTGCACTTAGGCGTGTAACTGTGCATTTCCAGTTCTGAAATCCCCCCAAGGTTTCTGCACGCACCTGTTAAGGGGTTGTTTTAAAAAACGTTAAGCTGACCATGCACTTGCTGTATTTCATAGTTCACAGAGAAGTGTGTAAAACGTGGTCACCAACTTTTTTTTCATGACCAGCAGTTGTGCTGATACGGTGCCTATCACACCATAATGTAACAAGAACAGATAAATTCTCGTTCGTTCCTACCTTCTCGTGTACTTTTTAATGGAAAACTTAAATTGAAAGTTCTTCTTTTTCCACAGAGTTGTTGAATAGATGTATCATATAATATACAGTGAACTTTGTGGTTACTCTGTAACCACAGTAAAATCTTTATTATATCAGATAAACGCAAGGACACTATAAAAGGTAGTGTGATCTACGTGTGTTTCGAAATTATTTTCCTTGGGTCCCTTTTCCAGAAGCAATCTTGTTTTCTGTGCTTCTTTTACCCTAGTTGTGAAAGATAGGACATAAATCAAAGATAAATTTATAGCCTAATTCCATGTCATTGCACCAGGATAATTTCTTCAGAACCTCTCCACCTGTATTTCTGGAATAAAAAACATTCAAGAAGATGAACATAAATTCAAGCCACTGCAAATTATAAAAGCATCAGTGACAAGTCTGATGTTGTAAAGCCTCTTTGGAATAACTAGTTGTACTAGCAAGTCCTGATGTCATACAAGAAAATTAGTGAGCTTATTGCCATCAGATACGCAGCTTCTTTAAGAAGGTTGTTTACTTTGTACCAAAAAAACAAATCCTTGCAAAATTAAAAACTCACTAAGCTTGTTGTTTTTGCTATTTCGTCTTGCAATCTGATGTTTCCATTCTGCACAGCAGATGTGGGCTTAGTAAAAATTGTTCAAAACTTTGATTGGTGTAGTTCTGTATCAGATCTTAGACTCTGAGTTATTTGCATTTAAAAAAAAAACAAAAACAAAAAAATGTGCAAGTGATTGCACTGAAGAGCATTGAGCCCCACATTCCACCTAACCCAGTTAGCTTGCCTTGAACAGTGCCTAAAAAAATACTTCTAGGGAGGAGTTAAAGGTGTCTTGCTTGTAGCCCTTGATGGATCATTCTTCCACAACACAGTTTTATCGATTTTGAACTCAGGTTCATTTTGAACAAGGAGTTGCACATTTTAACTCCAGGCTGGAGAGAAAAGCACCTCCGGTTAGTTTTGAACCTGCCACCCAAACTTTCAGATATTCCTGTTACTGGAAAAGGCAATGAACCTTTTCTCTCTTTACTTAGTGCATGTATGTGCTCATAATTATATACATCTCTGTTACATCCCCTTTGTTTATAGGGATGACCAAGTCTTGAATGGTCCTCGACCGTGCAGTCACACCTTGCAGGAAGAACCTTTCACAGCACCAATAGTCCTAGCAGCCCATATCTCTGCCTTTCTCCGTGCAGCTTTTTGAGGTGAGAAGGCCAGAGCAGTATACAACCTCCAGTGTGTGACACATCAGGGATTTACACTATCACATTCGATTTTTTTCCTGCTTTATCTCCTCTATTTTCTGTATTTATTCAGAAGTAGAAGCCAAACCTCCCAAGTTCTCTGTTTTTGTGGAAGCTGATGTGTTATTTTTAACAAGTTCTCTGCAATTGTGGCTTTGCAATCCAAGAAGAGAACTAATGGGAACTGTTTGGTATAAGGTGGTTCTGCCTTATAGGGGAAAAAAAAAAGGTGTAGTTTTGAGGTATGTAGGCATGAAAAGAGTATGTAATACTTGTTCACGTACAAGACTGCAGGGGAGAAGGAAACTGAAAAAGACAATATAGTTACCAAAAGAAATTAGCAGAAGGCATAGCTAACTCAGCAGCTTGAGGAATCACTCAATGAGGAGGGAGATTGCTATGGTGGGATAAGAACAGAGCTCAGTTGCATGATATTCTGCATTTTTCAGGCTGTAGAGATGCTAATATTTTCTTTGTTTAGTGGTGATATTTTGATGAAGCACACTTAAGCAAACTGAAGCAGGAGTGAGTAGTGAATTGCTGGGAATATTTCCACCACAGAGCAGCTCCGGGTTGTGCTCTGGGTTGCCCAGGGGAGGAGTGACCATGCACGTAACTGGTCAGACAGAAGACACTTGGACAGCAGAAACCCCTCAGGACAAGCCTGCTTTGGTAGACCGTCCTCTGAGGGAAGGCCACTCTTAGCTGGCAGTTTTCAAGGTTTTGAGAAATGCCTGTCTCCAACACAACTCCGATGGTTCATGCCAGTGGAGGAACTTGAGCTGCTGCAGGAAAAGAGAAATTGGTACCTGGGTGCCAGTGTGGCTGTGCTGGTGGGCCCTGTGCACTGCTCCATCATCCCAGGAAGACAGCCTTTCCAGGGCTCAGGAGTATTGCCCTCAGGATGGGGTGCTAAGGTGGGAGCAGGACTCTGTCCTCCCACCCTGGGAAGGGCTCAGACGTGCAGGAGAAGAGAACCAGTGTCCAAATTAGGTATTGATGCTGTAATCTGTTCAATGAAGGATTATTTCTTCTGTGAAACAATACTGTCATATGGAAGTATGGAAGCTGCACCTCGTCAAACACGACGTGTGATGGAAGCATTTTTGTGTTTTGGACACGCTTGGGGACAAATTAGGGAGGAGGTGGCTAACGAGAAGCAATGATTTTTCACACCAATGTGTTTGTACCTTTGTACAAAGATCATTGAGGTTAAAAACCTGAGGAACTGGTGGAAGGAGTTAGTGAAAGAGTAGGAATTGGTGGAAGTATAGGAGTAACTCCTTCCTGTTTATGCCCAGCACACCAAGAACTTAACCAGGAGTTTTCAAGTGCTGGGCACACCATGTCCTCTCTTGCCAAGAGGGCCTTTGATGAGTGCCTGGATTTCAGGGGAAGGCTGGACAGCAGGGCTGAGGGCTCCCCTGTAGCAGCGCATTGCGTGGCCATGAAACCCTGGTATGTTTTCCTCAAGCGTTTTCTGGGCTTCCTGACCAATCTGACAAACGCCTTTTACAATCCCTTTCCATGAACAGCTGCCTTGTGGTTTTCTGAATGAGTATTTAACCAGGAGCTTGAATACATAAGGGGGTATGACACAAGACACCTTTGATTAGTTTGCTGTTTTTTTCCTAAATTGTGCATAGAAGTACTTTCTTAGCAGTCTTGAAGAGATACTGTCCAATTAAATAGATCATATTCACTCTAGCATGTTCAGGGACTTGAAATAATTTAAATTTTTTTGTTTGTTGCTATCTTTAGAGTTGAAATACACTGGGGAACTTCTGACATTTTCAGCATTTGACTCCTGTAAGAGGAGCCTTTAGCCAGATGAAATCCCTGTGCAACTCTGATTTTCTCTTATTACACTGGTGAGGGCATTGTTTGGCATATGATAGGCTTAGAATATACTTTTTACAAAAAATTTGGAGCACCTCTGAAAACAGCTCTTGCATGTTAAAAAAATACAAACAATTATAAGCAAAAACCAGCAATGTTTGGCTTGCCAGAAGGATACCTTACATAAAACCTTTCTGTACAAGCTTTTTAAGTAGAGATAATTATTCTCATAAAAAATAAAAGTTAAATTCACCAGATGAAAATATATGCTTTCAGTATCTACCAGGTGTGAAACATTTTATCGTTAATTCTTCATTTTATATTCCCAAGTATCTGCAAATTCACTGCAGCAAAACAAGGAGCTCACTGCTGTATTGGTCTGATGGGCTTTCAGGACACTTTAGGCACCCGAGAAAGCAGCTGAATCATTGTTTTAAAACAGGAGAGGCAATTTCTGCCTTATTTGTGTGGAAACCAAATTAATTAGAGGCAAGGTTTCTAAAAGTAGTTTCTTTATATGCTAATTGTGTGCAGCATATTTCAGTCTGATGATCTGAGGGAAGAGTTTCAGGTCTGATAGAATTTGTATTCCTAAATATGGTCCTCCTCGACCCTGGAAGAGACCTGACTAAATGAAAAATAGAGTTGGAGCAGCACCATATGACTTGCCTGGGAACAGTCAAGGCAAGGTGGATTAACAGATCAAACGTGCTAGTACATGAGGAGAGAGAAGGGGATACCTTTGTTATATGTAGCACAGCCAGCCAGAGGGACTTGTCAACATTTCACTGAATGGCCTCGCCAGATGAGTAATAACACAACCTATGTTTTGTCCGTGTGCTTCTCCAGTGAGCTCACAATTCAATTAAAATACCTCAACATGAGCATAATCATCATCATCTTCCCTCCCAGCTTTCCCTAACTGGATGGGTTTTCACACCATTCACATTGGACGTTTTAGCAAAAGCTACTCAAGAGCCTCAGCAGAACAGGGCACGAAGAGGAAGATGATATTTTTGCTCAGTCTGCTCATTTTACCTTAATCGCACGGTCTGATATCAATAACTTAACGTTTATGTCGTCTGTCTCATTGACCCACTCAGAGGAGAGATCCTCAGCCAGGATGGAAAGTTGCTGCAGTTGTCAGCAGCCGTGGCGGCAGCAGCACCTCAGTTGTGTGCCCTTGGATGTAGGCAGGCAGTGGGGACATGACAGTCTGGCCGTGTGTTATTTAGTCACGCCAGTGATTGTGTCAGTGTATTGGCATTTTTGTTGTCAGTATGGAAGGCACCATCAGAAAGAGCAATTATGTTACTTGATGATGGGCTATTAAAGTGTTCTTTATCTAAAATGGTTTCTACTGGTTGAAGTTAAAAACTTCCTTGTGTAAATTTAAATTTGACATGTTATACTTAATGCCATACATTTCTATTTGCTTTTAAAGCCCCGAATGAGTTAATGTATAAAAATTCTCAGAAATATGCTGCTGATAAAGTTGATATAGAGAATAGTCTGTTATGATAATAGGATCGGTTCCCCTTAAATATTCCTTGTTTAAAAATTTGTTGATACAAATGCAAAAATTTTGTACATTATTTTTTTTTTTTTTTTTTTAGAATTGAAGTCCAAAGCATTATTCAGGAAACTTAACTCCCATTTTTGTGCTCTATAGTAACTATTTCACGGGGCAACAAACTGGAACTTTGGTGGTCAGGAAAAAAGACATGTCTTTTCCAGTGGTTTTCAGTATGACACATGCAGGAGGTTTGGTAGATTAAATTGAGCTTTATATGCCATTACAATCATAGACTGGCTAATTTTAGCTTACGACAGTACTAAGAATTGAATTGAAAGCAACCTCACCATTAGATGTACCTGACTTTTGGGTGTAACATCGACTTCCCTGGGGTGGCGTTTGTCCCATAGACACATGTAACTTAGTTTCAGTGTAATCCAGCAATTAGAGTGCTAATACGCAGAAATTTGAACAACATTCTCAGAATTTATAAATGGCCCAGTGGGATGCTAAAGTCCTTTTTATATCTAGCACCCTCTGAACATATATAAAACTGTAAGAAATTCAGCCAGCTTCTTTTTATTCCTGACCATGGTTATGCAGCTGTGTGCCTTTTTCTCCCCTCCAAAAGAATGAAGGCTGTTTTTCTTTTTGTACCAATAACAATAGATTTTTTTTTTTCATATTTTATCCAGTCTCTCTGTTTATGTCCCAAATTAGAGGGCCTTCTGTGTCATGGAGCAACTCAGTGTATTAGTTTACAATGGTTACAAAACAAACTACTCTAGAAAAATAACTGGATTTCTGACAGAGCCACAACTCAAAGCTGCTCCATCATGAAGTTGAGAAGCATCACTCCAGTAAGACCCCAGTAACAAACTAAAGGAGAGTTTTACAGATATTAGAGAGACACCTATACAGCACAAGAATAACCATGCATTATATCTAATATGGAGGGGCATAATATGGGCAGAATTAGTAAGAATATAATATAGTAATATAGTAAGAATTAGTAATTTGACGGTTTAACATGCTACATTAAAAAAAAAACAACACACACCACAAAGCAGCCAAAAATGAGGTCCTTATGGGTGGGTGCCACTCCTTCATTAGATGTTTAGTTACTGATCCTGGTATTATCCTTATTATATCCTTATATCAGGCAAGCTGGAAGTTCATCATTTAATAAAACCTCCATAAACAAATAGCAAATAATATAGGGGCTCTAGTGGCATTGCCAAAAAGCTTCTTGTCATTTAGAGAAACCGTGTTCATGAAGCAAATGCACATTCTTTATGTAAACTTCCTTGACGTTTCTGTGTGAGGCATTACTTTAGCAGAAGGTAGGGCAAAAAGAAGGGTTAGAAATGCTTGAGAGGTCTGTCTCCACAAGCTTCCAAGTCTGTGGCTGTTTTTATCAGAGGTGGCTTTCACAGAGCAGTAAGAGTGCATTGAATGAAGGTCGCTGCCGCACGCGCCGCCAGTGTGGTGCCTGCATTTGCGCCTAGGGACAGAGCGGCGTCAGGCGCCACAGCTGCAAGCCAAAGCAAGGGTCTGGGGGAAAGCATAATGAGTTTATAGGGCTTATAGGTCTTCCCTGCACATGAGGTGAGCTACATATGATTCAGCATACACATGCAGGGCTTAAGACAGGGTCATGCAGAGAATGACGTTATTGTGTGTACTAATTAGATACGTTAGTGGTGTGGTGCTGGCCTGTCTAAGACAAGTTTAACTATGAATTTTGAGTTGTCCAGGTGCTTTTTATTGTAATTGTGGTAGGGGTTTTGCTTATTTTGTTGTTTGAGGTTATTTATTTAGTTCTTTAGTACTGAGCAGATAGAGGGTTATATAGCAATGACTGTAGTATATGAAGTGCGTACTGGGAGAGCTGGGATACATTTACAGGTTTACAAATACTGTGGTAAGTGGGAGGAAAAATCCCTGTGGATCAGGGCCCTATAATTCTCCCCTGCCTCGTTCTTCTCGTGGGGCCAAGTGCAGCACTTTTGCAGGAGCAGATGCTGGAGGTTATACATGGTCTGACACAATCACCTGTCTTCTCCGTCCCCCTTCCTCATTGTGGTGCTTTGTCATACCACGTTTGTGCTTTTGGTGTTCCTTTGTTGTCACTTTCAGCTCAGTGAGGACATGAGAGATGCTAAAACACATACTGTAATGTTGGGAAAACTGTAATTTGCTCTTTGTAGATAGCATATTCCTGGGTTAGCATTGTTTGATGGATGCGGTGCCCTTTACTGCAGTAACTCAATCTCCAGAGGAGCACTGAGTGGCTCCTGCATCTAACTGGCTTCTTACAGGATAACTTGTAGAGGTGCTGCTTTGGAGTGCAGTGTCAGAGGGCTGCACTGGATGTGTCATTGAAGCCCTCTCTCCTCAGGAACTCTCATTGCCAGGCTCTATAGCAGCTCCTTTCATCTCTGCATGGCACCTCTCTGAGACCTGAGCAGGCTTGAAGATGGTAGGAGCTTCCCATCATTGAGCAATGGACAGTTTGTAGATCTGCCAGCATTCCTTGCGAGGACTCTGTGTCAAATAGCATTGAGTCATTTCCCTAGTAAGGACAGAGATATATCTGCAGTTGGACTTAGAACAGAAACAGCCAGGTAGCAGTTTGAGGTACATGGGGAGGGATTTCCTTTCCCCAGTGTTGGCATTCGTTCCTGTTCAGAGCCTGATTACTCACGCGTAGTATTTACCTTTAGGGGAATATACACAACTAGATGTGCTTCATTATTGGACTATATAATAGGTAAGAGCTTCTTGTCAAAGTTCTTCTGTATCTCTCATGAATACATAGTCAGATGTAGAAATATATACACAAAGTGGGACACAAATGAAGGAAAGGATAGAGATTCAAAAGATAGTTCCAGTTTTGCTGATTGTCACTATAGATGGGAAATCTGAAATTTCCTTTTCTAAAACTTGAGTACTTATTTCAAAAGTAAGTTTATTAACCTGCTATTATTCAACCTACCCCTTCTCTGAAAAGCAAATTTAGCATAAACATAACATTTAGTAATCAGATATCTTGTAGTCTGTTTAGCCTAAACATACGATGTGAACATTCATAAGAAAGCATACGCTCAAGTGGCAGCGATAAAATGTTATGCATTTTATTAAAAAACATAGCAAAGTGAAAACCCTAACTTAAATTACCTCTCGTTAGTGACTGCTGGTGTGCCTTCATTATTTATAACTAGGTCTCAAAGAGAAAAAGAAATAGTTGATTCACCTTCTATGCCCCTTTTCTAACGTAGGACACCTTGTGTGAGAGCCATTTTGAGACCTTATTGATTGTGACTCTCAAATATTTCTCTCAGGTGAGAACTTTCTCCTCCCCTTTGCTTACATTTTTATCATTCTTTGAGACTCATTGGCGTGCCTGGAAAGGCCTGCAGAGCACCCCTTTGCTCTTGCTTGGCAGGTTGGTCCTAACCCTGATGCATTCTGTTACCGCTACTTTCGATGGGTAACTGCTACAGGTTTGCTCAGACATAAGATTCCTCATATTTGACATGACTGCATTAGCTGAAGAAATACGTGGAGATTTACAGCAGGCAGTTTTGTTTCTGTAGCCTCTCTGGGGAAGTCATTTGCCATAAAGCTCTTCTCATAATGCAAACATAATTTAGTTGATAAATGCAGTAAGTTCACGTCATTATTTTCATAGGGTTGCATTCATTTTTGTATGTGAATGGCAGTTGTTTTATTTTTCAAAATGTTTGCAAGTCTCATGAGTTTCACAAATTGTAGTGTCGATAAGTATCCATCCAAAAGCACATTACTCGTTCTTTGTTATTTGTATTTGTTCTTCTTTAAAACAAATTTTAAAAACCTTAACTAGAAAGGGAACCATATGCTGGAGACTTTCTACATAGATCATTTTGCTAATGCTAGTGATACAGAAAGAAAAATGTGGGTTTAATGATAAGGAAAAATAATTTTACTACCAAAAAGCAGAATTTCTAAACTCAATGTATATCTACACTAACAGGAAATATTGTACAGTTGGTTACTATCAGTAAGAGTGATATAGTAAAATAATAAGCGAATCTATTTAGAAAAGCCGCCCAAGTGTGCCTGTTAATTATAGTCACCTTCAGATAAATAGGACAGTGTATGCTACCACTTATCTTAAGAGGTCCTAATGAAAGGCTGTTCATGCACATTGTGACTAATCCAAACTGGGACACCAAAGAATTACCAGTGTTTGATGATAGGCCTATAACAGCCTTAGCAATATTGCTGAATAGCCTTTTCAAAAACATGTCGTCTTACCAGTTTTGCTTCAGAAATAGTCATCTTCTAATGCAAAATTTAGTTGGATTTTAGGTACATAAAAAGGTCCTGTTCCACCATCTGTCGAAGGCAGCACAGTTCTTCCATAGATACAGAGGACATGTCCCAGCCAGCCTTAGCAGGGCGTGTGGCAGAGCTGGGTATAGGCATCTGCTCGGTAATGCCCTTGCCCTAACTTCGATAACCCTCCTTTATTTCATAGCCACCTTGTTTCACAAAAAGGGAAGGGTTTTTTTCACCAAAGACTGACCTTTGAAACCAAGCTTCCTAAATTTTTAGAGATAAAGTAATATGAACAACATCCATGAAACAGGATCTGCTGAAGCTGCAGAAGTGAGGCAGCAATATCCTCTTTCACTTAGTGCCTTTTTCTAAACAAATTAAAGACTCTTATTTTAAATGCTGTGACTGTTTGTAGTATAAAAAAGGATGAAATGTGAAAAACATTCCCTTTTGCAGTCTACTGTAGTCTCCCTTCCCTCAACCCAATGAGTCCTGAAATGTGCTGGTTTGGCCTTTTGTTCGTCAGGGGTTTGGGGGTTGGTTTTGGTTTGGGTGTTTTTTTTCATTTTGATTGTAGAATCAAATGTTCCTAATTTTAAACAATAAGTTATGTAAAAATTTCTCTCGACTGCTATACTTAGGATTTAGTTATATAAACTGTTTTCCTCTCCCTTCTTCTTCCTCCTCTCCCTGTTGACGCATAGAGTCCCCGGGAAATCTCAGCAGTGGAGGAGAGGCTGAACTCAGTCTGAGTTCCGTATCGCAATGCTAACCCTCTGCCTCTCTGGAAACTCATTTTCCAGTTGCTGCCGTGGGTGGAGTAAATGGCACTGATGTTTCCATCTGGGATTCTTTCCACCTTGTGCCTTCTGTCACTGAGACAACATTTCTTTTCTGCTTTCCCAGACCTTTTGTGATATGCTCAAGAGTAAAAATGGCAATGCTTGATATTTTCCGCCCTTTTTCATCCTGTCTTTAAAAAAAACAACAAACATCAGTCTCTTTAACAAGGGATAAACAAGTCTCACCAGTTAAATTGGATTAATTTGTACATCTCTATATTCTGCACAGTTGAACTCTTTCCCGAAGTTTTTTTTTTAACAACAAAACATCCCCCAGCTTTTCATATCTGGGATATAAAATCACGATGGATTTCAAGGTCCATTGAAAGTTTCATTTTTTTATTACAAATAAGTGTAGTAGATGATAGAATAAGGTATGTACTGAGAGCAGCTGGGCTTTTGAAACCACCCTGTGTGCAGAGACTGCATAGCCACGCAGAAAGTAAACAACTTAGCTGTATGCTGTTTATTCCACCTCTCTCTTTCTCTTTTCTTTGCTAACACAGGTCCACAAAGATTCTCGAGTTCTCAAGCCCTAGCTTTTGGATGTATGTAATGTCAGTGTGGTTTCCAAATCACATGATTTCCTAGCTCCATGTCTTATCCTTCACCCAACGTTGCACAATGCTGGATTGTCAGCTAGGATAACGAAAGGAGCCAGATTGTGTTGTGCCACTTCTTTTTCTAGTTCACACATAAGTTGCCAACAGGATATTTTTCTGTGTTTGTAGCACGTTTGGTGGATTTGGGACACATTCTTTGCTTCCTTTCTCCTCATTCATGTGACCCTTTTCCAGCGCTTCCAAATGAGCTAATGTCTTTTAAACATAAAGCAGACGAACCCAAGTTGGTTAGGATGTGTATTGTTCTCCTGTTTTATTGTGGGTTTTTTAATTGGTCTTTGTTCTGTTCTTTTCTTTTTTCTTTCTTTTAAGCATATCCACAAAGAGAGAATATGTAACTTTCTGCCCTAAATACCTCTTTTGCGTCAGGGATGCATATTCTAACGGAGCAAGGTGTAATAGCGGAACAGTGCCATGTCTCTGTCCTCATGAGCATAGCTGCATGCAGATTCGAAAAGCTCTGTAGTGCTGCTACTGTATGCCAGATTTGCTATTTGCTCTTGTTTGCATGATAGTATTTCTAATATACTAATATGATATGGAAATAATGGCACATCACAGTTCTTTCAACATATTGTATCACTGCTTTATCATATTAGGCTAATACACTGCGAGAGTTGATAGCACCTCTCCATGTCAAATGGGATCCACTTCTCTTGGCACTGAACCGATTGGACTCAAAGGTTGATAAACTTATCATTAGCGAATTGGCACGACGGAGACTCAACTTCAGCCTCTTGCAAGCAACCTAATGGCCTCCGTTCAGAAAGTCAGTTCTTCTTGAATAACTTTGATGTTTATAACAGAAAACAGACCTGTTAAAGCATAGACAACCACATGCCTGGATATGAGGCCTCCAGGAAGGTGTCAAAGGGCATGGCCAGTCTTTTGAAGAATGCACCCTTTCCACAATGGGACTAGGCACAAGGTCAGATCCAGTCTACACGGAGCACATTTGCAGAAAATACTGCCCCCCGCACGGGAGAACGGAAGGGGAAGAGGGTCTTGGCAGGGGAAGGGCTTTGATGTCACTCGGTTTGGTTCTGCAGACCTCGAGGAATTAAAGAGGGATTCAGCCATGGTAACTGTAAAATCCTGTTGCTTGTACTGAACTCCAGTGAACCTGTTCAGGCCAACCAGGCAGAGTCGTGTCATTTAAGCGTACTTCGCATTAGTGAAGGAAGTCACCTTACTGTGTCATGCTAAACTAAGCGTATTCTGTCAAGTGGAGGTATGTACAGACCTTTCGGAGACTTCCATTTATCTAATGATTTGTAAAGAATTACCAGAGGGTACACTGACACTGGTTTGGATGATGACGGAGAAGATACCTCACGCTGAGATTTATTAGACTCTGCAGATACACTCTTCAGTTCCTCTTTATCTTCTAGGACTTAAACATGTGAGTGATGCTGCCTGGCCAAGCAGGCACAAAGTATTCTCTATATAACACCCAGACTCCAGAGGGCTGTTTTGGGGCCAGTATTTGTCTGGATGTCACTCGAAGTAGATTCAGATATTGTATTTATCATTATGTTCTGGGTCCCCTATGGGTTGATGTTTGCCTCTATCTCTGTGGTTAGAATGTGGATTTTCCTTAATATATTTGGCTAAGGGTGTATTGTAATAATGTTAATGCTAATTACTTGATATTTCATACTATCTTATGGGGAGATACTTTTAAAAAATGTATTTTGAAATGTTTTCTTTCTGTTTGCTCAATGTATGGTATTGCATTATGTTAATACCAATAAAATTATATATATATAGTTATATATATTTCCCTTTTATAAAGAAGTAAATTATGCTTTTTTGCCTCACGAACAGGAAATGTGCAGTGAATAAAATTACATCATTCTGCCTTATAGCAGGTGACAAAGCTTATAATAGTTTTAATATTCTTTTTTGAAAAATAAAAAGTATAGTATGACATAAACTAGTTGGAAATTCATCAAAATGCATGTTTTGTGTTTCTGCACAATGGGACTGTCACAAATCAGCCTAAATATTTAGCAATGTTGTTTTGGCATCTTTAATTTTTTCCAATCAAAAACATACACTGTATTGCTATTATTGATTACAAAACTGTACTGTCATAAATTTTTGCCTGTTGGCCAAACAGACAAACCCACTGAGTTTTTATGACTCTCTTGTCTGTAGGAATTGATTTTTAAATTTAATTTAGTGCTCTTCCCAACGCTTGGCAAAGGCAGAATTTATTTTTTATATAAGGTTGCCTTTGAAGTATCTGCCTCTGCCAGGGCTGATAAATCACTGCTAAGTACATTAAGATCCTGCAACCTGAAGGATATGTCATTAAAGCCTTGTTGGAATGGCCTGCAACCCCAGCCAGTCCTTTACATTCTGTCATTAAATTCCATAATTAGTTAGAAGTGAAATGTTTTGGAAATGAATTAGAGAAGCAGAAGCAAAGATGTGACTCTAAAATGTCCTTTGGCTACCATTTGGGGTTACACTGATGGCTTATTTGCTGCTCGTAGCCAAAGGCCAGCATATATCTGCGCTAGTATGAATTAGATCGTCTTCAGCTTCCTCTCTTTCTTTTCCCCACCCTTTCTAACATATTGTATTAAGTATCTTTGTTTTTGCAGAGGCATTCAGAAGGGCTGTAATTAGCAGTCCCCGGCATTTAATTGCATACACATTTGTTAAATATTTTTCTGTATGCCTTAAAATAAAGTATAGAAAATGGCAGTAAATGTTTCTTTAATGAAGGCATTTGATTTATTCATGAAGTCAGGATTCTTTGAAGGTGTTATTTTGGGCTTAATAAAGGAAATAAGCCAGCAAATTTTCAGTTTTGCCTTTGCATAACCATTGTCTCTCAGGGCTGATGTTCATTTCCTTTCTCTTGTTGCTTTTGTGTGCAAACACATTCTGCCCAATGGATGGGGACCGGACCTTTCTTCTGTGACGACTCTCATGACGGTTTTGAGAGCGAGCTTTATGTTAAGGTGCAGACGTGTTCACAAGTTCATTATGACATCTGATGACATGAGTAATGTCTAGAAAAGCCACATGGTATTGCATTTCTCTCGTCACAGTAATAGCTTTTGTTCTCAAAGGTACTTTGAACTCTGTGCAGTGCTTACAGACTGTGGTGGTGTGATGGGCATTCAGCAGCTGACAGGGGGTGCTTAATATTTGGCAGTGTTGTGCCCTAGGTAAATGGCATGTAAATCAGGGTGCAGATTAATTAGTCTGGAATCTAATCAGTGCAGCTATCATAACATGTGCAATTATAAATCCACTAATAAATCTGAATATCTGAATAAATATGACATCTTCTGGGATAACGTTTTCAGAAGTATTTCAGGCCCCTTTCATAAATGCCTCGGGAAGTGCTTCCCCAGCAGACCACAGGGCATTACAGAGGTAACTGAGCTGGCTGTTAAATTAATCTGGCCCCCGCCCACACTAATTTGCCATGTTGCTTTCATGTTGAAAGTAGGATTGCGATTCCAAAGTGATGCAAGCGCTTTCGAAAATTCCACTCTCAGTGTTACGTTTTCATATAAATAAGCAAAGTTGGGATGTAGCCTGAAGTCGAGTTCATTTTCTCGGTGGGTGTGGAACACATACCCCTTCCCTTCAGGCTTGCTCTCAGGTACCAAGCCCTTAAACCTTGACAGGCATTGCTGTTGTGCAAGCGTGACTGTGGCTTGATTCTCACTGGTGAGTAAGGTCGCTGGGTCCATATCGTTTGTCACTTAACCTGTCACAACTTCGTGTGCTGTAACAGCTTAGGTTTGTGAAAAAAATATTTTCTGAAGGAGTAAGTGCTTCCATATATTGCTTGCGAGATGTATCTTTAGGGAGTTCCTCGTCCTGTTTAAAAGTCACAGCATCGCCAGACGTGTAGCAGTTTACCCACTTTGCTTCAGCTCCCAGCTTACCTCGTAAATATGAGAAGTTTTTCATTGTTCTGAACTGCAGGGACTGAGGGGAAGTGTACCATCAAGATGTAATTGCTTTGTTTATTTCACTTCAACATCGGTAGCTTGTGGTAAAATTAAACAGCACTTATATCAACTTGTGGCATGGAGAAATGTCAGGATATCCTATTTCATCATGTTAAAATTCTCCCAAAGAGTCCCTAAAATCTGTTCAGCAGATGAAGGCTAAACTGATCTCTTCATAGGCAACTTAATGAGTAGAATACCACGTCCAAATACCAAAGGATGCAATTATAACACTGCTGCCAGAAAGTTCTGGTGCTGATCAGAGATCCCTTTTACTTTGGGAAGCTTTGGAGTTACTTCATCTTCCTCCTTAGGCCCTCTCAGAAATCACAGCCCACCAATATAAAACCTCATGAAACAGCAGGCCTGGGAGCAAATGAGGACCTTCTCCTGATGCTCATGTGAGGGGTGTAAGCGCTGTCAAGAGGCAGCACAAACAGAGCAAGCTAATTATTCCCTCTGTGTTGTCCCTTCTCACTAACATATTAACCCATTTACTGGCACCTCTGCTTCACTGCTAAGTGGATGTTGAAAATGCCTAAATGTTACTGTCAGCACAGCAACGCAGGTCTGCAGGGAGAAACCTTGAGGATCGATATTTTTTTTTAATGCCGAGTTTAGTGTCAGCTGTTTTTAATAAGCAGTTCCAGTTGCGTGGAAAGCTGAAGAGAGGTGACTCACGTGGGTGTGAGACTTCTAGCAGGACCAGCTCAAGCAACCCATGAAGCCTGGAGGCTGAGCCTGCCAGCTCACAGACTGCAGTCCGCAGGGCAGCGGTGGCCCACAGGGCTGTGACAAAGTGTAGGCAGCTTCTCATTCAGATATCACCGGAAGGGTGATCTGAGAGGAAAAGAGATTCACAGGGATCTGCTGATCCAAAAAGAAAACCGCCAGTACCATAAATAGTTCGCAGAAAGAATTAGCCCTTTGGTGCCCCAGCAAAGGTTTAGCATCTCCCAGGCCTTACAAAGGCTGGGGTCTGATCTTTTAAAAGCAGTTACGGTACCTAACTGCTACTGACTGAACCTGATTGTAGTGGAAAATGCCTTAAATACCTTCAGAAATCTGTCCTATGGGAGATTAGTTTTCCACTTGGCTGCAGAGTTCACTTCATTTCAAGGAACCAATTTATGCTCATACGTGTGAGAGGAGAGGCAGCCTCCTACCATCGGGTGGAAAACTCCAGCGTATTGCAGAGCTCTGTTGTGTTGGTGCTTTCAGTGAGCACCCTCTCGAGGGAACAGCTTTTTTGCCTGTAGGTTTACATAATAGGAGAGAATAGAAACCGCATACAACTATCCTGGTAACCCAAAAATACTTCCCCTTTAGAGGAAAGAGTGGTATAAAATGCAAATTTAATACTCATTCTCTGATCCTCCAGCCACTAATGTGTTGCTAGACACAAAGCTTGTTTTTAAACAAGCTCCTCCCTTCCTTGACTCAAGACTTTGGGGGAAATCCTGCACATTCAGGTACACGGGGCCAGAAAGGATGGACGATTACACAAACCAGAGAAGCGCAGGCAAAGGGACGGAATAACAGAGAGATGGGTTGCAAAGGCCAGGCGCTGCACGAGAAGCCCCCAGCTCTTCTTCAGCTTGCTTAAACTTCTCTTCGCTCCTGAAAAGCATCAATATATATGTGTATATGTATACGCATACGTGTGTGTGTATATATATGCACAGGCCCAGTCAGGCCTTGATTTTGCCGTATCGTGGCGTAGGAGGTGACACAGGCTTCTATTTGGGCTTTAACAGGGAAATCTGCTCTGTATTCCCCAGAGCAGGTGATGAGCCGCTGGCTTCCACGTAGAGCTGAACTTCATCTTATTGCCCCTCCTGCCTGCTGTACCATGCCAGCCTTAAACACTGTGTTGCTTCTTCCTTTTCTCAGTAATCAGGGACGTGGCTTACAGCATTTTCCTACCAGGAGCTGACTTTCCATGTCACCGTGGCTCCTCCCATACCTGTGCAGGGGGGTGACCTCATGCACAGCACACAGCTGTGCAGACACTTTCTCCTTGTAAATCTTTCATTGAGTTCACCATTTCGTTCCTTTTAGCTTGTAGTCTGGGGGGAAAGGAAATACCTAGCTTAGTCAGTGTAAAAAATGGCTGTAATTCCTGTTTCTTTGCATCCTAAGCATTTGGATATGTTTCCCTCTTGTGCAGTTTGGACTCTAATGATTAACCTGAACAGCAGCAAAGATGGATTTAAGCCTTGCACTGAGAAACCAACAACTACTTCTTTGGAGGATTTCTTCTCTCTCCTCCCCTCCAACACAGCTAAACCCCACGTCCACTCTCCGCTCATCCTGTCACTTTCTCACCTTAAACATAGGGAGATCCCTTCTGTCTTTCTCCTAACTGTTGCCCAGGGTTTACAAGCCCTGCCAGGCTGTTGGACCCTACGGCCGCGTTACGTCCCCTGCCCCTGCCTGCCTGGTAGCACACTTGGGCCGGCAGATAGCCTGAGCTGGGACTTGAGCTTGCCACGGGAGGCCTCCCTTTCCCGAGGGATCCACGGACATCTGTCTGCTGCACTGCCTGCCAGGGAAACCACTGCAGGACCAGGCAGGTTTTGACAGCCCTGCTACTTAGATATGGCACAGCCAACATGCTGTGGCATTGGAAGATTACAGAACGCTTTGTCGGTCCTGGGATTATATCACTTACTAGTTAGCTTGTGGCAGACAAGCTTCTCTATTCCCAACATAGACGCAACAGGTTCAAGAAGGCAAAGGAAGACAAAAAAAACAGCCCAGAGATTTGTGCATCAAGGTCTGTTTTATCTAGTTTGAGACCGTTTCCCAGGGGCCAGGGATGCTCTCTGTTTCAGTGGAGCGCTTACTGACACTCACAGAAAGTCTCTGGGAGGCTTCAGGTAGGTCTTTCCCCTGTGCGGAAAGGTGAAGCAGAAAGGTGTAACTCTCAAATTGGAAGCAAATCTTTGGGAGTTGTAGGGGGGAAACAACATATGGCAGCTGTTTAGTAACATAATTAGTGATGTATTCTAACAAAATTGCCTCCTTAAGGTCCTGAGAAATCTGAGCTGGTTCCTCTGCCAGAGAAAGTGAGCTCGCCAAAAGGAATGAAAAAGGGAGTTTAAATTTCCATGCAGCCGGGGGTGTTCAGTCTGACTGTGCCATGTTCGCTCTCTGTCACAGACTTTCAGCAGCTCAGCTTTCTCAAGGTTTGCAGAGGGTGGTAATTTTGTTCAAATGCAGGGCTAATTGCAAGTAGAGGCGTGGGCGGTCGTGAGAGGAGTTGCACGATGAAGGAAAGCGTGTCACTATGCTGCAAAGGTAGCAAACAGCAAAAAGGGTAGCGGAAAAACAGAGAATGCCATCAGGGCGGCGGTGGTGTCCGTCAGTCAGGACGAGGAGTCTGAAGATGACGGGGTGAGCCTGGGTGGCGTTAGGAGGCACTGGCAAAGCACAAAGGGGCCTCAAAGGAGAACGTCAACCGTTGAAAAATCTGACCTTGTCAGCACAGTGAGTGACAAAATTTATGATTAACTATGTTGTACTATCCTTGCATGGGCAGCTAGTTGCACTTACAGTCCCCAGTCGTTGGTTCCTCTGGTGCCTCACTGAAAGGGGAAAACCAGGCAAGCTTCCAGTGGCTTCAGCTTTTTTAGGGAAAGCGAGGCACAGAGGCACAGGAACCCCCACTGAAAATTACTAGAGGTTATTCCATATATTTAGAGCAGACTTATGAGAAATGTGTGCCTAGAAATTCTTTGTGTTCAGAGAGCAATGTGTTAGCCAGCTGGGTTGCAACAGTGGCCTTCTGCATGGCCCCAGTTAAGTTCCGTCATCCTGAATCATCAGTTTACACAGACCGGTCATCTCTTGATACACGTAAATACCAATGTTAACTGTTACTCGCTGGTCACTTTTCACTCAAGTGCCTGATGTTCTTATTTGTTGCTCCTAGGATCTTGGTTTATAAGAGGGAAATAATGGAAAGCTGAATAGCCCAACGGAGCCAGGAGGTGGTTACAGTTAGTCCATCGTGGAGCTCAGGGCATGCTCTTTTCAACAGCAAATGACAGCACAGTGTAAGAAATCCCACCAGCTTTTCCTGAATGCCGACAACCCAAACCATTCCTGACCTCGTAGAGTTTCACCCACCCGGCCACAAACTCCAGCTCCCTCTCCTAAGAAAATGTAAGAGTAGAAACCAAATATTTATGGCATTTTAAGAAGCGAGGGCAGAGTACAGAAAGTTCAGAAACTCTTTCTTGTGGAAAGCAGAATAATGAAAAAGAGTAACATGTCATTTACTAGACTGATGTATTCTTTACCTCCTGAATTTAATGCAAATGGCTTTGCATTCACTTTAAGACACAGCAGAAGCTTCGTTGTTACAAAATTTAGTACCTTTATATTCTTATATTTGGAAGATACAGTTCTGAATTTAGATCCTGTGTGCTGCAGAGTTTACGCAGCTTTATTAATGCTCCAGAGTTACAGAGTTGTTCAGGTTCAGGGTGGGGGTAGGGGGCAAAATTACTGCTTCAGAGATGAGACCCTCCTTTTTAGCAGGAGGTGGAAGCAGGTACTTGACAGTGTGCTCAGAGAAACAGGGGAGATGCAACCCGTGACTTAGCAGCCAAGTGGGGGTGAAAAACAACCTGCTGCATTGCCTGCTGGTCGGAGGTCATCCGCAAATCCCATTAGGCCACGTTTTCTACTTAAACAAGACATTACCTGAGGCCTTATTCTTCCTTAAGGAGACAGCCCTGCTGTAACAGCACGACTAGCATACAAGTCCACCAATTTAAAAAAAAGAAAATATGTTTTAAGCTCAGCTGTATATCTAATCAAGTACTTCAGATGCTTTATGGTACCAAGGGTTTCACCAGCACCTACAGGAAATCAATAAAAGCCTTTAGCAGAAGGATGAGGGAGGGGAGATTCGTGTATAATCTTATTCCCGCCTACTGAGAGCCATTGAAAACAGCATTACCACCACCTTCAGTGTTTCTCTGGAAAATATTAAGGGCTTGGGATGTGTTAGTGTGACGCCCACTGGCCTCTCCCCTGACGTGGGTGGAACAAGGCAGCGTCTTGCCCTGTTTGAGCTTCCTCAGCCTCAGCAGCAGCGAGACATTTAAGGGAAGGGACCTGCTGTTTTTCTTCTCCGCTCTTTGCTTTATAGCAAGTCCCGTCCCCTTTTCTCCACGCCGCTCATAGCTACAGCACCGAGGCGGTGACAGAGCCGGGGGAGGCAGCCCCAGCTGGGTGGAGGTGATGTGCTGATGCCGTCAGAGCTCTCCTGCCTAACCCTGCCTGCGTCGTGCCCCTGTAGTCCTGTGCCTCTTCCCATGCAGCCCCAGAGCTGTTCCCATTTGGGGAGAGGGTAGAAATCCCCTGTCGGTAGTCCCCCTGAGGCCCACGCTGAGCAGCGGCTGCCTACCCAAGGAGTTGAGCCCTGAGGAGCACCAGCCATGCAGACCACCAGGCCGGCGGCACGAGGAGGGAGCGCAGCACAAGCCCCCCAAGCCCGGAGTTTGAACCCACATGGACCATGCTGCCTTCCAGGTGCATTAAAGGCACTTGTCATCCAGGATTGAACCTTGGGGTTGAACCCAAACATTGTCCTCCGCCATGGTGGGGACCTTTGGTGTTTCAGAAAGCCGCGGGGTTTTGGTGGCAAGCATGGACACAGTGGCTGGTTGCCAGTCCAGGCTCTACATCACCCTAGCAAAGTAAATTCAGATGACATGGAGTCAAAGCACTGGCTCTTTTCTTCAGCAGACTTTCCCTCCTCTGTTCCCCTGAGGCTACAACATGACAATGCTGCTGGGGAAAAGAGACCTGACGAAAGATCATTTTTGCCGTGCATAACAAGGGATAAGAGAAAGAGACAAACAGATATGAAATACTCCCCCAAGCAGCTCGAGGTGGGCTTTTTCCTTTTTCCCTTTATCAAATCACTCCCATTCCCCAGCTGTAAGACTGGTGGACTTTAGTGTTCGGCGATATGAACCAATAGAGAGATCCCAAACATCTGATCTTGTTGCTGCATGGACTTTTTAAGAAAGCATAAAAATGAAGACCACAGGGGATTTTAACCAGTCTTTAAGTATTCAGCTACTGAATGTTTTGCCCTTTAACACATGAGATGTTTTAATAGGAAGGAAATGGACAAGAAAGAGCAATGCATCTCAGTTCTATTTTTCTTTAAGTCCTGGCCACCCCTTAGAGTCCCTTCAAGCCCCGCTCCAAGCAGGGTAGCACACGATGGGAGGATTTAGTGAGCTCTGTACAGACCCACACCACCTCCTCAGTAAAAAGCCTCTAACCCTTCTTCACTTCCATACCTCTTAAGAAGAAAAGAGTGTTCTAAAAACAGCCGCCCCCTAAAAAGGGCAAAGGAGTAAACTGATGAGACGTATAGCTAGATTAGTTGCTGACTGCAAAATTCTTTGATTGTATAAAGATCTAAAATAATGCAAACACTTTTTGTGATGGGGTGCGGAAACTTGGGTGTCCACAGTTCTTGCTTGAGCCCGAGGTGAGTGGTTGCTGTACTGTATGGTATGGGCTTCAAGGAGGGGTCGCCCCGCATAGCTCCTGGTGGGCTAGAAGTGTTGCTGCTAAACACGAGCTCTCCTCCCTTGTGGTGCTCGATAAAACACCCTCTAAACACCTGAGGACACTGAGGTTCACTGCTTATGGGTACTTCAGCATGTGCTGAACTTTCAGCCAGTGGAGACGGCTGTGTCTTGGTGCAGGGTCAGTCACAGGATAAGAGTAATGCTTGAAACCAAAGAGCTGTAGCCTTCCTATAAGAGCTTTCATGAAAGCATCCTGAGGACACAGGCGGCTTGGGCCAGGAAAACGTACACCACTATGAAAGCCGAGACTGGGCGGGAGGGTCCCGGGCGGGAGGGTCCCGAGGGCTCTGGAGACAAGTGGGAGGCTGTGCGCAGGCAGCGATGGACCATTGCACGTAGAGGTGTGTCGGTGTGCGAGGGGCAGCGGGGATGGAGCTGCCTGCCCCACTGGGCGGCTGCTGCCGCAGGGCTTCTGCTGGGCACCACACAGCTCATCCGGGCAACTCACTGGCACTTCCCAGTCATCGAACAGTTTCTTCTGGGAGAAACTGTGTGTGAGAAGTTGAAATGTTTTGATGCTTTCTAGATGAAGCATTTCAAATGCTCATGTCAGAGTAACATTCCATCCCCAGCCTTTGCTTGATTTTGTTTTTAGAGAAGCAAAATCTTTCTTTTTTATTTTTTCCTTTAAAATGCTCCCAGTACTAGTTGAAACAAATATTTTAAAACCTATAATAAATAAATAGACCAACCAAACAGCTCCGGCTTGGTTTGCCATGCTGCTGGGTAGGTTGTCATGAGTGTGCTCTTACATCCAGTCCATAGTCTGCTGCTGAACCTTCAGTTAATAGTACAGTAAAAAAACACCACAAGTGACAGTATTAGTGACAATTGAATAACACTCTTGAGTATGAAAAATAAGAGACAAAAAGAAGTGGGCTTTTCTAGGAAGGAAAATGGCTCATTCCAAGGTCACCATCATAAATATAATCTTGAATGCCATATCAGCACTCTCGGGTCAAGATCCGATCCCTGATCACGTTCCTCAGCAGGATGCTTCCAGGGCTCCCTTTCTTTGTAATAACAAAGTCACCAGTATATTTAACTGCAATACTAGAGATGTGATTTCTGACAGTATGTCACCGTAATATTACTACACCTTGCACTATTTCTTTTTTTTTTCTTCTTTCTTTGCGAGTCAAGGCTTTACATTCTTAAAGTTTTTCTCCCTTTCTCCTGAAGGCAACAGTTAGTAAGAAGGCGCAGTTACAGTCGCAGCACTTATTTTCTGGAACTTAGCAGGTGTGAAACATTCTCCTTATGGTCTAGTTAAACCTGTTAAACATTTTGCATAGGTTTTTGATAGATCTTCCTATAATCACATTAATGATACATTGTTCCTTTCTCAATTTTTGCCTCTTTTTTTTTTCTCCTTTTTCTCATTACAGTTGAAACTATAGAGGAAAAAACAGCAGACTCCTTGCAAGATTTGTACAGAGCCTTGGAGCAGGCCAGCCTGTCTCCTTTAGGAGAATACCGGATTTCCACTAAGCTGGAGTATAAGAAATCTTTTATAAAGAGATGTAGCGATCCAGTAGTCAATGAAAAACTGCACCAGCTGCGAATTCTGAAAAGCACTTTAAAGGTGAGATAAAAGAGGGAGGAAAAATCCTGCCCCAGGGTTGGATCGGACTGTATTGTATTTGGAGATTAATTGTGTGCAGCTGGAGTCCAGGCTGAACTTAGCGTGTGAAGCAAGGGAGACGTGGGGAAACGCTGGTCACAAAGCCGAGAAAAATGTGCCTCGGGAGAGCAGTCGAAGTGAGAGGATCAGTTTTTATTTCTGCGCAGATAAAATCTCACTCAGCTCCTCCTCCTCTAGCTAGTTTAACAGAATTTGACACCAAATTATCGGAGGGAACCTTAATCCCTTTTTTGTCCCTGAACATTTTTATTTTACCAAAATGCATTCACTCTGTAATTGCCAAAGTCTAAAGTGAAGCAAAGCCAGCCTTTTGGAGGGGAGAGATACCTTTTGCAACACTTGGTTATTTCCCGATTGCTGAGCTTGTCCAGAAGGAAACTGTGTACTTGCTTTCTGCATAAGCTGATAGGCTCATTGTATTTAATCAGTAGGATTGATTAAATAGATAGTGGTAATGACAGATTTGAAGATTTTTATGATAATTCTAAATGTACCACAGCTCATTTAGCCTCCCTGTCAGCTTCTTTGTTTGTTACAGCAGTTTCAATTCTGCCTTGATAGAGTTTTCAGCAAACAATATGCTGGATTTCCCCAGGGACCCTGTTAACTATATTAAATTACCACATTTTAAGTCACTAGATAATTGTACAGTGGATTTTGTAACAGCTTTCATCAGAGGACTTTATCAAGATTAATTAATTTAGTTTTCCATCACCTAGACGAGCATTAAAGCAATATTTTTTTCATGCTGTGGGGCTCCCATCCTGAAAAAAACTTATGCATACTTAACTTTCTGCACTATATCGTCTCATTGAAGGCGACTACTACTTGTAGTATTATGTGGGTATGTGAGTCTTTACAGGATTGGAGGCTGGCAGAAAAAGTCAAGATCCAGGTGCTTTCCACATGAGTTCTACAAGCATGAGAAACTGAAACAAAATCACAGTATTCCTAGAATTTTTGGGGTGGCAGGAGGTACTGTGCTCTTGCACCATGGTGGGATCACTCAAACTGTGGTTCAGTATCAGCAGCTTGCTGCCATGCTTAATTGTGTGTCTTGTTAGTGTTTATTGATACCTGAGCTACATTATGCCAATGGCTTCTTACAAATGGAATTGCTTTCCTCCAGGGAATTTCAAAAACAGTGCATCCCCTTGATCCGGCGGATCTAAACCTCTCACCATTCTTGTTTGGACCTTGAGTAGCAGAAATCATTCTTAAAGTACACGACACCAATAATTGAAAATGCAATGATAGCAAGTAGCAAAGGCACATAATTGCTGTTTTGTGTGTAGAGCAACAGTGCAGAGTGACACGTGCTGGTTTTGCAATGCCATCATGGTAACTCTTAATGAGTTTCTAGCTTTGTTATAGCCCAGAGCTCCACCTCTGCCGTACTGCTTGTAGTCGTATCTACCAGCAGCTACTGCTGTTACCTCATCAGTTATTCTTGCCTGTTATCCATGCCTTTGACTTCTCCTTCCTGAATGCAACCGCTTGTACTGGCCTGTTGAAGTTGGTGTTCTGAACTGTCCTTGAATTTATCTGAATTAATAGTAGCCTGAGACTGCCCTCCAAACTGCTTCTAGCTCTTGCTGTCCATAGGCTCCCTCTTCCATCACCTAAGTCTTTAACGAAGGACCCCTCTGCTCTCTTTCCTGTGACACAATACAAACCCTTTCTCCTGCCAGCGCGTGTGAGCTGCCTGGCTGGTAGTGCAGAGGTGTGGGCACCAGCCACAATCTGTGAGAAGCGGGTTATGGTAGTTCAAGCAGAGATACCGTAATCAGGAGTTTCCATGGTTTAATTTCCACTGGTCATTCTCGGTTTGCACCACCATTTCTGAAAATGAGTAGTCTAGCACACAGCGTTAATTAGCTGCTGCTTATGGATGACGTCTCTTACCTCTGACCTTCTGATCCTCTCCCACCAACATGGGCTGACACAGCTTAATATTTCCCTTTAACATGCTCCCCTGAAAGATTTAACATACTCGTAGTAGGGACATGGAAAATGTGAGTTAGAAATGAGGAGTGTGAAACCCGCCTGGCAGGGAGGACAGAGGAGAGGCTGCTGGTGACCATACCATTCCTGCACAGAGGGGCAGCACTGGAAGCCTGCCTATTAGCTGTGTTTCCGAGGCTAATGTCTGGTGCTTCCAGCTTCCACCACTTGTGACAACCGCCAATGTCTGAAGGTTTATCAGAGGCTTACCCTGATCCGTACCGGCTGCCTGTCATCTCTCGGTAAACAGATCACCAGCCGGTGATGATGATGCAGCCACATCGCCTGCCTCGATGGTGGGTTAGGAGGTACCAGCAGCTATGTTACATTTGACCCGTTTCTGCCTTCTCTTTGCCACTGCAGTGGTAGGAGGAGGTTGCAGCCAGCCAGCCCATCTCATACGCTGGGTCTTTACTGAAGATGAGTTATCGTTAGCATGGGGGTCCTCGCACAAGCCTTTGCGATGTAGCGCTCAGATGGCCCCATGACAAGCCTGGAAAAAAAGGCTTAGCTCTGCTGGCGGGCGAGAGGCCATCTGTCCGCGTCCCACGCACCCACGCAGTATTTCTTACGCTGATCAAGAAGAGCAAACAGATGGCGCTTTGTCATGTGAAACCCATCTTGAGAAATGCAAGCAGCTAATAGTAAATAGTGCAGGGCTTGCTTTTTCATGGGCTGAACAAGGGGCGAGGAGGCAGAATAGGGAGTGTTTCTGAGGATGCTGGAGAAGGCGAGGGAAGCCCTTGCCCCACAGGGTGATGTGTGACAGCCTGTAGGAAGGGCTTCTGTTTGTGAGTGGTCATATAGCAGTCAGATAGTCCCCCTGCTTTTAGGGGCTCTGCACCTGGGGTTTGCTCCCCCCATTCTCTCCTTCCGCCCACGTGATACTGATTTTGTACTGACTCTTTTCTTGTTCCTTTTCTCTCGCAGGCCAGGGAAGGAGAAGTAGCCATTATAGATAAAGTTCTGGATAATCCAGCTTTGACATCTAGAGACTTTCGAGAATGGAAACAAATGTACCTTGATCTCTTCATGGACATCTATCAAAGCAGCACCCCAAGGGACTCTGTTAATGGCTCGTCTGAGGTTGATGCACTCATAGCCTCCTTAGCGCACACTCACTCTTACATTGAAACGCATGTATAAAGGTCTCTCTTTTTGTCCATTTGCTACACTCCAGCCCTTTACTCCAGCGCATAAAGTAGTTTTTATATCAATATGTGGGAGCTCTAGTAAATTATATTTTAATGTTACTCAGCTGTGTGAAGTAAACCTTCAATGGTCAACGATACCATGTCTTTAATGAAGATTTGTATATTTTATATGCTACCAACGCTCTGCTTGTGTTTACCTTCTGTGAAATAACAAACATGATCTTTACCTATTAAGGAAAAGTATTTAAAAGCATTTTTGGAAGACTGTGGCCTTCACACAGGAAGTTCCACAAGCTAAAGGTTTTGTTATCGAAGGTCACTTTTACAACAATGTTTTATATTATATAATTCCAGTATTGCATTGCATTTTTGGAGTGCAGGTACTATTTTGGTGGTGGAAGAAAACCAATTTTTATATTTAATGAGAAACTCTAGGAGTTTTCTTAAATAACAGGGAAAATGTGTAATGCAGTGGTTGTGTTTCACTTTTGTCAAACACACAAAAGGGTAAAAATCAGCAGACAGAAATGACTGATGTGAATTTAAGTATCAAAAGGTTAGGTCTTATTTCCTTGTGCTTTTTTAAAGCCTGTTGCTAAGGTTTACCATTGGTGCAAAGGGATGCTGGTTTGTGTTCAAATTAAGACCAAATTATGTGTTACTTGTCTCTTAATTGCATTCGGTTGACTTTTTTAGAAAAGTAGTGATGGTACTGTCATTTATGCTGCTTTTGTACTGAAGGTATGAGTATAATGTGCAGATTTTGCAAAAGAGAAAATGTAGACTTTGAACATCCTTGATAGCGATGTTTCTCTTGCCCAGAAAAGCAGCAGTGGAAAAGGTTCCCAACGAAATGCTCCGAATCCGAGAGGCTTTGAAAATTCCCACAATAGAAAAGGAATGAATAGGATTTTTCAAGTAGTCTCCTATGTGTTTTCTGAGCTGTGAAATTTGGCCGTATTGTATGCAGGGAAAATGTGTGATGGGAGCAGAGCTGAGCACAGAACCTGAAAAATAACTGAGAAGTAAAAAAGCCTCTGGTTTGCTTTTGAAGGGGTAGGGATGTCTCTGGGTTCTGCTGAGTTCACAAGCCAATTAAAATGTTTTAAACCTCCATGAGATTTGAGATGTGCTGGAGACAACCCAGTGAATATGAGTAGAAATAACTAACTTAGAAATAAGTAGCTTAGAAATAACTAACTCCTTACTTAGAGTTAGGTGCATACCTGGAATAGGAAAGTGGGAGGGAAATCTTAAATCACATATTTACTTTTTATGGGCTTGTTTTCGAAAAGCGATCAGAGCATGACAAAATATTTCTGCTGCTTTTCAGTATTTGCTGCATAAGTTAGGAGTCACGACGTGATTTAATAACGCTCATGTGAAAAGGAAAAGCCTCCTGTATACTTTTTACAGTGAGTTGTACTCTTAACCAACTTTAGACTCTTGCCTGTACAGCTCAGTGAATGTACTTTAAACTTTATGAGCTCTGATATTCCCTAACAGTTGTATCCATGAAGGGATGAAGGAAGAATGGACAGATTTATTTTCTCTCTCCTTCCTTCTTTTTGTTCCTCTCTCTTTGTCCCCCTCTTTCTCTCTTTCTGCCCTTTCTCTCTTTCTCTTTCTTTTTTCCTCTTTCTCTCCCTCTTTCTCTCTTTCTTTCTTGTTATTTTATTGCATTTGGATTGCAAATGTTTTGCAGATTTTGCACAATTGTACAGAAGAGTGGCCTTTCTGTAGCCCATTTTCAGTAATCCTATATTCAAGTCGATATGGATGACAAATCATGTATTAACGTTTGTATAGAATTCTGGATACAGTGTAATATTTGTACCATTAGGAGAATATTGTTTGTATAAACTGGACATTTATTTACTGCATGGGTACTGACCTGTATATTAAATTTGTGAGGTTTTGTAAATTTCTCTTAAAAAATGCTTGACTTGAAATGGATTGTGCTCTTGTTCCAAGCATTTAGATTCTCTTGCTATTGTTTTACTGGACCAAAAGTAAATATATTGATATAAAAAACTCTTTATATCTGATGGATGTATATGCACATTGTGTAGTTGATTCCTTGTCAAAACCAAGGCAGTTCAGAAGACTTAGATCTGTTGCTATGCAACAGCTATTCTGCCTGCACTTTACATTAGTAAAGTCAGCTTGATTGCTTTAAAGGTGAAAATTAAACATTACAGTTTTTTAAGCTAGTCTAGTGACAAAGAACATGTGTCCTCTCCATTGTGCTGCCTTCTTTTAAGACTATTAAATGTTCTTCTATATATATTTTTATTGTATTAACTCTCAGCCTAGAAAAGGAACACTGTAAAATGAAGTACAATAAATTTAGCTTTTAAATGAACATTTGTGACTCGAGATTCAATTTACTCTGTACCAAAGTGATTTTGCTGCATCTGACTGTTTTGCCTGCATTTCACAAATCCACGTACCTGAAAGTGCCCCCATAATCTGTGCCTTCGAACTCTGCCAACAGGGCCAAAAAGAAGTAAGACTATTGCTGTTCTGTACGTAGGCAAACTCTGAATAAAGGCTTCTGAAAGCCTTCAGTTACCTCCCTCCCCTTTATACTCTTTGGTGAAAGTAAATCTCTTGACTGCAGGATTCTCCAGTGTACCAGTTCAACAGCTGTGAACAATTTCACCATTATGACCAGATACGATAAAGCAGCATATGCTACCGAGGTAAGTATCAAGGCATTAGTTACAGCAACTCCTGTAACACGTTTCTTAGAGCCTAGTAATAAGTATACCCACTCAGCTCTGGCCATCTAAACTAACACAAGGTTTGGATATAAAAGAAATGTACTGTACCAGTAGCGTGCATCTATAAAAAAACACAAAATAAGCATCTGAAAGGCAGGTTACAACAAAGGCTGCTCAGACAAAAGTGGCTTCTATGAAACAGTCACTGTTTTGACTTATGACCTTGACTGAGTCTACATATCAAAAAATCCATGCTTTCTGTCCACTGATTTCATGCTGGTTAGCTAAGATGTTCTTGCCTAGTATGTAGCATATCGAATAATACTTTTTCCTTGGCAGTACTTATTATTAGTTCTCATAGGCATCAATTTTCTGGTCTTTATACATCTCACTTTTATTTTGCTTAGCCATAGCATAAAAGTTCAATAGCACTTACCAGCTGGGAAAATTACCTCTGGTTAAGGAAACAGAAAAGACAGATTATATTTTTTAACCTTTGAAAAATCTGACTTGCAACACCTATTAATTGCTATCTAGGTATTATTCTTCAAAAGTCAAGGCTTACAATTCTCGCTCATTGCCTCTAAACTTGCTACTTGCTACTTGCTACATCCTTCCTCAGTGAGATCGGCTTCCAGCTCTATAAATCCTGGCACCTTTTCCCATACTGGAGCCAGACTTTCTTGCCTGTTTCCACCCAGTGTGTGGCTTATCAAAGCAAAACCTCCACTCTGTCACGTTCAGTGCCATTGCAATTTTCTTCTTCTTCTCCAGCCCTGACCCATGCTGGTTCGTCTCCTGGGATGATTATTCCTCCACATGTGAACTCAGCAGTTCGGTGGTCTTTTCTGCTGGCTGTCGCTCTCCTGCTCATCACCCAGTTCAGAGAGCTGCAGCACCGCGCACTGCAGCCCGCACCAAGGCAAGGGGGCTTTGCAGATCTCTTCCCAGCCATCGTTGTCAATGTCGTAGCCAACCACGTCTTGCGTGGGGACCTCCCGTGAGTTTTGCCATTTCTTACCCCCAATGAGAAGAGCTGTTTCTTCTACCACGGCCAGGCCATAGCAAAATCGATCATAGATCAGCGGCCTTAACCGAGTCCATTGGTTTTGATCAGGGTCGTATCTTTCTATTTCAGAGAACGGTTCATATAATCCTAAAAATGTGAATATGGCTTCTCTGATTGTTGCCATCTGATGCCCAAACCGAGCAATGCTCATAGGAGCTTGTTTCATCCACTGCCCTTCAAGCGAGCTCAGAGAATATACGTCCTTACTCGTGTTGGCTGGGTCTGTGTACTTGCCGCCCGAGATGTATATAGTATTCTTGCAAACAGCGCTGGCATGGCCATGTATCTTGCAGGGCAATTCCCTGGCCTTCGTCCATCTGTCCCTGCTGATGTTGTAGACTTCCACAGATGAATGCAGTGACCCATCCTCACCTCTGCCACCAATGGAAAAGATATCCTGGCCTAGGACACAACAAGAAAACTGGCATCTCTTTTCCAGCATGCCCGTGATTTGGGTCCATGTGTTAAATCTCGGATCATAACGATGGACCTTGTTTGTAACCGACAAGATCTTTTCAGTTTTAGGGTCACGCGGGGCACCGCTTTCTATTTCCCCACCCAAGACGTAAAGGAAGTTCCCCACCACGCACATGCTGTGGTTCTGCACCCTGTCCCGTGCCTGCGTGAGCGCTCGCCATTTGTGATTGTAAACGTCGAAGGCCACCACATCGGTGACGAGCCCCTCACTTGCTGTCCCTCCCCCCAGCAGAATGATCCGAGTTTTCTGGTTCCTCAGCGTGGTGGACTTATCCTGCAGGACAGGCTGTTTGAAAACAGATGTATGGTAATTTATTGCTTTAATGATCAAGCACTTAATACCTGCAGAGAGGGGCACTTCTGACTGTGTGTAGGTTTTTCTCAGCTCTTCCACCGGCATGAGGCCATATCTTACGTGCTCTAAAAGGCTGCTGGCGTGAGCCAGCCTGGATTTATCCTGCTTCAGCCACAGCAGCACAAGATTCAACAGGCGTGTTTCTTTCACCATGGGGAGGTCTGGTGATTCAACCACTGCTAGCAAAGACCTGAAGTTCAGCTCGAGCAGCCCTGACAAATCCAAGTCCAGCAGCTTCCAGAGATTATTGACAATGTATTTTTCTGTTGCTACTAAGGCATCCGGCAGGTAGAACTTCCTGGCCACGTTGGCAGAGAAGCAGCAGTTTTCCAAGGCCAGGTTGTTAACTAAGTACTGATTGCACAAGCCAATAGCATCAGTCACTTGCAAGTAGCTTGCAGCTTCCAAGGTATCTTCCAGGCTTTCAAAGGAAAGGGGCAACAAGGAAGTGTAAATGAAATCCAGGATGTGCTGGAGACCAGTGGGTGAGACAACCTGCAGGTGAATTACGCTGGCTTTAGACTCTTGGGTGTAACTTTTGAACATGGCTCGGAAATAGTCGCTGGAGCACGCCAACAAGGACTTGTGTGCAGGAAACTCGTTTTCCTTCACTTTCAGTAAAATGTCACACAGAAAGCCCTCTGATCTCAGGGTCTGGTACTGGGTGAGCACGGCGGTGCAGTGTGCTTTGCAGTAGGAAAGGAAATAGCTCATGGTAGGCAACGCAACACAACGCTTTCCCCTTGAGTTATGAAAGCTAAAATGCAATTAGATATTGAAACAGCTGCTCTACTCAGCAGTCATTGCTCAAACGCCCAGCAGACCTCCAGCTGTTAGAGAAAAGCCCAAACCCCCAAACAAAAAAAAAAAATCAGTCTCTTGCCTGGCATGGGGGGGGAGTTAGGAGATTTGCAGTGAATTCAATGCATTCCTTTATAGAAAAAAAACAGCTGAATGTCGTAGCAGCTGTAGGATGCTTACTTTTCTCTCCTCCGTCGCTTGTACAAGGATGAATGGTCCACGGTTGTGCTGAGCGCTTGCTTGGCTGGCCATGAGGTGACAGATGAGGGAGCTAGATGACAATCCCAACAAATGACACTTTGTGTCTGCTCAGCCGTCGCCCTCGACCCTTCTTGCTCCGCAGGCAGATCAAATGGATCCTCTCTGGCTGCCAGCGCATGGCTCTGAGCAGACAGGGATGAGAAGGGCGCGCTGGCTTTTCTCCCCTCTTCTTTGTATTTCAAACTCAAATAAGTTTAGACCTCGCTGCCCCTGGGACAGCAGCCCCCTTTTTGTCCTCTTTTCGCGCTCTCCTAGGAAGCCTCCACTGACGATCAAATCAGTGCCTGGGGATTATTACGTGAAGATTTTCTAAGCCCATAAATCTTTGCCCGGCAGGCACTAAGATAACCAAAATATCATGATTAGTCACTGGTTCGATTTGACATGCATTTCTGGGCTCTTTGCCTCACATGACACCACCATAACTCACAGCTACCAGAATAGCCGCAAGCGCATCCCCTTGTCCCCCCTGCCCGGGAGCCGATCCCAGGCGGGCGAGCAAAGGGGCCAGGGACCGGGCAGACGGAGGAACTTCCACCCACAGCCACAGCCAAAGCAGCTGACTTGGAGTGACCTGGCTGGAGATCACAAGGGTAACGCATTTGCACAAAGCGGTGACAAAAATAGATTTCCCCAGTTCGGCCGTAATAAGCCGGAATCTGTTTATAGAGGGGGCTTTGCATAATTGTGCTCTCAGTTACTAGCTGGGAACAAACCCAGAGCCCCCGTGGATGGGCCGGACCTGACTCGCTCAGCTTTCTCACTTTCAGTTTGTCCCAATTAGAAGCATGCATATGGGGATTACCCCTGATTTTCACCTGGGTCCTTCAGGGTCTAATTTCTACCAGGAATAGTAGCTCTGAGCGGGCTACACATTCCAACCTCTTAAAGTTGCTTTTTTTTTTTTTTTTTTTTCTTTTTTTTTTTCCCCCCTGTGTAACTCTGGGTGGAGGCATTCAGGAATCTCCTCCTGACACCTTTCCTTCCAGGTCAAACATACTCAGCACTTGCAAACCTTGACAGGGTTGCTAAATGCCAGACCACTTTACTGCGTCATGAGCCAGCAGACTTGGGGGCAGAGGAGGATCCCACAGGACTGAAAATTTTCACCTTTCGCTCAAGCCCAAGGTAAATCCTTTTTACTGTATTTGCTTATATTTATTTATGTGATGTCATGAAATTCTGGCTCATCCCTGTAGTCAAGGGGCATTTGGGAGCTGACTGGATCCTAATGTGGATCATGCAGGATGAGCAATTGCTCTAGTCGTCTTAAACTGTCTTGATAAGTAGATGATACCTACACATGCTCTGCTCTGTTTGTGGGGAAGGACTCCAAAAACATCATTCTTTGTTGCTGTATAGCTCTGAAAATTGATTTCCTGCTTGAACACGCTTTCTATCATGACATTATAGACCATAAATCTTGCTGAAAAAATCTTCCCCCTTGCTAGCAAAATGACATACACGGGCAGTGAGGATGAAGGAGGAAAGGGATGTTTTGTTTCTTTTTTCCAGTGGCTTTGCTTATGTCCATGTTGGGACAACTCTAAAGTATTTCGGATGTTGTTAGCAAAGCTGTGCTGTTGAGTCCAAGCTTCTGGTCTGATGCTTTTCGTGTTTTGCACTGACTGGAGACCAGATATCTCTGTCACTCCTCAGCAGTCATGCCTGCTGGTAATGAGGGACCAGGCCTTGAATGTTACTGCTCCTAAAGATACTTTTTCCCCCCATTTTAACCCCATAAGGTACCAGATTTCAATAGCATGAAGTGCAGATAAACCTCCACTCTTTCGAAACAGCGCCATCGCACTTTCCCCAGGAGACCAAGCACTAAATGCAGGGGAGCAGGGGGGGCTGTGCCTTCAGTGTAGGACTGAGTTTGAGGAGCATTTCTCCAACAGTTCTGGCATAGGCATGTCCTGGCACCACCTCCTTTTCACTGACAGTCCCTGTCCTCCATCAGCCCTTCGCCTGTGCTGCCACAATTGCTCTGAGGTGGGGTGCTGGGAGGCGCTGCCAGGAACTGATACTCAGAGACGAGTGGGGGAAATCCAAAAATACAACAGCAGAGAGGTCTCTGCAGCCCGGATCAAGTCCTCAGCCTCCCTCACTGTGAGGCCCCCAAGCAGATGCAGTGCCCCAACCCAGAGTGCAGCAGAGGCCGGGAGTGAGCCACTGGCTGGGCAGACAGCTGGGGACCCACCATCGGGAGACACCCTTGGCACATGACACCCGCCCGACACACAGAAACTGGACTGGTCTTCTGTCACTGAGCCATGGCCAACAGCCCCCTGGCGTTGGTAAAGCGCTTAGTGTATGACAGTAAGCCACAGAAGCTGGGACCGAGGACACATACTTCATTAAATCCTACTTCCCCCAGATCAAGTTGTACCAGAAAGGGGTCAGAGATGTGGAGTGGGCAACTGTGGGTTTTGCCAGCACCAGCCAAAGCACACTTTCCCCGTCAAAGTGATGCACTCCCAGGCAAAGGCAACGTGCCTTTTCCTCTCCCTCAGCAACACCAGGCCAGACGCTGCCCAGGCTTGCACTGGTTTTGCTGGCACGTGCGAAGTACCAGCACAGCACCAGTCAGGAGTGTTGTAGCCGCAGAGAGCCCACATGAGGCTCAGGCTGAATGTGCTCATGCCCAGAGCGATGCAGAGTTAACCAAACTGGTTGTGCATCACTTGCTCTCCGAATGAACTCTGCACGTGGGCTGCGATTCACACAGGTCAGTTGCCAGCTGATTACAGTGTGTTGCCACAGAAGCCAGTGCTGATTTCACTGGACTGATTTAATACCAGTGCCAGATAAGCAGGTCCTATAATTGTGTGCTGATTTGCTGCGTGATTGCCTCCCAGACCTACTTCATCTTCATGGCAAGCCGGCTAATAGAAATAGTAAGAATCATGATCCTTAAAGCTGTTTATTTGCCCAGATAATTTTTTTTCTTTCACTTATAATTGAAATAAAGCCAAATCCTTTCCAGTTCCTTGCTCTGGAGTGACAAAGAAAGAATATCATTACCGAAATGAGGTTCCACTTTTAGGCAGTTAGCTCTGTCTAAGTAGGCAGCCTACTCAGCCAGTACCTTCCTTTGTCAACAGACAAATTATCTCCAGATGGCAGCTCGGGTCTTCAGCACCTTTGGAGGAGTATTTAATGTCCATTAGCAAGAGAGCAGGCAGCGACTAAACAGCTAACTTATGAATCTCAGGAACAGACCTCGGACAAGGTGGGATGCAGTCAAGCCATGACCTTACTTTTCTCAGCTGGAATTTGGAAGATCAGATCTAATGTTTGACTCACTAGGTGGTGCTTAAAATTAGGGAAACATTACTGTTTCGATGATATATGATTTGCTGGGAATAGATAATACATTTTTAATCATGTGCATCATTTAGACTTTAAATTAGATTTAGATTTTAGGCTTTCTAGATTTTAGGCTTTTTCTGTTGAAATCATTGCTGTACTATAGCAGACAGTCTGCAATAAAAAAGAATATTCAGAGGTGAGCTATAAAAAATGTTGGCTTCCATGCTTGCAGTTATTATTTTTTTGCTATACAAAGCTGAAAGATAGGCTGAATTGCAATGCCATGTTCAGTGTAATCTTGCAAGCAGGCCATCAGTTAATAAACACCTCAATTACCATTGTAAATTTTCCCAATTATTTTTTAAGAGTAAAGGTTATGAAAAGAGTTGCACAACTAAAATTAGGCTCATTAGTAACAAGTGACTTACTGTAAAATATTCATTACAAAAATCCACAGCGGAGGATTTCTAAGCTGCACTTTGTTCTGGAAGAAATCATTGCAGTCCAGAGCACAACAGAGCAAACGCTTCAGATGTTTGATAATGTACCGCATGAACAAATATAGCAAAAGTGAGACAAATGATTAATGTAATAGCAACGATGTAGCATATAGGTTTTCTAGAAACTACTAATCAGGAAGATCATATTGATTTAAGTTGTCTTGTAAAAAATCATTGGACTAGAGTCTGTGCTTCATCCTTGAATAATCATTCACAATAGTATTTGGGTCACCCCATCTATTTAAAGCAAAGGATGTTTAGCCTGGGAAAGCAGTCTTTAAGAACAAAACATTAAGAAGGAGAAATTTTCTTGCAGCTAAAAGCAATGTGTGGTGAGATCATGTCTGTGTCTAAGTGCAGGGGAAAGTTACCGGCTTGGAGGAGGTGGGCTGAGTCTGTGAGGTTTCCCTTTTGGCAGAGGGAATCTGGGGGCACACGTGGCTTTAAGTACTGTTTGTGTGTGAAGGAGATGGAGATGCCCACAGGACACACTGCGCCCCACGAGCTGGGGCAGCAGGAAATCAGTGCAGGGCAGTGCATCCTCCGAGCTGTCGAGCTGTCGGAGGAGTCTGCAAACCCTTGGCACACCATACCCACCCGTGTGCCACCTAGCAGGGGTCTGTGTCCCAGGAGGATGCTGGCAGGAAACTTTGGCTGAGTGCAAGCCTCCAGCTGCTGCTGGGGAGAAGAGGTTTAGTGTGATCAGGAATCAGAGCAGGGATCCCAGCCAAAGCCTGCTGCAAGGCCATGCCTGCTAAGCCACGGCTTCGTGGCAGTTTTCTGTGGTTTTGAGGACAATGGGGAGGAGAGAATACTATTGGCACACCTGGGTTGGGGGTGCCGTGCCCCCACCTGATTTACGCTAGCACTAACTACAATGATGCGAGAAAGCATCGTGCATCAAACTGTGAAAGGCAACATGAAATAAGTCTTTCAATCAGCCTGTGCCTCATTGATTTCCTCTCTTTTTTTTCAGGTTCCCTTTCTTTCACCTCCCATGAAGACAGATGTAGTTATGAGTTCCATTGCTCTCTCAGTGACCTTCCCTGGTGAATAAAAAACAAGTTGGGAAAGTTTTTAACTTGGCCCCCTGTTTCAGAGCGACTGCAGTGGGATGAGTCAGGCAATGTAGCGGCAGGATAACGAAGGTGAATGTGCATTTTAACGCGCGCATTTCAGAGCAGACATTCTAATGGCCTTCACAGCACTTCACAGAGGACGGCAGTCTTCACCTTCTGCTTGAGGGTCCATCTGCTCCCTTGATGGCCTGATGGCACCAGAGATGCTCTGCATCTAGCCGTTGCTTTTTTATCCCCAGGCAGTCAGCACTGCCCACGCTGCAGCGGGGGCAGAGAGGGACCTGCAGCCTCTGCCCAGGGGTGGGTCTTCGCTCTGCATCCAGCTTGGGGCTGCTCAGAGACCGTGGCAGCTCCTGACTCTGCACAGTGAGGACTTGTATAGCTCTCGCTGAACCTGCTCTGCTCACAGGTCACTTCTGCGTGTACGGAGGCCCCCTTGCTATAAAAGGAACATTTCTGACCCCCATGAAGCCCTCCTGCCTCCCCAAGACCTTGTTGCTGGTGGAACTGGGTTCCCAAACTTTATTTGCTTGGGTACATCTAGTGACAAAAGCTGCAGATTTGGGCTGCCTGACCGCTAATGGCAGGAGAGCTGGATCTTGCTCTTCTGCCTGTGGTTGAATACACCCAGCAGCTCCCAGCTCTGCCCCTGCTGCAGAGAGCCGAGTTCACTCTGATGTGGTTACTGTGCTCCTAGTGATACAGGCACCCAGTACAAAACCAGTATAACTGGGATCCATACCTCAGGTCTAAGAAAATTATAAGGAAATGGAGACTGGTTCCCCATGTTGCAATGGTCTTTTAATGCATTTACTTGTAATTAGAACTGGGATTTGTTTCTGTAGGGATAGAAATGCAAGGAACAACCAATGCTCTGGGACCACAGAGGAGAAAATACAAATGACTCTATTGGGACACTATATAGATGAAATAAAGCTAAGAGCCTTCATGGAGTTTGTCGCAGATTGCAGAGGTCGCTCTGAAATCAAGGGGCTTTTCACATAACCTGGTTGGGATTCAGCTTTTCCATCCTCTTCCATTCCTTAATTCACATTCAAGCAAATGGTCTCTAAGATATAGACTGTTGCTTAGCAAAGTAAAGGTTACAGTGTAATCAGCTGCTGTTAATGCTGTTACTCTATGAGATAATGAGAGTCTGATGTGCACACTCAAGTGATCACTAAAGATGTTCCTAGAGTCTGTACAGTATTTCATCATTGCCATCCTCATTGTTAGCAGCAGCAACATGTTACCTAGTGACTCTGGACATGGTCCCTCCATGATCTGCAAGTTCCAGGCTTACCCTTGGGACTGAAAGGATTGCACTTACACATGCTGATCCTATCCCATTTGCTCACAAGCACTCGGATTTGAGAGGGGGAGACAGCTAAGGGGGAGCACCCAGGCCCTCGCACTGGGTAGAGTGCAGCTGGAATCAATTGCACGTGCTGAAGGTTGGATGATGGATGGCAAACCACCAGGTTTGTAGAGGGCTTTTTGTCTTAATGACTTCTGACTGAATAAAGCCATGCTGGAGTGTGGCAAAGGCATTGATGGGATGTGTTTTATTCACCCTGCTAACCTTCATGAATTACTGAAAGGTGTGTGATGAGCAAGCCTCACTGAACATTTGTCAGGCTGAGCTCAGAGCCAGTCCATAGTGGTATTTTGGTGGCCCAGTATATATTGGTGGCCTTACTCACCAAACAGGGAGAGAGGCTCTCCCTTCAGACTAGATGCAGGCTCTAAATTCCACTCCTGGAAGAAATTTCTACGGTAGTTATAAGAACTGGACTTCATATGTGAAGTTTTCCTCTCCAGGACTGAGTCCTGGCACACCATGCTTCAGCCATCTCCCCTCTTCCCCTGGTATGAGCTGGATGCATACTGGGCATGCAGATAAGTTGTGGATAGAGGTGAGCCAAACCCTTTATCCCCAAGGCACTCACCAAGAACTAATGTGCTGCGAGTTCATTTTTAATAATTTTTACTTTAGAGTTCTTGTGCCAGCAGCAATGCAAATATTGACTCCCTCAAGGAAGTGCAAGGGTTTGCCTTCCCAGAAAAAACACAGTCTGCTTAAACCAGCTCAAAAGACTGTGGAGATACTGGTTTCTTCTTTTTTTTTTTTTTTTCAGCAAGTTTACTTAGGTCTCATCTGCCTACATCAAGGATTGATATGTGACTCCTGAAGCGAGCAAACACAGATGCTCTGAACCCCAGCGGTATGCACCTGGCATGACAGTGCAGCATCAGATTCTTGGTACAATGGCAAAGTTTTCAAGGGGCCTTTGGATTTTGCCTGAAGTGGAAAAGTCGTTCCTGCATGTTAGCTCTTCTGCCACACCAAAGAAATGAAACTGTAGACAGGTAAACAGAAAAGCATAGGGCAGATGGACCTGAAACCTACAAAAGCCTTTGGGGGGAAATGTGAAGTCTGAAACACCTAACCAAACCACCTTCCCAATACTGCAAAGATTTATCTGTCCGTTGTCTCCCAGGTGGCCCACCTCACAAGGGCACTAGGTGTCTCTCAGCAGAACCATGGGATTTGTCCAACACTAGAAGGCAGCAGCCCATGGACAGGCCGCTCCAGCATTGCTGAGGTACCAAGCAATGCACCCGAGGTAAGCACATGCCCTCCTGAGGGACGCAGGTCACCCAGAGATGCCCTCTCAGGTGGACCGGCAAAATTCCTGCAGTAAAGAGTCAGTACTCTTTTGGGGTGAAGGCAAGCAATATACTTCAGCAGGATGCTGTGTTCCTTCCAGAAAACCTGGAGTGCTCACACTCGCAGAACTAGTCCAGTTGCATCCTCCTCCTCTGTTTGCGGAGGCAGCACTGATGTCTAGGCACCTCCTCTGATCCTGACAGTGGTCATCTCAAAGGGGAGGATGCAAACGAGAGCTGGAGTTAAATGAGAAATGTTGTTAAATGGAGCTACCATACAATGGTGTAAATTTGATACCCCACCATTGAAAGGGAGAGATTAAAAATAAATGTATATGCTTCAAATTCTGTAAAATTACAAGTAATGACATTACTACTACTTTCTGGAGATTATGCAATGACAGCAATACATTATTTAGGCCAACATTCACCATCTGGACAGGGTACAATCACGGCTTCCCTTCTTTTTGGCCTCTTCCAGTCTTCCTCTTCTCTGAACTATGGTCCAACAGGCAAGCTACTGCAAAGAAAATTTCTTTAATTTGCACTATGGAAATGACAAATCTGGTCAGAAAAAAACTGATTTAAAAAGGTAAGTAGGTTTATATATGTAAAGGAGTAGATAATCTCTGTCCCTACACCTTCATTTAGCTCACAATAACATATGAATATGCCTATGGCCCTGGTAAAAAAAAAATAAAAATAATCAAAATTAATATATTAGCTTCACAAACTAGGCCTGAGGCAGACTTCCAGCCCATCACTACGCAGGGAGCTACTGTGTGCTGCTAGCATACTGCTTCCATTACACCAGCTAAGCCAAAGCTTTGAAAAAGATAGATTGCATTAAGTATATTCTCCCATACTTTCCAACATCGGCACGCTAACATCATTTCCACGGATGGATGATTGCACTCCCTTGAAAAGAAAATGCTCAGGTTTAGGAGATGCCTTGAAATAGTCACAGCCACTCACATCTGACACCCACCAGCTGTAACGTGTAAAGTAACAAGCAATCTATGCAAACAAACTGCACACCCTGGTATTTCTACTACTCCTGACTATGGTTAAGAGGCTGTAAGGAGAAATAATAAAAAGAAAAATAAAGCAATCACCATACAAATCACCTGTCCATTTTTCCTCAAGCGGGTTTATTTGCCTTTGACAAAACAAAACAGCTGTTAAAAGTCTGACATATCTCCTGCAGGGGGTTGTATTTTGCAATTTTCTTCAAATGAGCTTTGTGATCTAATAAGTATTTTCCAGTTCAGAGTTTACAGAGTTGTATGGAAATAAGGGCTGGTTTTGATTCCTTTGAAGCCAACAGGAATTTTGCCATCAACTCTGGTACAAGCAGAAATGCATAGATAAGATTTGGGGGCCAAAGTATCTGTCCTAGCTTAATTTTTCAGCCTTATATACTGGCTTTCACACCTGACATGCAGGACATATTCAGCTCCCAATGGTCTTACTGGAATAAAGGTTGTATTAAAGATCAGACGCTTTACAATTGAGCTCCCCGTTTGCTATAGAAGAGAGCACGATGAGTTTCTACGCACAGCGTGTTCTGTATGGGGTGAGCAGGCCCTAGTGAGAAAGGCTGGGAATGGGCAGCAATAATCCTTGGTCAGGTGCTCTCATGCTGCCACCTTCACTGACACTTTAGGGAGCAGAGCCTTCAGCCACAGACATTGCATGACTTCCCTTGGGTTACTCCAGAAGCAAATAGGCTTGCAGGATTGCTTCCTACTGCCTGTCCCTCTGGAAAGGTTTTCATCAAATGTTGATTTTTTAAATTGTTTGTTTGGTTGGTTTTTTACAGCTAAGCAGGTAGGGCCTTCTCCTGATCTTCCTCATATTTTCAGAAAGGAGTTCCTGCAGAAAATGCCACATTTCCACAGCCTCCAGAATTACAACACATTACCACAACCTCCAGAAGAGAGGTACTGCAGAGAACTTAAGTTCCTGTAGGCCATTTGTGGTTCCCCATACATGGAAATTCTCAGCTACAAAGACAAATGGATCGAATAAATAGGCATCACTAAGACATCAGGAACAAAACTGTTCAGGGAGGGCATTTTCGAAGGCAGAAAGAGCAGTTAGAGGCCAGGGTCCCTTCAGGCAGCTAAACGATCCTAATGGCCATTGCCACTCATGATAATGTCCTTTCTACTTATTGAAATGTAGTGATTCTGTTATCAAGGTGACACCAAACTGTCTGATTTGGTTCAGGACAGCGTTGTGTAAGAGGGGCACTTTAGAAACACTCAGAAAGTTCTGGCAACTGCCCTCCCATGAGGCCACTGCTGTAAGTCACTGCTGTCAGTAAATCCTGTTGCTCTTAATTGTTTGGGTTTCTCTGAGAAACAAATATTTACCAGCTTCTGGTTTGCACAGTCTTCTAAAGGTCACAGATGCTGGCTCCAAGGGGAGCCAAGCTATTCAACCTTGAACTATTTAATGTTGGCTTCCTGTGTAAGCTTGTGCTGCCATAAAAGCAGGCATCACTATGGGATTTATGTGTAAGGATGGAGGAGTAAAGTTCTTCTCCTCTTGGCCCATTTCAGTATGTTATTTTTAAAAGCTTATGCATTCAGTGATGGAAACACATGCCTTCATTCTGCTTATCCTTTTGGATGGGGTTGGTGTGTTGGATGCTAATGGTCTGCTGGGCAGTTAGAATTACTTTCTCCTATAATAAATCTGGATCGAGGGGAGAGAAAAGGATTTTCTTGAGATTGTTATTAGTGGAAAAATTTGTAAAATTTTGTAAAAAAGAAGGTCCAGGTTTTCCAAAAGTATTATAGCCGTTCTATGTCCACTACACAATTATATGTAGCTCCAGAAAAGCTACTGGCCTTATCTCAATTTCCTAAGACTATTCAGACAAGAAAATCTCTCTGGCAGTTATTTCTTATACCTACCTTTCATTTACTCATGACCAAAAATCCCAACCAGGAGAGTTGCTGGAAAAGTTATTGTAAAATTTTGTGCCCTGACTCTTTTCATGCTGACTCTTTTCATTTGAATTACATAATTTCTAATAACACCAATCACCTTCATACTCATCTGAGCTACTTGCCAGTGAAGGCAATAAACTATGTGCTGAGCTACACCCTCTGCCTGGTGCAGTGGTTTTGGATCTGACTTTTAAACTTTTAGTTATTTCTCCTCTTCCTTTTCTGCTTTGTTTTGGTTTTGGTCTGTATAGGCCTTAGGGAAGGTGAAGCTTCACATGACTGGGAGCTACCAGTTCTTCTCTTGGCTCGAATCTTCTAGTTCTTGCTTGGGCTCAGCAAGAACCAGCTCGCTTTCTTTTAAGACTCATTATTTTTGTCATCTGACCTAGAAGAATCACAAGAGACCAAGGCCCCACTTAGGAGCCCCTTGCATGCAGGTTAATCATGCCTTGGGAAATAAAAGGTTTGCTTTCTTACCCCTAGGGTGGAAATTGGTAGGATTGACATTGTTTTCTCATTTTATTGCTCTCCTCAGTGTTGTATGTTTCCTGCACAAGCATCACATGTAATATCACCCCTATATGTTACATTTATGCAGGCCAATAATATCAGCTTTAAACTAGGAAACACTTCCTAACAGTAAAGATAAAATTCTAGGGTAGGTTGCCTAGGGAGGTTGTAGGGTTGCCATCATGGGTGGATCTTTAAAGTGTGCTGTAAAGAATATAGTCTCTACAAATCTGCCTGGAATTAGGCAAGTATAGCTGCTTGGGCTTGGAGGCAAGGAGATGGATTAGATGGTCTTTTGAATCCCTCTGAGGGCTGTCCTCTAGGATCTTCTGCTCATGATAAACCTTCGATCACAAAGTGCTCTGAACTATGGGGGGGTTGTGTCTTATGAGGCCTTGGTGATTCACACAAGTGATTTTCTAAATAGAGATGCTTTGCTGAAAAACAAAAGCCTTAAATAGGAAAAAGCTTGGGACACATGCTGGTGTGTGACGCTTTGGAGATACCGTAATTGCTCTGCTTGGAAAATTTACTGAGCATGTGAGTACGCTGAAAGTGTAAGGGACAAAGGGCATGCAAAGCGTCTGCCTGAAAGCACTGCCTGTCTTCAGAGGAAGAGCCATTGGAAGCTCATTGCCCAACATCACTGCTGTTTAAAAAGCTGCTCCCCGGGGATGTCATGACTTGAGCACTTCTGCTGAGATCAATCGGTAAAGAATGCATTTTTGACAACTGACTGGAGTAGTACGGAAATGAGCTCCATCACCACTGACAACAGAGTTCTTCGTTCTTTTTTCTTTTTCTCCCCTGCCTCACAAACACAGTTTTCTATCTTATTTGAAATTTGAAGAAGTAGTTCTTGTTCTGGATATTGGGATATTAGGAATTTGCATTTCTAGATGTGCCTTTCCTTTGGTTGTTTTTCCTTGAAGAGAAGGAGCAAGGCATGTGAAATATCAGTAAGCCAAAAAAATCAATAAGCAAGAATGTAACAACAGCCATGTTCTTCTGTCAGATTCATCCTGTCTCCCACCAAGTCGATATAGGTGCAGGAGAGACAGCCCCTTGCAACCCAGTTGGAAGCTGGTCTTGGTAAAGATTTGCTGGGCAATGCAACACCAGTGTGAATGCTCGGACACAACAAGCCAAATTCTGGAGGAATAATGGGTCTGCATCGATGTACGTGAGCGTTTCCAGAAATAACTATGCCATCCTGCAATGCAAAACCACTTCCCCAATATGCTGGTTCATTTGCTGCTCAAGCAAGACTTTGCAGTGGAAAACACATCCAACCTAAAGAAGCTCTTGGAGGGCTGAATTAGTCCCTGCTTTTTGGGGAAGGACTAGAAGTCCTGGGCACCCAGGTTGCTTCCCCATGGATATGAGGAGCTACCTGCAGGACAACAGGGCAGGAAGCCCCGACCGAGCAGACTGGATGGGGCAACCATGGGAGAGACCAGGCTGGCAGACCCTGGTTCCCACTGGAGTGAAGGGGAGGGAAGCAGAGGTACCCGGTCCTCCCTCCCTGCTGCCCTAGCATGCCACCACCCTGGTGGGATGGGGCTTGGGAGGCTGCAGTCCCACCTGACACCTTTCTGAATCACACTCTTCCCCAGGCTCCTCCAGAGCCCATGATCTGCTAAGGCCCTTCTCCAGGTGAGCACTGGTGAGCCATGGGCTTTATACATGAAATACCAATCCAGGAAATGAAGTTCGCCCTCCCACAGGGTAAAGGATGCTGTTCATCTTATTTCCTCCCTTGCAGCCTATGTTCTTCCGAGTGTCTCTCTCTCCCTCTGATTCTCTGAAGCTGCAGGCAAAAGTGACTGCCAGTGTAAACCAGCATCACTTCAGCAACATGGATGGCATGGTGCCACGCTGCACCAGCAGATGACCTGGTCCTTGGTTTTAGGTCAGGAACATGACTGTAGCACATGCAGCTTTTCCTTGCTGTGCCGGACATGTGGCATAGGCAGAGCATGTTCCTCTCTTCTCAAGGGCCAGGGAAGAGCCCAGATGTCCCATTTATGTCACAACGACTATATGAATTTGATGCTGACTGAATTTTCTCAACTGTGTGGCACTGTCCAGTGTCATTTTCCCAGTCTCCACAAAGCTCTTCCCCCTTGCACTGCCCACTTGATAGCTCTCAGCTTTAGGATGGTCAGCAGCATTTTATTGGAGAAACAGTCAAAGCAGGGAATTAAGACACAGCCTCATTTGGAGGCATTAGTGCCTGAGTCACTGGGATGTCATTCAGGCGTGAGGACAGCTTGTGAAGGCTTTCAGATCACATGCGTGCATGACATTTAGAAGAGGTGGGTGACCTCACGAGAGATTATCTGAGAGATCTAAAATGGCCATAGAAAGTGGCATTGGAGGCTTTCATTTATCCTCACTAACCTTCAGCAGTAAAAACGGAGGATGAGTGCACGGATGTGCATGCAGGAAGTATGCAAGAAGTGCTGAGAACATTGTGAAAGCCAGAGGGCTGGTAAACCATACCCCAGCTCCGGTGACATGTGGCTGTCATGGAAAGCGGGAGGAGGACACTGTGTTTCACAGGCCAGAGTGCTTTATTTGATTTTGTGTGTGTGTGTGTTTGCTACTTGACTGTGGAGGAAAAGTTAAAAATTTGTGCTCCTTTCCTGGTTTCTGTATGAAAGCATGAATTTGGGTATTCTCCTGACCTTCCTAATTCTAGACATGGCCACAAGGCCAGGGCCAGCCCTGGCAGCAACTGTGTGGGCAACCAGAAACACTGAGAAGCAGACTCCTAATTATTCAACCCCCCACCAGCTTCTTCCATCAGTGACCCTGCATCTCCAAATCAGTGCCTCAGCACACACCAGGACAGCAGGTGGGCAGCAAGGAGCAAGGTAGTTTTCCTGATTTCAGTAACAGTAAGGATCTGAAGGGCCATGGGATGTCTCCTTAAGTCTTTGGCGTTCCTCTAGGCATTCATCTGTCGTGTGTCAGCCCAGCATGTACCTTTCTTCAGCCTGCTGGACCTGCTCTGGTGCCCCTGCTGAGCTGTCTGTTAGAAAATTGAACAGGAGGAAAGTGGTATGGCAGCAAGGATCCCTTTCAGGTAGCCCTGAAATCACTCTTGCTCCCTGGCTTGTTTTTCAAAGCAGAAACCTACATTTATTCCCTCTTCTGCCTTTCACTCCCACCTTCCCCTTCTCAGTCTCTAGGAGCTGACCACTCTTGTGTTCTCCCACTGCACTCAATGAGTCCATCTACTCATATGGATCCTCCTCGTGTCCAAGCAAGCATGTGAATACTGTTCTTTGTGTCCAAACTTAGAATCATAGAATCATCCATGTTGGAAAAGACCTTTAAGATCATCAAGTCCCACTGTAAACCTAACACTGCACACTCCACCATTAAACCATGTCCTTAAGTACCACATCTACATATCTTTTAAATTCCTCCAGGGATAGTGACTCAACCACTTCCCTGGGCAGCCTGTTCCAACACTTGGCAACCCTTTTGGTGAAGAAATTTGTCCTAATATCCACTCTAAACCTCCCCTGGCACAACTTGAGGCCGTTTCTTCTCATCCTATCACTTGCTACTTGGGAGAAGAGACCAACTCCCACCTCACTACACCCTCCTTTCAGGTAGCTGCAGAGAGTGATAAGGTCTCCCCTCAGCCTCCTTTTCTCCAGGCTAAACAACCCCAGTTCCCTCAGCCACTCCTCATAAGACTTGTTCTCTAGACCCCTCACCAGCCTCATTGCCCTTCTCTGGACTCTCTCCAGCACCTCTATGTCTTTCTTGTAGTGAGGGACCCAAAACTGAACACAGTACTCAAGGTGCGGCCTCACCAGTGCCAAGTACAGCAGGACCACATGGTCAACAGCCATGTGCTAAGAAGGACAGAAAATACTGTGTGCTGCGTCATTACAAAGTCCAGTTCACCTGCACGCTGACCTCTGCATTTCTGCTCCCGTCAGGGCTTGCATTATCAGTCTCCTGATATAAGGGAGATCTCTGAAGACCCATTCTGACCCTGCAAATGATCAGCTAGGAAAGTCGTAAGTATTAGATGAAGATGAAGAACCACTGTATTAGATGAAGAATACTCTCAATAGCAACTATTGCGGTACCCGTAAAAAACATTTACTAGGAATGCAGCATCTATAAGAAAGACAAATTGAATTCCAGTTTCACTAAAAATACAGCAAGGGATTAGATCCCTTTTCACAGTACAACATCCAGACAAAATCAAATTTAATTAGCTAGCAGACAAGATTTATCAACCACTGGTGCATATGAAACCCACAGTTGGTATCAGAGCCAGAACATTGTCACTTTGCTATTGCACTTGCAGTTAGTCACCAGTCTTCTGTAGGATATCTTTGAAAACATCCACTTCATAGTTACTGCAAAGTAATGTGGTGGGAAGTGAGTATAACATATGAACAGATGTGTTTATTTTATAAATGGCTTTAAACTGCTTCCAAAGACTCAGGAAAAATGGATTTTACCAAGTTTGACTGATCTTTTATCCAACCCTTAGTTTTTTGTCTCTAGAGAACTATTTTATCTAGGGGGAAAAATTAAGGAACAAAGCTGCAGTACTTTTGGAGGGCTGAAAAACTGGCATTAGGGGGAGTTTCCTTTGTAATTATTCATGCACCAGTAGTACTAGGCAGCTTGTATACCAAAATTAGGATTTTTTTGCCAAGCACATTACTCAATCTGCTTCACTTATAAAGCAAAACTCATTCAAATTAAATATGCCCAGATTAGGGAAACCAGGATTTAGTCACAAGGGCAAAAGAAAATTGTTTCAACATTTTGCCCTAAAGCTATTACCAAGAAAAATACAACTACTTTTCTTGTACAGGCTTCTCTGATTCTCTTCTCTCAACATCAATTTTTTATAATACAAAATGGCCAAAGTGATGAATTTTTATTACATCTTCCAATAATTAATTTACAGACAGCATGGAACAAGAGATAAATAAAAGGGCCATCTTTATCACCCTTGTGATTGCACTGAGCACAGTCCTGGTAAGATGCGGCTGAATTCAATGAAGTACATCTCAAGACCTTGATTTGGGGAATTCATGACCATAATCACAGTTGCACGTAACTACAGATGTTTTGCTGGTACAGTAAGTAAAGTAGTACAGTGGGGCCTTCCTTTTACGACTAAAAATAAGAGTTTATACCACCAGAGAAAATGCAAACCCACCAGTTTAGTTTTATAATTCCAGTTATGCATAAAGCCAAGCCTCCAGAATTTTAAGGCAAGTAACACTATTTGTTTTAGAAATACAGAAGCATTGTAATCTTTAAATTGAAAGTGATTAAACCAGAGTCATCAACTGAAATACATGCAATATCACCAAAAGTTTTCTGGTAACAGTAATTATTATTATTTTACCTCTACCTTTATCTTTACATCTAAGTTCAATGTGTTTGGATTTTTCTGTGCAGATGACCAGAGAAATCATTAGAGCATGTTTTTGTTCAGTGACCGATGATTAGAAGTCTCTCCTGGAATGTGCCGAGGTCTTGGTGTCTCATTAGACTAAACCCTTTGCCGCTGGCACAGCCCAGTAACTATTTCTGGTTTTCTAACAGAACATGTCTCCACCACATTGTTGAGCAATTTCTCAGAAAAAGATGTTCAGTTAGATTAAAGAAGTCTCCCTTTCGGCACTGGGACAAAAAAAAAAAAGAAAAAAGAAAAAATTACAGTGCAACAAACTGGGTAGGGAGTTAACAAAGGAAACTCTTCCTCTGCTTTACATGCATGGAGCTTAGCAACACCAGGGCAATATTGTCCCTTTGATTTACTGTCACACCAGCACCATGTAGATACCAGAGTGTAGGGATGATGTTGAAACCTGGCTAATGGCTTTAAACTGGAAAAGGGGAGATTTAGATTAGATATTAGGAAGAAATTTTTCACTCTGAGGGTGGTGAGGCACTGGCACAGGCTGCCCAGAGAAGCTGTGGATGCCCTGACCCTGGAGGTGTTCAAGGCCAGGCTGGATGGGGCTTTGAACAACCTGGTCTAGTGGGAGGTGTCCCTGCCCATGGCAGGGGGGTTGGAACTAGATGATCTTTAAGGTCCCTTCCAACCTAAACTGTTCTGTGATTCTATGATTCTGTTTTGCTTTATTTTTGCTTTATTATGGGTTCCTCATTAAGTAGGTTAGGTGTCATGGGGTGGAGGTGAGTTTATTTCTCTGTTGTTCGGTCATGATAACTCTTTATTTCATTGCAACCATTCCCCTGGCTTCACTGTCAAGGGGTGGTCATATATCATCTCATTAGTGAGGTGTTAATATGTAGCTGCTAGCAAGTTTGGCTCATACTGATAAAGGCTGGCACGTAACCACATGAAATAGGCATGTTTTAAGCATGATCTGTTGTCATGTGTTTCTGTGCTCATCTTTCATTGTAAGAGCTCAATCTTTCCCTAAATTTGTGCCAAAAGCTAACATCTGGGGGGCAAAATTTTCCATGCCAGAAGTAACAGACTGCAGAGCTGCTTGAGGCTTCTCTCACTGGTACTGTGTGTACAGTCAGACCCTCAGACAAAGCTTAGATGAAAAGTACCATCACCAGCACATGATGGTTCAGACCAGTCAGTTGTTAACAGTTTGCCAGCTCAGACACAGAGAGCATTCAAAGCTCCCTTTTTTTCTAGTACTTAGTTGCTAATTTTATGCTTTAATAAAGCTTCCTTGTATGCTAAGACCTAAACCAGGGGGGGTCCTCACTGATCCCCACACCCCCTAGCCATCAGCCTCAAGATGCTTTAAAACTATATATATATTGTGAAATTTCATTTAAAATAAAACTGAAGCTGGGAAAAATTATTCTTTGCCTCTGCATAGCCCCTCCCCACCATTAAGATATTTCGATGGCCACCGCAGGTACCCCTCTACTTTGTAGCATGGAGTTGAAATCTGGCAAAAGAAGCACCCTTCTGTGTCAGGGATGGGATTTTTTCTTTCACTTACACATTAAGATGTCATGAGTGGAATGTGGTCCTAGCTCTCCCCATCCCCTGGAATTTCCACTATGAATTTTCCTAACTGTGAAAGGAGGGGAAAAACGTGGCTTCACCTTTCCGCAGTTCTCTGAAATGAGTATTTTTAAAGTGAGTAAAGAATAATAAAAGCTGAGGCCCTGACTCATCTCGCCTTCAACGTGCTTTTGGCTCAAGGGATTGTGTTTTCTCCTCTTTTTATCACTTCCATACTGGCGGGAACAACGCAGTCCAATATCAGTGACTGATAATGCAGTGTGGAGGAAAATTGTTCATTTTCCATTGAATAGACACGTTAATCTTATCGGTATGTAAATGAAAGGTGCTTCTGATGCATTCTGCCTCTTCACACTTTCATTTCAACCTGTCTTTTGGGGATGTTCGCCTCCAAGGAATGCATTAAGGCAAATCAGCCATAAGCGTATAAGGATGAAGCAGGATAGTAAGCAATGTCCGTATTGCACATTGAAAGTACAAAACACAAGAATGTGCTTCCAACTGAGCTGCAGCAAGTAGAGCTCCTTTCTAATTTCCTGTACAAAGCCATGCAAATATATGTAATAACTTAAAACACAAAAATATTGCCAGTTCGTTTTTGTATTGTTTGATGTAGCAAACAAGAATTAAATGGATGTCGTTGTTAGTAATATTCAACTTGAAATCTGTTTTCTAACGAGAATAATTATCTTTATTTTAATTGAATAAACAAGAGCCAGGCAGAGAGTTTCAGTGCAAGTAGAGTAGTTTCAATCAACAGTAGAAGAATATTATTACAAAACAGCTCCTCTTATCCCTTCACAATAAATAACACAAGAGAGACCAAGGAGAACAGTGTATTAAATTTCTCTAACAATAAGATCTCATTTCCAAAAATAGAGTATGCATTGAGCAGTCTTTATTTATGTACAGTCCGTATAAAACAAGTGTCGGGGATTAATCATCGTATGTAAGAGTTGGTACAATCATACATGATTTTTGCTCAGCATCAGTATTTCAATGTCCCCTTTTTATTTGGACTTTTGAAGACAGTGATCCTTCAACCTGTACTCAGGAGCATGTCTCATCAAGGCTGGTTGACCTGTTTATTTGAATAAAGGTTGCAGGTTTTCTGTCAGCTAGCTCACATCTTGTATTTTCATTGTATAAAGTAAAGGTGATGCATAAACATCAGAATACCAGTGCATTTTAGATTCTCAAGAAAAATAAATGTTTTGGCTCTACGACAAAAGAAGAATTTAGCTAAACTCATCAGAATGACCATCCCTTTCAATGTTTTCATTTCCTTTATTACACATGATACACGATTCCTGTTCTATAACCAGGAATACACAGCAGGAAATTAGACATTACATTCCTCATTTATTCTGCATTTTGTCAAATCATTTTAAAACTGTTTTGTCCGTATTGACTTTTTTTCAAAAGGAAAGAAACCAAATTAATTGCAAATATTGATTTTTTTTTCCAAGTATTTATTCTACTTTTGCTCAAACTTCAAATTACACTATTCCTTGTTCTCAGGCCAAAATCATTCCAGAATATATACACACTGATTGCTATGTGTTCTGTTTTATTTCAGCAGTACTTTCCTATGTTAAGTAAAATGGATAACAAGAAAATATTGATATCAGTGTACAAAGAAGATGCTTCCTATGGGGTGTTGCAGAATTAGGAAGTTCATGATCTTCATACAAATATATAAAATATTTCAGATTATCTCCATTCACTGGAATACATTCGGTTTCTCTTGTCAGACCTGTGTGACAAACATAAGACCAGAAATTAATCTTTTATCAGTGCACTCACCCATATTTTGAGAGCATGCACAAAAGTACTTGTAAGTCGTGAGGAGGAGTATATTCCCTGCACCTGCAATTTTGCTTTCACTGAATGTACTTGTTTATACCCAAGCTTGGGGAATACAGAGTGGGTGTGAAACAAATCTTTTTGAGCCACTAGCTTTTTCCACCCACTCTCCAAATCTCTGTCTGATGAAACTTCATGACTCTGTTAAGAGCTCAGGCCTCTAAAACCTACAGTTTTGCCCTCAGTACAGGGTAGCTGCGGCCCCCAGGCCCCATCCCACTGCCCAGTTGCCCCCAGCTGCCTGGCAGGGCGCAGGGGGCTCCGGGGCTGCCCCTGCCCTGGGGCCAGCAGGGTCGAGCACTACACGGGCCCTGGGACACATCCCCAGGGAAGCCCCGGCACTGCTTCTGCAGGCACAGGTGGCAAATCCTGATGTATGGCACAGCGATGCTCTCACACCGCAGGTAGTAGGGATGCATCAATTGGATAAAAATCAAAAGAGTATTTAATTTTACCAGCAAATACTATTTACTGGTATATACTTATAGATATTATTTCTTAAATATTTTTTTTCAGCTGCTTTGGTTATCCTTTTCTCTTGCTTTTTCTGTTCTGCCCATTAGAGTCCTTACTGGTAGTGAGTCTCCTCCTTTGTCTCCTGCCCCAAATGAACAGTCCCAGGGATTTTCAGCCTCTCTTCTTTTGGTAATGTGTCTGTTTCTGTAACTATTTTGCTCACAACTCCACTCCTCCCCTATTTCTGCTCTAATTTCCATGACTGACCAGCACTGATGGCAGCATTCTAGACATGGTAGCATAGTATATTTCTGTGTTGTTTGTATAAATCCCACTGGAGTTAATTTATTTACTTATGTAAAGAGAGGTTGTGGTGGGGGTGTGTTTAGCTGCTGTCTGGTGAACGATGAGCGATTCCCATTGACCTGTCTACAGTGACTCTTTCCTGCACAGTCACAGCTAATTTGAGGCCCAGCATAGGGTCTATTCCTGTTCCCTTTGAAGTTAAGAGATATCTATGGTTGCTGTTGATATCAATGGTTCCAGACAGCTCAATACTGAGGAAAACAGGTTTTGCAATTAACTTTCAAAAGTTCAAGACGCTAACTTTCTCGGCATATATATTTAATAGGCTAAGATGTAAGTATTTGGGGTGGAGGAATACCTCTATTATTGAACTCATGAACCTTTAACAAATGCTTAGAAAGTAGAGAAAAAGCCACAGGACAGAGAAAAAAATGACAGCCTTCTGTATTTCACAATGTGTTACATAAAATGAGTTTTTGCTGTGCTCCTGAACGTGTGTAGGCTGTACACAGTTGAACAAATACTGGAGGGACATTCAAAAAGCTGGAATGGCTTAGCTTTGAGAAGAAACACTTCCCTGGAGAAAAGAGGTGCTATTAAGAGAAACCCTGCATGGCTTACACTAACTGCTTGAAAGTGTTGGTGACTTTTGGGTAAAGAAGTCAAAAGTTAATTTGACTTGAAAAAAAGTGAGGGGGTGTCATTGTCCATGGGAAAGAGGTCATAAAACCACACGTAGCGCTACTAACGCACTCTATGGACATTAGCAAGCAAACAACATAATCACCTCGTAGCCTGATTCAGTAAGGCAATGTACTATTTTTTTTTCAGTTGAAATTTCCTTCCAATCAGGTAATTTTAGGTACTTATCTTTCTGATTTCAAAAACAAAATCCAACTTCAAGGCTGTATTTGATGGCTCCCCAGGATACACAGGCACGTGTAATCCTGTCCTATATAATTACTGCCTGCCTACACACGCTCTCCTTGTGTTTCAGTCAAGTATTCTCCTTTCTCTCTCAAACTGTTCTGTGCCTGTTCCTGAATATCACAAGGTGACTGTTCGGTAGCGGTGGGTGGATAAAACACTGCTGGCTGTGATTAAACCCGAGCGCTCAAGCCCAGGATCAGAAAAGAGGCGTGCAGAGTGCTGCAGGCACATCCAAGCATAATGTGGTCCTCTGTGTCACAGGTGTTTTCTGATCCTTCTGCTGAAAAAGGCCAACGTCAGGTTCTGCCTCCAAACGCATCATGGGCAGGTTTGTGGTGTGAAGGACAGCTCTAACTTAGCATTCTGGTTTTTAGGATTACATGGGATATTTTTATACCTCTCTAGCAGATTCAGCGTCTTAGATGATAAGGCTGTGTTTCCTGCAGGTGTCATCCTGGAGGAGACATCTGCCCTGCAGAGACCTTCGCGCTCATCTTCCCCCACATTACTCTCCAAGTAGTTTAGCCTTTCCTTATCTCCTGAGCTCCTAATACCAGCTGTCCTGTGCTACGCACACCAAGCTCACAGGGATCTTGATAAAAAGGGTACAAAGAAGATGGAGCCAGACTTTCATCAGTGGTGCCCAGTGACAGGACAGAAGGCAATAAGCACAAACTGAAACACAGGGAATTTCACGTAAGCAGGAAATAAAAGTTCTTTTACTGTCAGAGCAGTCAAACATGGGAGCAGGTTGCCCAAAGAAGTTGTGGAGTCTCCACCCTTGGAGATATTCAAAACCTGACTGGGCATGGCCCTGAGCAGTGACCCTGTCCTGAGCAGGGGGTTGGACTGGACAGTGTCCAGAGGTGCTCTCAAGCCTCAGCCAGTCTGTGGGTCTGGGAAGAGTCTTTGCTAGTCTCGGGGGAAGCTGTCCCCCACTCACGAGGGCCAGAGTGGATTCATGGGCCAGGTGCAAGGTCCCTGCTTGCCCCTGCTTAGCTGTGGAACTGTCAGTAAGTTTACAAACTAAAAACCAGGGTGTTATATACTGTATTAGTCTTGTTAATAACCCAAGTAATCTGGCTGCTGGGATTATTTTTAGCTGCATGCTCCATTTCTTCAAATGCTCCCTTGTCCTCCCTTCATTTAGTCATAGATCCCAGATCTTTGACACCTAGCTCCCACTGAAATCAATACAAATATCACTTCATATCTTTATGACCTCAGGGCTGAAAGGTCCCAGCTGGCATCATATCCCAGCCAGCTGAGCAAGCACTTCTCTTCCGTCTCTCACGGCACAGGACTCTCACTAGGCAGTGGACCCTCCAAAAGATCTGCTGTCTCCAGTTCCCCCAGTTACAACTGAACCACAGCAACTCTAGTCAAAGAAAACTCAGTCTTCAAAGGGGCCATGCACTGACAAGACTAGTTAATTAACAGGAGGAAGAAGAAAAATACTGCAGCCCCCCAGGAACCCTGCCACTTGCCATCCAAATGCAGAAGCAACCAAATTGTTGTGATGACGAGCCTTGCCTCCACACTAAGGTGCTAAGGAAAATTAAGGCCACTGTTCTCAAATTTTGTCTAAAGCACACTGCTTGCAAGCAGTGCTATTTTAACACCTGCTAATAATATTATCTTTCTCTCAGGTGTACGCTCTGCTCTCTGGTTGCTTATAATTGCTACCTGAACTCCCTCTGCAGTCAGCGGACCCTCTATTATCTCCCCGTGATGCTCTCATCCACTCAGACCTCCCTCTGGCCAGCTCCAATTCTCTCTCTCCCCGCTCCCAAAGGCATGTTATTTTTAGAGCTCTAACTCCTCCAGAGATCAATAGGAGTCTGTAAACTCAAAAATAGGTTGCTTATGGTACATTAATAATCCTCACAGTTATGTTCCCCGGTTATTCTTTCAGCTGCTGCAGCTTATCTACTAGCGCCTCTCTTGCCAATCCAATCAACCTTATTCTATTGAACAACACTCTGCCATTTTAAAGAAAACGGGAAAGGATGTACTTGACAGCAAATGCTTAAATGTTGTCCTGATCAAGGGTGGACATAAGCACATGCTTAGGAGCTTTTTTGAATCATGGAATTACGTGTTTTTTCAGCCGTCAAGAATTTCTTCGTTCTGTGTCTGAGAACCTGCAGGGCTGTGATTGCAGTCAATGAGATGCCAGTGTTAGCTTCTGGGACAAAAAAGACTGGGTCCCCGAGTTTTCTAACCATGGGAAAAAGCAATGGTGATTTTTAAATTAAAAATAATTTAATTTTTGTGCTACTCAGTGTAGATGCAACTTCAAAAATGCATCTAAATAAATTAATGCATTGTAAAATCTCACTATGCTTTTTCCTTCAAAATTACATTTTTTAATGTTGCATCTCCCTTTTATTCCCTGAAAATATGCCCAAACTGGTTAACAGCAAACAGATGAAAGATTTACTCTAAAAAAAGCACCAGTAATTCCAACTGTCAGTATTTTCTGTTCTTATACAACACGTTAGCTGAAAGAAGATGAAACATGAAAAGAATTCAGATTTTGACTGTATCTCCATACTTGCAATAAAATGACCACATTCGGTGCTAATATTATATAATTAAGGACCGTGCATGAATCACCTGAGGGCTAAATAAAATTTGTCTTTATTTGAACAGTCTCCAGGCTTATATATTTAACCTTAAAATGCTGTTAAGGCAGTCTGGTTTATAAGAAGTAACTTTACAAAGGAGCAAAGAGACGTATCCCATTAGCACTTCATAGAAAATCAGTGATTATAGCAAGTGCACTAAGGTTCAGCAAATGCCTCCCACTCAACAAGCTTCCAAAGTGAACGGCCACATGATGTTTACTCCTCATCAGAACCCATTTATAGATCTCTTACTCACCACTACCACAGTCATACAGGCAACATTTAAGAAAAGGCAGCAAGAGGTCCTCTATTTGGGAGCGGACATTGAGGCGGGGGGGGGGGGGGGGTGTTACAGTTGGAGGACTGGGACTTTTCTTTACAACACTGTTTAACCGAGCTGTGAAGCAGGATTTAAATCATGCAAACTCTAAAGATTATAATCAACCAAAAGCATTCATTACATACTGTGGGCATTGCATATGGGCAACAGGTTTGGCTGCTTGGACAAAATTTTGCACTTATTGGAAAAAATTGATTAAAAGGCTGAAAAAATACCTCTTCAAAAGTGCAAGTGGGAAATGAGGGTAATTACTTCCTATGGAGTTAGGAGACCCAGAGAAGGGTTTTGTTCCCACAACTTTTAAATGACATCTGGGCATTCCTAGCAAATAGCACTCTGGGAATGAAAAGGGTATCAGTTTCGGTAAGGTAAGAAGGGGACAGAGTTCATGAACTTTTGTTAGTCTGGAGCAGAATTAGCCTAGAATTACAAACACATTGATCTTCAGATGGAAAAACCTGTGAAAAAGGTAAACCCAGGGACATGTCTACTTTGATTGCTCTAGTGAATTGGGAATGTTAAATAGAGCTGGACTGTCTCCTTTGATTCCCTAATTCTCCTACACATCTAGTAAAAGTCTTGTCCTTCCTGAGACAGTGACCCGAAGTGCCAAAGGATCTGCTTTAATTCATCTGCCCTCACTTCCCTTCAGTGAGCACCGCTTGCTAGGATCCTCTTCTCCTGTGCAACTGCTTTAACATTTATAGCATATCTGGAATCACCGTCCACACAGATGGCAGAAGAAGGAGTAGGAAGTCAAATGTGCTCCAGGTTAACATATTAATACCACGATGGAACATCAGAGAGAGGGTTTAGGTTGCAAAGGGGACCTCAACCTTTGACTCCCTCCCAGTGTTAGCTGGTTTACTAAATGAAAAAGCCTACTTTAAATGCTTTATTGCATGCTTTTTGCAAATTATTTCAACACATTTGTTGCATTTCTGTCAGGATAGTAATAGCAACTGTCATATATCTGGGCATCTCTCATATACATTTTAAAATATATTTGCTCTCATTTATATTTTCTGGGCATGGTCCTGGGCAGCGTGCTTTAGGTGGCCCCACTTGAGCAAAGGGGTTGGACCAGATGACCTCCAGAGGTCTCTTCCAACTTCAGCCATTCTGTGACTCTATGAAATACCGGAAATATGAAACAGATTGTCTTTTTTGGTTTTGCACTTCACTTACAGTCAATTGAAATATGTGGGGAAGCAGCTAAAAATAAAGATTCAGGTTGTGCATACACATACACACAGAGTTTCAAAACAAAAAAGTTCAGAACTTTTATTTACTTTAGATTTATCTGACAAAGAATGTTAGACAAAAAGGATGTCTTTTCCACTGAAGAAATTATTGAAAGCCATATGTTCACTTTCTCATACGTATGTTGTTCCTCAAACTAATTTACATCTGTCCTCAGACAGTATGACATGGGGAACTAAGGACAGTTTTGACCTTTTCCACTGTTTGTGGTTTGGTAGTGCGTGCACAAGGGAGCTGCAATAGAGAACTGTATAACAGCACGTCTAGTCAACCACAATAGACCTTTTTATTTAAGACAAGAAAAGAGTCAAGTGAAAACATTCCTCCTGTTATACTGTTGTCAAAAATTCTTGTTACCTACACTGACACAAAGCTTTGTCAGCAAAAGAACTTGTAAAAGAGACAATTTAGCCCAGTAGCTCTGAATGGAGAGATGGAGCCCCTAACTATCAAATGGGGATCTTTCAGATCAATATGTTATAGAATCATAGACTCATAGAATAGTTTGGGTTGGAAGGGACCTTTAAAGTTCACCTAGTCTGACCCCCCTGCAATGAGCAGGGACATCTTCAACTAGATCAGGTTGCTCAGAGCCCTATCTAACCTGACCTGAAATGTTTCCATGGATGGGGCATCGACCACCTTTCTGGGAAACCTGTGCCAGTGTTTCACCACCCTTGGTGTAAAAAATGTTTTCCTTATATCTTGTCTAAATCTACCCTCATTTAGTTTAAAGCCATTACTCCTTGTCCTATTGCAACAGACCGTGCTAAAAGGTTTGTCCCTGTCTTTCCTGTAGGCCCCCTTCAAGTACTGGAAAGCCACAATAAGGTCTCCCTGGAGCCTTCTGTTCTCCAGGCTGAACAGCCCCAACTCCCTCAGCCTGTCCTCATAGAAGAGGTGCTCCAGCCCTCTGATATTCTTTGTGGCCCTCCTCTGGACTCACTCCAACAGGACCATGTCCTGTGGCAGCAGATTTGTCTCCTGCCAAATAAAGAACAAATCTGTGGCATTTTGAAAGGTATAAATTGGGTATTTAGCTGACGTAACACAATTAAGAATGGCATAGCGCTGACATAATGGCTGCCATAACAGTTGAAGTGGTAAAGAAAACAGATTAGATATCAGTATGTGTCTGAAGCTCTTTGGAGGATTTTTGGCTCAGTGCAGAAGCATTAAACTGTGCATGGTTGCTAGGCTGTTCCCTTAGTTATTTGGAGATTGCAACTACTTGGGCACAGCAGCTGATTTATGCAAGTGGTTCCCAGACAGTTAATATGCATGAACAAAAGAACACATGAGAAAAATCATACATGTGAATATTATTCATGGTATGGCTTGTGCACAGGCTCCTGGTTGAAGTCAGCTGAAGCACCAGCTTGGTTTCTTTACATTCTATACATCAGATATTCTTTAACTTTCTAAAGCAAATTACTAAGTATTGTGTAAGCACAGAAGTCTATCAGTTCCCTGAGGGACCAATATTTCCCATTAGTTGTCATTGGATTAACTATGTAACAACAGTAAAATCCAGTGATTTGGATGGTTCAGCTGGTCTCTAGGACAGTTGTTGTCCAAAAGGAAAAAATCCATTATAAATTTTTCAAGCAAAAGACTTGTTCTTCACTTATCCAGCTGCAGGCATATTCTCATCTTGAGAAGACAGCAGTGCAGCTGGCTCACTCAAATTACATCATCTTGAAGTTTTTCTCAAGTCAGATGTTTTTTCTTCCCTCAAACCTCCTTCCCTGCCACGGACCAGAGAGCCAAGCAAAGATGGCAGCTCTCAGAGGGCCCAAGCCATGTTCCACGGGGCAGGGTCCAACATTTGGGAACCTGTGGGAGTCCTTCTTCTGTCTAGGAGCTTCACAGCTCTGGCTTCTAAGGAGAATCTCCGAAACCCATAGAAATTCTGGGCTGACCCCAGGTTCTGGTATCTCCAAGCTTCCAGCTGTGGATTTGCAGTAAGGGGTCAGGCAGCCTTGCAAACCTTAGGTGGAGCTGGAGCCCTTAGAGCTCCTGAGCTCCATGTGCAGAGTTAGCAACTTTGGGGCAGCCAGCACAGACCTGGCAAGTCCTGTTTGCCATCACCTCCCAGGACACTCCCAGGAGAGTTCCCAAGAGTAAAGGCTGCTGAAATACTTGGGAAAAACCATACAGAAATACTAAAAAAAAAAAAAAAAATTATTTCTCCTTAAAATTTCTTTCTCTTGAGAAGCAAAGCCTCTCATTTTCTTTCTGAATCAGAATCAAGCTTTTCCCAGAATTTCTTAAAGAACACGAATCCTAAATATTGATTCTCTGAAAAAACCTAATGTCCATAGAGCCATGATACTTGACGTACCCAGATACAGATGACCCAAATGCTATCGTATATGGCTCCTAACAGTCCAAGATGTTGCAACTAGTAGCAGTTTCAAAAGTGGAAAAACCCCAAATTTCATCATTTCTAGTGAAAAAGAAAGAACTTCCCATAACAAATGGGAACTTCCTGACTAGTACTAATTTAAAAAGTTTAGGATTTGTAACATTACAGATATTACACTCTCAAGAGCACAGAAATGTGTTCTGAACTTTTCTATATCTCCTTAGTCTTATCAGCCATTTTTTCTTTTGTTTGAGCATCTCTTGGCTGAGATCAGAAAAACTATATGCAATGGGCTGCTGGTTATCACCATTTAGACGAAGTAGCACCTTAATGAGCACATTTTTAGCTTATGGACTCACTACAGATGCCGGTATAAATATGCTGTTTATAGAGGTAAAAATCAACACTTTCAAAAATGGGAAAGCATATCTTAAGGTTTATCATATCTGAGCAGTTCATAAAGAGACTTAATTTTTAAGTAATTAGGGATAACACTTCAAAATGCTGTTACAATAAAAATCATACAAGTGCTGATATACTCCATTATTGGTATTTCTACTGCTACTGTGACTTTCTGGAGCTACTTTTAAAATTTTATCTCCACAATTTGCATGTCTTAAAGCACAGTGGCTGTAACATATGTTTACCTCACATTAAATTCAGGTTTTCATTTCATTCTTCTGCTTTTCATTAATGTTTTCCCTCCAACTCTCATAACCTAAAGTGCCATCCCTCTAAAACGGTTTCACAGACCCATCTTCAGTTGCTTTGGGAGAGTATGATGTCATTTGTGATTCCTAATGGGAAGCAAAAATCAAGCATTATATACCAAACACAGTGATTAAAGTTGTTGATGAGGAGCTGCAGTGGGTCTTTCTACCTCTGTTAATGAGAACTATGCTGCAGTACTTACTACCTTTTAAATTACTGCCTTCTGAAGAGAAAAAAACACTTTTCCTTGGTGGCACTTTACTAAGCTCTGCTAAGCTCATGCAGGTGTGTGCCTCTGATTATTATTCTTTGCAATTATTAATTAATATAGGGGGGAAATTGTTCTCTGAGTTCATGTTAAGCTATTCTCACTCACCTATGCCACCTCTGCTTTAAAAAGCATTTGATTCCCCTTCACTCAAGGCCTTGGTAGCCTTTTAAAGGTATCATCCTGATCGTATTAGCAAATACACCCAAATAGTCTGTCAATGAAGCCAGGTGACTTAAAGAGCTTAAGTTGTAAAAAATTTATGGCACTGAGATTAGAAAGGGATTTCCAGGACTGTTTAGTTTTATTTCATTTTCTTTCCCCATAGTAGCAACTCAGATTCTCAAGACAAAGGCTAACAGAGATGGTGAAACTTCAGGAATTGTTGCTGAAGCAAATTGATCAGTAAGCAAGCCAAGGCCTAAAAGCTGATCCTGCAAAGTGCGTATTACCTCCTTCAAGGTGCTACAAATCCTATTGATTTCTCCAGTGATAACCAAAACCACTTAGCAGCTTGCAGGCACAGGGCGAAAAATAGCCAGTAGAATGCACCTGGGTGGTGGTGCACCGTGAAAATGAAAAGAGGTTGCTAGGTCCTGTCCTGAAAAAAATGCTCAGCCTGGTAATTCTGATGTCTACAGGACAAAGGTATATGCAGAAGGGGCCGGGCTAAACACTATTTGAAATAAAATAATGATTCAGAAGATATGCAGTACAGAAGAAAGCAGCAATAAAAATCAACTACTAAAAGAAAAAGTCCAAAAAAACATTTGAAACAACAGGACATCTTTGTTGTACTGAGAGTGATGAGGGCTTTGTAAGGAGGCACTCATCGATGCAACATGAAATGCACCTGCTGAGAATTAATTGCATGACTGGGGTTTCTCAGCCAGGATGTGCCTCTGAAAGTGAAGTTTCCAGCTAGGAGAAAATGTATATGGTGGTGAGTCCTCTTGCTGCTGAGACTCCCTACAGTCAGCGCTTGGTAGTCCACCACAGAGATAACTGGCGGAGAAATGCCTCACAGGTCTGTGGCTAAAGTACAAGAGGCAAGAACACAATGACTGGTATTGTGCTGTGTAACCTGGGTTAAACATGGTCAAATTATTATAAAGCAAAAAAAACCCAGAATTCCTGGATTCCTTCAAGATTGACTTATGACTGCAGGCTCCACAGCCTTTGGGTTGTACCATGAGCTAACCCACCACAAGCACTACAGCTCCGAAGAGTCAAACCCTCTGATGTCCCACACAGGGCAGCACAAGCAGGAGGACCAAACATGTTTTGCCCTTAAAACCTTGCTGCCTGCTCTTGTGGCAGTCCCATTCACTCCAGTGGAAGCTTCACCTCACCAGCCTTGCACGTGCCTTGGCCAAGGCACTCGGCTCAGAGCAACCTACAGGCAGCTGCATGGGCCAACCACCACCAGGAACTGTGCCCAGCAGCGAAGGAGGACATTTGGTGTGGCATCACGCAGCCTTGTAAATCCTCAGTCGGTAGGTTGGACTATAACATTTTGTAAGAATCTTAATGGCCTGTGTCTGCACCAGACCCATAGGGTCAAGGCTTTGAAGGCACTGAACAACAGGTGTTGGAAGTACTTAGACATGTTACCAGGGTGGACAGGAAGCTGGAAATCTAACAAAAGAAAGCTTCTTGCAAGAAGTGCTTGATTTAGTTTAAAAATTTTGATTCTTTCTCAGGAAACTGAAAATCCCCAGACATTCTGTGCTTTTCTGTGAAAATTCAGGCCACCCAGTTTCATTTTTCTAGAAAAATAGTTGATTTGGGGAGACAGAAATTTGGAGAAAAGCGACTATATTTTTACTGATGTTTTTGTGGTAGGGTAAAGACTGTTCCAGTTGAATCCTTTCAGCATTCTTATTGTAGTCCCTCAAGCTGTGCAATAAAAGGCACTGTAGGAGTGGGCTATCACCCTCAAGATCGTGCTCTTTCATGCCATGTGAACTCCAAAATGCTTAACAGTGCTACATAATTAAATGACGAACAATGATTTTCAAGTAAGTTGTTTTATTACATGAAAGAGATTCTAGAGGAAGACATTTGCCTCGGACTTCTTTTACGCTGGCACTTCATCTGGTGCTAGCTCTCCTATCAAATATTAAAGCTTTACTCTAAATTACATACAAAACCTTCTCACAAATCTGAATGCAACATATCACACAGCAAAATTCTGCTGCTGGAAAGGTTCTCTGATTTCCCACCTGAATGCTCATGTCTTTTGTTATTGTCATGCTGGCTGCCACTTCATACTCCTGACAAGTTGGCGTTTTCTCCAGAGATGCATGCCCAGTGGTAAGCAACACTGCTCGCTATCTGCATGGTTTTCACATACTCAGAGGGGTTAAAAAAAAATTTGCATTTTTAAAATAAAAAATTGTAAGCAAGAGATTCTGAATTTTTATTTTGTGGGAGATGGTAGAGTTTCAGGGGCAAAGGCTGCGGAAAGTGAAATATCTGGCATGCTGCTGGTTCCTATGGAGTCCACAAGTATGTGCCCTCACTAGTGGCATTTCTAAAGTGCCAATGGTCTTTGTTGCCTACAGACATTTGTGGAGTTGATGGATTTTTTTCTTTAAAAAGAAAAGTTGAGGGAACTGAACAATAAAAAGCACATATTAAAACAGTATTAAGTTGATAAATGACTCACATAAGCATCAGTTAATCAGTTAAGACTGAACACATAGCCTAATAGTGGTTATTCGTATTCAAAATTTAAGGCATAGATACCAAATTTTCTTTCCCCTATACTTAAAGTGAGGTAGGTTACTTCAGAGATGCACTGGTATGTACAAAAGATGAATCAGCATTACTCTGTTAGTTTTGTAACCTGTCCTGGTTTGAGGTAAAACAGAAACAATTTTCTGTTCAGTAATTTTACTTTTTAGCTAAGCCTCTTCTAACTAACAGAACTCTCTGAAATTAATGGCATATTTTTAAGACTGTAGTCCACTCCCAGAGTGATAAGATCTGATTATTTATAATTTACTCCAAGGAGCGGTGTGCAGAGAGGCTCTTGCTTATATTTATTGCTATAACACCCAAGGCAGCTAACTTTGTTATTTGCCCCGTAGGAGGGTCGGAAGCGGAAAAGCATAGAGGGGTCCCGCCTGTGGGGAGGAGCAGACAGGACAGGGGACCCAAAACTGACCAGCAGGGTATTCCCTCACATCTGTCTCATGCTCAGTATAAAAGCTGAGGGATCAAACGGTCAGCCCTCTTTCTTCAATGGCCAGTGTCCAAGAAGGACTCTGCCTGTTCATCTGCCTTTGATCCCGATCCGTGCATTCCTGAATCCAGATTGGGAATCCAGTTCCTATCTGTCACTGAGTCCAGTAAGGGACTTTCCCTGTGCCTGCTGACATGACTGTCATCCTGGGAGCTTGATATGATTTTGTATATATTGTATATATTTCCTTTATTATTATTATTATTTTAATAATTTATTAATATTTTCATTAAAGTAGATTTTTTTTCCTAAACTCATAAGCCTCTTTCTCTCTCTCCCTCTTCTCCTTGGAGAAAGTGGTAGGGGAGAGCATCTGTCATTCATTTCAGTGCCCAGTCCAGCCCAAATCACGACATAACCAGACACCGTTTTGCAGACATGAGATGGTCAGGGGAAAATTGTTATAAATCATACTTTTCAGGTAGCACAATATAAGGCAGGCTGTACAGTCTGTTAATTCACCTGCACCAACAAACACATCGACACTCCCCCTTAGCTTCCATAATGCCTGTTTTTTCAGTTCCTACCAGACTTTAACATTGTCTGAACATTTTTATTTCGTTATTCTTCAGAATTCACTTATCCTCCAGGATGCTAGCTCTGCCATTCATTTTCCATTGAAAATACTCTCCATGTCTCATGCAACTTTAATGTTTGAGGGGAAAGGTCCAAGCATTAGGTGTTAACTTGTTAGACTTTCAAAAGCCATGTGTTCAAACCTTGGCAAGGCAGACTTTCTTTCATTTGTCCCCAAAGAAAACGTGCATTTCATGCTGGTTTCAGAAAGGACTATGTCAAAAAAGTGTCTGATCATGTGTGTCCTGAAGGTAATTGAATTTTGGTGCCATTTGTACAGACGTAATTTGGGATTAAAGCTATATATATTCATATCACAACTGTTCATGAATTTCAAATTCCAGAGCAAAGAACCTAGAAGCGAATAGCATCTTGTGTACTGCAAACACAACCTTTCTTCCTCCAGTGAAGCAAAAGGGGGAAAATGACAAGAGAATTATTAGGTTGGATAATTAAAGGAGAAAAAGCCAAGTTTTCTTGATTTGTTGTTTGAGAGTTGGCATGGGCTGAGGCTGCCAAAGTTTATTTAAAATGCAATGAGCTTTTGTACCTTAGAGTATGCCAAGAGTCAAACTGGTCCAACATTTTCTGATGGAACATTTCTCCACTGGGAAAGGTTTATGCTTTGGAAGGGTAACTTTTTATGGAAACATCTTGCTTTCAGCAATTCTCCTGATGCAACATGGAACATTGAGCGTGACCGATCTGGGCAGTTTCTTATCAGCTGCCGTGCTGGCTCCCCGGCAGCCTGCCAACAGGCTGGTGCAGCTCTTTGACGGGGGCTTCCAAGGGCCAACAACTTCAGGTCTGCCAGAATTGGAAACCTTAATTCCGGCTCAACACTCCCACCATCCAGAAGTTGCTGGAGACAGCTAGTTTCTCTAATCAGGGGAGAAGTATTCTGGGGTTTTTAACCTCTAAATAGTATGGTTTAACTCCAGCTATTCCTGCACCTTTGTGGTCCAGCTGAGGACAGGGCCCAGCTCTGCAGTATAACATAAATTGGCATGTCCAAACTGGTTCCACAGCCTTCGCCTCATCTCAGTTTCCTCCTCCACTGATCTCCACCTTCATTCAGGTGTGTGATGCCAGACACTTGTACACCCCATCTCCCACAGACTTGAAGACTGGACCATGAGATTTAGAAAAAAAAAAAAAGCAACAACAAAAAAAACAAAATCCAAACAAATTTTCTATTAATTTCATTTCTTTCCTGACTATTTGACCATGAGGGTTCACTTCTCTCCATTCTTCTCTCCCACTGCAAGGGTTTTGTAAACATCCCACAATGAATCGTTTAGAAGCCAACCCCCACGCAGATGTTAAGCAATAGTCACGCATGTAATAATAATGAAAAAAAACTTGTCCAGTCCAAAGTGATTTCTAGTATACAATAAGACACAATTCATGACATAACAACTTTGAGACAAAGGGAGGCACAAGGAAATGGCAACTCTGTTATATTGGGTATAATAATTAGCCAACTTACAATAGAAGCCGCTGCTGACACACAGCAATCACTATTATTTTTATGCAATAGGCTTCCTGAGCCATCTCAGGACAGTATTTTGAAAGCGTTTACCTCGTTAAACATGCAAAACCCCTGGGAGTTAGGCACTTAGCGGTTTTGGGGGGAAGCTGATGTACCTATCTGCATCTTTACAGAGCTTGAAGTATTTTAGAAGTCTGCCCTCTAGTTTCCCTTAAGAGTTACTGTCACGATGCAGTATTTAGATATATGTTTTGACTGTGATTTATCTCACTGTGAGAATTATTTCCTTTTCTTTTTCATGAAAAGAAAAATTAATAATAATCACACACACACAGAGCCCCTACTAACAACCCAGGGTGTAAAGCAAATATATTCAGCAATGTTCTCTACTAGAATCATAAGTAGAGTTGGTAAAGCCACAATTTCATTTGAAAACTACTACTTTGAAAAAAAAATAGCCTTTATTAATGACAAACCCAGTGAGCACAAGAAGAGAAATGACTGTCAGAAAAGACTCTTTTGCATTTTAGCAGTTCACATGGCTGAAGAGCCGCAGGACAGACTGTTACTACTGAGAAGAGAGGGGGGAAGTAAAAAGGCACATTTTTGTGGTAACCAGGGAAACCCAGAAGGGCAGCAGCATGGAGTACCACTTTTACTATTGCAGTGAAAGGCAAAAAATACAGCACGTTAACTTATACAAACCCTTTTTGTATAGAGACAGATGATGCCCTGATGCCTTTGCTGATAAAGACAAAAAGCGCACCGCTTCAAAACTAAACTGCAATTAAAGTTACAGAGACAATCTTCTCCCTTCACTTCCGCAGCTGCCCAGAGCTAAACTCTAGTGAGGGCTTTGCCCGGATCTTGAGTCTGTTTGAAAGCCTCAGCAAAGGGATGTAGCTTTGCCATAATTTCAGCTCTTTCAGGATTTTTCTGGGATTTCACTGGCACTTGGGCAGTTCGAAGCTCTGCGAGGCAACAGCACTGCTCCGTGCTGTTCTTCAGCTAGCTAAAAGAGAAGATGTGCCTGGAGATGCCGGTCAGCTGAGGGGATGTTTAGTGGTCCTCACTGAGGTGCGAAGGCAGTGGAGGTTATTTCTCCTCAACTTTTGGCAGCGTTAGGCTGATGGTTGGACTTGATGATCTTAAAGGTCCCTTCCAACCTAGACGATTCTATGATTCTAACTGTGAGGCTGATGTGGCTCACCACTTCAGTACGGCTGTATTGTGGGAACAAGGATGGGGAGTGTGGGGGTGATGGGGCTGGGGCAAGCCAAGTGCTGCTTCTCCTGAAGCAATACCCATCACTAAGCTCTCTCAGATTGATTTCTTTGCTTTTAATGCATTAGCAGCAAGCTCTGTGATCTTGGAAACACTAAGAAGGGGCTCCTTTCCAAGCAAGAAAATGGAAATCTCAGCTGTCTCTATCTGGGCAGCAATATCGAAGATACTCATTATGAATTCTGACTCTTCTGCCACCTTACCCAGGCTCTACTGCAAACAGCCCACGTTTGACTCTCTGTGCTAGTTACAGTTTCTAAAAATGCTGCTTTCTCCTGGTCATATGGCTTCTTCTCAACAGAATTCATAATGTATGAGTGAGTGTTGTTCCATATAAATATAGTGTGCATCTGATATCCCTACAGATAATATCATAGCACGATTGAACCGTGATTAATCGTGGTACCATTCATCCACCTGTTTTCTTTCCATATAACTCTGGCATGTGCAATAAAAAGAGAGGCCCTGAGACAACGGCCACATCTCTGCAAATATAGTTACAGAAGAGATGGAAGATGTCTATGGTGTTATTTTGAAAATATTCTAATTGAGACTGAGATGTCTTTGTGCACTTTGCAAATACTTTTTCTGAAATGCTTAGCACTTTGTATGAAGCAAAATACATTGACAAAATACAGCAAATGGGAGGAAAAGGAAGGGTGGTAAGAAAGTGATTGCTAACTGTCAAAACCCAGCATAGTCTTTCTCTAACCCACATACTCTGCAGCCTCTTCTGACTATTTAACACTCTTGTCCTGGATTTCATGGCCTTCTTGCCATGGAAAAGTGAGAGGTCTTAATCAGCTCAGGAAATTTGACAGCCGTCTTGTCCATAACCCAGACGATCTCTTCAGAGATGGATAAGCATGAAGGCAAGACATCATTCTCAGGCTGCTCATTTAACTTGACATATAACTGACTGTATTAGAAAACTACGTATTCTGACATCTGGTCCATGCAGGATATGCTTATTGCAAATCTTGCTTCTTCAAAGCTACCGCAGGTAGCGTGGTAATTCTCTCTCCTTTGGAAAGCTTATTGTTGAGTCATTTAATAGTTGATACATACAGCTACAGTACATATGAAGTTCTTTCACATCAGTAACCAGTATATGTTGTGTTTATAGGGTTTTGTCATTTATTAGAGCTCTAAATGTAAGTCCTTTTTTTCCCATGGAATAAAAAGATTTCTTCAAAACATAAATGGAGGCATTATAGCATGTTGTCTGTACAAGACTGCACTGTTAATACTTGATTTTGCAATCAAGGCAAGCATTTAGAAATGAGGTATTAGGATTGAGTGGAAGATATATGGGAGAACTAAACTTTCCCATGACACCCTGTTTTACAACACAAAATTGATTTTTGATTAAACAAACCGAAAAGAAAAAAAGTATGTTCCACAGAGAAACAGAAAGAAAAGTTGAGAGGAATCACCTGATGTTAAAAAACACGTATCCAAGACCAATTATTTTTTGGTTTTCAATTCACACCTACATAACCCACAGTTTCTGTGGAAAAGATTAGTTTTTTTGCTCAGCTCTGCAGAAAGGCTCTTCTCAGAATGTACATGTAGCAGTTCCTGTTGGAGCACTCGCACAGCTGCCTCAGTACGAGTCCTGGATCTGACTGCAGAAGGACACAGAGGCCCATTCACTCTTAACAATGTACAAATTGCATATTCAAATCTGGAGTGGAATTTTGAGAAGCACTTAAGTGATTTAAGAGCATAGTTCCCACTGAGCGGCAGTGGGATTGTGTTCCTTAGGACCTGACGACAGAATCCCAGTGATTTAGATGCTTCAGGTGCAAATGGGATGTAGGTGCTTAACTCCAAAACTGCGATCCTCAAAACCATGGTCCAACTACACCGTAACCTCAAACTGTGCCCATGCTTATCTACAAATACTTGCGTTTTGATAAACCTGCTCAGCTGAGTACCAGGGAGACATGCAACCCTGAGCAGCACGCAGAAACTTGGTGGGCTTCCTCCTCAGCACCTACCTAATCGCGTCAGGCTTCATACAAAATCACAGCAGCAGCTACCCTGGTTTCTTTTAAAGCACAGCTTGAGGAAACTGTTGCTACAGTTTAGCCTTTAGACAAAGTACACAAGCAATCCACAGGCTAAGGTACATGGAAGCAGGTTTCCCTCCTGCCAGCTGAGCTCCACACTGCTAAGCTCACTTGTCTACAGATTAATTTTAATTCATTTCTGCACAGCAGCCTACCTTTAGCTCGAAGTCTAGAAAGTCTAGAAAGGGTCCCCCCGCCAAGGTAGTTTGTAGTCTCCAGGGAGGCAAGAAATGTGCATTTTAATCCTTTTGAGGAAAGAAGGAATTGACATGCTTTATTCATGCATCCGGGCTGGGTATGTGTGATAATCGCTGAGCCAAGGCAGAAGGGAGGGGCCACCAGCATGGTCCTTCTCTTGCATGTTTTCAAACTGTTCTTGTTTTTAAAAAAAGAGTACTCAGATCCAAATCCGGAGGAGACAGTTCACAGTGTAAATCCAGTGTGAGAGGAAATGGCTTCTGGCTCTGCTAAGGACATTGCTGAAGCCCCAGAGAAGACAATCTGATTGTTTTCAATTTTTTCTATTAGCTGTATCTAAACACAAGCTTCACAATGCTGCTTGCAGAAGTGGCTCAAGATTTCTTAACAGCATATGTAGCACCATCTTCTTGAGATGGCAGAAGAGCAGATTTCTGCGGGGTAGAAGGTTTCTGAATGGACCTGTGTGATCAGAGACACTGGGGACGACGGGTGAGATGGGGTCTCCACCCACCTTTCTTCTCTCTGTAACCTTACAGCCATATTCCTCTTGGAAGGGGCCAGGACTTCTCCCTGAGCAGCACTAGTGTACCCTGGCAGTGGAAGACAATGCTGGCCTTCATCCAGCTCTTGTGACACAGCAATCAAGGCCATAGGCTCTGGGCCATCTATTCTGCACTCCTGTCTGCCTACCCCCAGGGTCTGGGGCACTTCAGCTCCCCTCTTAAAAGGTGAAGCCAGCCAGCCAGTAGGTGTTTAACAGAAGGTAGAGTCCAGGCAGTTGTGTCCACTGGTTGCTCATGCAAGAGGATCACCTCCATGGTAAAGAGAGACTTTGGGAGACACAGAGCTTGTAGGGCCTCTCTGAGGCAAATGAGCACGAAGTGGTGCAATGCGTTGTTCTGCCATCCTCCATGGTTACCAGAAACAGCTGCCTGCATCATTCTGCCCAAAATGTACCTGATCCCTGCACTGTTAATAAAATCTCAGATACTGGTGAGGGACATAAGGAAACACTCCACTGGCTCAAGGCACTCTAATGCCGTTGCATGTGATTTTCATACCAAGGGCATGCCTTGATGGAAATGGTTAGATGCCAAACTGCAGGTGGGGTCCCAAGGACTTGACTTTGCTGAAGGATGGTCAACCTTTAGCTCAAAAATTAGGCCTTTACCCTCAGGTCAGCACAAGCTTCTCTGGGAGCCAGTCTCCAGGACCCTCTATGGTGTCTATTAAAGTAAAACATTGAAGATGTTGGAGCTAATTGCTCTTTTTCTCATCCTGCCTTAGGGAAATGAATTTCTTTAATTTCGACCAAACTGCAAATAACTTCACACTTGGACATATGACCAAGTGCCTCATGACCTAGCAAGCTACTGCTTGTCAGCTGAGCTGTGGTGTTTGGCCACGTTCAACCTCTTATTCTCTACACATGTGAAGCAGAACACGAACATCTTCACTGAGGTTTCTACTGGTTTGTCAAACACTTTGGAGGATGCACATGCTCAGCAGTGACTCAGGTGTTGTCACTAATGTGTTAAATTGCAGTAACTTGACAGAAAACGCTTAGCTGCTCCTTAAATAAGCAAAGCTAGTTTGCCCCAGAAGTGATTGTTCAAACATATAATAGCAAATCTATTCCATGCCAGATTTAAGATTAAAAATAAAAGCATATAAGGAGTGGAAAGGGCTGTAATACTATATCATTGCCTAATTTGGTACTTTTTGAATGAAGGCCTTAAACCTAAAAAAAGGGTACATGTGAGATATACTCATCTTAATTCAATTTACTTTCAGCAAAATGGACTGAAAAACAAAATATACCTCTCCTTCAAAGAGACAGATCTTCTTGTCTTGAGAACTAAAAGGGAGAAAGATTACACTTTTTTTTTCCAAAATAAATGCTTCCATTCAAACCCTGAAGAGACAGACCAATTCAACTATTTTCAGACAAAACCACAAAACCAAGGAAATTGAGAAACTTAAAAGTAAAAGGTCCGAAATCCCTAATTAAATGCTTAATTAAGGTCTGAGATCCTTAAATAACTACAGCAGAGAACATACTCTATCCTGGTCTTTGACAGTCTTTGGGAAGGATACTGCACTAAAGAACAGCATGAATTGCAAACACAGAAACAACGGGAGGTTTGCTTTTCCTTGTATTCTGCCTATCTCAGCTCAAATACTTGGTATCAAGTCTTCAGATTTGTATTTTCTTCCATTTCAGTACACACTTTGTGTTAGTTTCATCTTATGTATAAAGACAGCAGCTTTCAAAGTCTTGAAATAACACCATCTAGCTATTGTCATCATCCTTCACTCAGAACAGGAGAAGTTTGGCTTTGGGGGAAGTATTTGTTCTTTGATGTTTCCTCAGTAAAAGCAATTTTGCCAGTCCTGCTCTCTCCTCATGCGCACCAGTATTGCTGCTACCACCGCTGTTAAAACGCACTAACACAGCAGCGGATAGGGGCCAGTTAGTCTGCTTTTCCCGTGGTTCATTTGCTAGGAGGCAGGGCAAGTATGGCCATCGCCCGCTTCTTCCCTAAGTACATTCATGGCCACAGCTATTGTGTGCTCCAAGATTACGTTTCTGCACTGTGAAAGGCTCTCTAAGTCTACGCAGGAGTAACAGCAATTTTAAGCAGAGGTTTGCTCCAAGGCAACAAACAGGAACAAAGACCCAGGAGAGCTAAAAGCTGAAGGACACAATTTATTTTTTTATCAGTTGAATAACTGAATTATTAAATTAAAAGCAATGTTATGACAATTTTACTGAAGTGGGGAGTAAGTTCTGAGCACAAAGTCTGAGGGTTTTATTCTGCTTTTGTTGAATCCATGTCTGTACGTGGAGCTCAGCCATTTGCGGTCAGAAACAAATACAGTCATATTAATATAATCACTGAAAGGAGGGAGACAAAACTAGACTTTATACTTCTTCTCAAGTTCAAGTAAAGGTTAGTTCAGCTGAGTTTTCTTTCAACTAGCTACAACCTGCAGCAAATCAAACGTGAAAAATAAAGTACGACCAACACCAAGAGTAGCAACACATATTCCTGTAGGAAATGCTTATTTATGCTGTGTACTTTGTTCTCTCAGTGCATGGAAATACAGCATATTTGAGACTGCTGCTGCAAATCAAAGGGGAATTAGGAGGTTAAAACAGCAGCAGATAGGGAGAGCAAAAACCAGTAACATCTGCAGCATGATGTTTCCTCAGTAGCGTTGCCAACTGGGCAGCAGATGTTGGGATCACTGTAATGGTGAGCTCTGCCTATATACGATGTTCTACCTATATATGGTGAGCTCTACCATTATACGGTGTTATTTATTCTCGTAAGGGATTTGCGACCAAGTGTGGAACAGAGGTAGCCTTGGCACTGAAAAGAGCTACACTTTTCAAAACAAGGCACACGAGGAACAATTAGGTGGCTGAAGCAGGCCTCATCCAAAGTGGAGAGTAGGGCCCATGTCACTTGTAGATGGCCTGCTCCCAGACGGGGATCACAAGGCTCACGCAATAGCAGCCGTCTCTGCAAGAGATGACAAAGTACAGTGATGCGGTAATTTATGTGGTTCTTGAGCACAAGGCTGTGAAAACATAATTAGGTAGTCTTTTATCAAATGAAACGAATAAAAACTATAAAACAAAATGATGAGGCACTAAATTTAGAATAAAATTCATTTGATTATCACATCAGAGCTGTGATATTTCAGATCATACTGTCAGCTTAATTGGCTACAATTTATGTAGATTTGACAAAACTATCTGAGCTGCTAATAACGTAGGAAGTTGCACTTCATGTATTGAAAAGCAGTTAGCTTTTTTACTCTGATGTAGGTACTTGAAAACCTTTGTGCTGAACACGTTTTGAACCGTTTAAGGTTAGAGAGGCTGGAATTACTTATTTCGGGTTCCTGATGACGCCTGCCATTACAGTGTCTAGGTGCTCCACGCATACCTCACACCTGACACTGTCAGGACAGTTCCCAGGTACAGAGAAACAGCATGGCTCTCACCTCACACATAACTCTTTAATAGTGGTCAGTACTAGCTCTTTCCCACTCTCCAAACAGTTTCTAATGCCCACGGTTCCCTGGTTACAGTTAGTTCTGCAGGGGTTTATATGTGTGTGCCTTGGGGTAGGCGCCATTTAAGTCACAGGACCTTCTCTAAATACCAGGATCTATTCACCCAGCAAATAGATGAAGTTTTAGGGATTCCTGACATCCTGTTCTGAGATTTCCAAGAGGAATACATTCCAGTGGTACCTATTGTTTAATGCTGCAGTTCATTCATACCAGCTCTTAACATATATAGCAGAGATGAGCAAGAAAAAGCCTGCTGACTGTATCCCATTTTCACACTTCACCGGTCCCTCCACACCTGACATCTTCAGCAGGCTTCCTGCCTTTCTGAACTTCATTTGAGGGAAGTCACCCCAGAAATTGCATCCAACTCAGGGAACAGACTAAAAAATTCAGTTCTTGCAAAAATCTGTCATGAGCAGCACTGATGGGAACGCAGGGGTTTCTATATAAAAGAGCCTGACAATAAAAGTTCAGGACCAAGTAATCAACAGAGTGATCATAGGAAAACAGTTATTAAATAGAAGTGACTCTTTAAAAAAAAAAAAATCAAAAAAGGAGAATTTTCAGCTTTCAAGGAAAATACTTGGAACTTTCTCCTGGAAACTGACAGTTCTCACTCAGGAATGGTGCAGAGATTTTTGGGACCACGTTGCCAGTGTGGGAAGTATTTTGTCACTCGAAGGGCATTAATGTTTCAAAGTGAGAGGCTCAATGAAGAAATTTCTTCTGTCTGTGTATAGAGGCCTGTTCATCTCTACATGTCTGAAAACTCTCTTGTGTATGGCAAAGGCAGAGGAAAAAATAACATGCTAATGTCCTAAAAATCAGTAGAGGGTTCTTGGAGTTATTACTTTGTACTTGTGTCTTCCAGCAATATAAACGCTTTGCTTGAAGGCTCAGTTTGGAAAGAAAATACTTTTTTTTTTTTTGCATATTTTATGTTTTGAAAAAACAAAAGTATCCATTCTTGTAGTTTGCTTTGGAGAAAAATGTTTTCTGATTTTTCAGTGTTTGTTTTGAAGTTATTAGTCAGTTTCCAAAACCACAAAAGAGAATCTTTTCCTAACTAGTTTATGTAGAAGCAGTTGTTGTTCGTAAGAATATGCCCTGTTCTTTACTTGGTAAAATCAACCTCCTAACGCATACCTTCAAGCTTTCTTAGGCATCTAGAGAGCGGAGTCTTTCCAGTCTGCTTTCCTCCTCGCTTCCACCATTCAACATGAGAATGAGAAGGAAACCTCTTCTTGGTTTGCAAAGGCCTGAGGAATGACATGCTGGGGGCTTACCACAGCATTTCGTCAGTGATACAGAAGAGACTCTCAGTTTGCGACGGACAGCTGCGGGCCATGTTAGAGACAATGAACTAAATTTTTACTTCTGAACACAGAAACTCTGGGAAACAAAACATGAATAACTTTTTTCGCTCAAGGAGATAACATGATTCCCAAGGTTCCTCTGATATTAAATTATGTCCTGGGGATTCCAGTTTTCTCTTTGAAAAGAAACTTCTAGCCTTGCTGTTTTAAAGTCTGAAAGCATGACATAAGTAAACTTAAAAAAACCTGAAAGGCAAATCAAAAGATCCTTAAACGTGCTGTTAAAAATCCTTAAAACCCTCAACTACCTAGTTTCTTAGGACAATTTTACAAACCAAAGTGACCTGGCAAAACTGATGGCTGGCCATAAAATCCCCAAGTGCTAGCCTAATCAGGGAACTCTGAACCAAAGGCAGCAGGACGGTAGGAAACCAAGGATAGAAAAACACAAGTGGTGCTTTGAAATTCACACAGGCCAAATAGTGAGTGGGTCTGAGGGTGGCCCACCACTGGGCGCCACTGAAACGAGCTTGGCTCCATCCTTTTTGCACCCTCCATTCAGGTACTTATACACATTGATGAGATCCCCCCTGAGCCTCCTCTGACTTTGGCAGAAGGGTCCTGCAGAAATTCTTGCAGCCCATCCTCCTTCTTCACCCTGTTGTTCCCACTCCAGCTACGGAGATTTGAGCTCCTGACCCACCTTGGCATCCTCTGGATGTAAGATTCCCTTCTCTCACACAAGGGCTGGCTACTTGGCTTAATCAAATGAACACAGTTTCTTAAAGCTGGGGGGCTGTTTCACAGCATTCTTCTACCAGCAAGGCACTGGATGTGTTTGCTGGACAAAATGGCAGTAACTTTGCTTGTTACTGTATGGCAGCTTAACTGTATCCCTCTGGTCCACGTGAGCACAGGAACAAGACACAATCATTGAACAGTGAGTGAGAGCAGTGACATCGGGAGGGGTAGATGGCTACTGTTAACTGAGATGCGGCTTAAGAACAGTATATAGCCTGAAACTAATTAAAATATGCAGTAGTCAGTGGAAAAAAATATAATGCATATTTTTAGACCAGGGTAATTGACATTTTTTGTAAATAATAGCAACACCAAAGAACATCTTGTAAGTATGGGTGTAAGAGCTCTCTTCCCTAAGGGACTAGTCTTTTTTTTTTCCCTTTCTCACTCTTCCCCAAGTGATGTCAATCTCAGAGGTTGCTCTACTGACAAGACTCCTCATTTTTTTTTGTGAGGCAGGATTCCCAATGTGTTATAGAAGAGGTAATGCTGCAAGTAATATAAAGCCTAAGCTGCCCTGGGAAGCTTTTGCTCACTGTTTAATCTTCTGTGCTCAAAATACAGCTGCCTTGCTTCTGTAACCTGACAAGAGAACTACCACTCAGCTTCTGCAATTAAACCACCCTCCCTAGTAGAGTTCCAAGTAAAGACAATAGATTATCTTCAAGTGCCAGTTGTGTGGTTTCCCACACCTTGAACAAGATAGGTATCTCGTCAGGAACAGCCCTGGCATGGCTCGGCAACCTTCCCTGACCGAATTCTGCGTAAAACTGTGATGACAAGCACTGACAAGCACTTTCTCCAAACATGACCAGAAAGTAGTGCCAGGAGTGTTGCCCCTATGTTCACGACAGATGTTTTTGTAACTTCAAGGCAGTAAATCTCCCTTTTTGCCTTTTTAGAAGTTCCTTCAGTAAGTATGAAAGTCTCCTTCAAGAGGAAAAGACTAGACTACTCCAGCTGAAGGTTTAGGTCCTTTAAAACCCAGGCCCAGCATTCAGACTCCGTGGCCCTTCATGCCACATTGCAAAAAGTCTTGTTACACAAAGCACCACACTTCGGGACACAAAACGTGAAGGGGTACAGAATGAAGAAAGAACCCAAACATGAGTTGCAGCAGTAACTGGTTGCAATTATATATATTCTCAGGTGAAACGCCAGTTTGTGCTCTGGTGCGTTTGCAGGTACAATCACCGTGCTAGTTATCACAAGAGATATCACAACCATCAGCAATCAATCTCAGCCATAGGAGGCTCCATTTGTCACAAATTGAATGCTTCCTACTGTTATTTGTTCAATAGGACATATATTTAGCCGATTAGTATGTGCTGGTTTGTTACTATTTTCTTTTGCATATGTTTTGCTCTTGTGCAGGGAGAAACGTACTCATGCGAAGGGAGCAGCAAAAAAAAATGTAGATGAAGAAAAGGAAAACGAATCGCAACTCATGTTGTATATTAAAACTAGCTGCATCAAACACATCATCTACAGGTCTGTGGAAGAAAAAAAATCTTTATGACAAAGAAGAGTATGCTAATTAGTTAATTATAGGTGATAGACCAGCAGCAGGGGATGACTAGAGGAATATTTTAACTGATAAGCACTTTATGACCTTCAGTGGATCCAGCTTCATGACTCGTACTAATTATATCCCTCCCACAAACTGTTAGACTCACAACTATGATCTTAGCAAGTCTATTCATGTTTCCTAATTTGGTGAAAGAGCAAGACCAAAAAGATTTAACAGAAGTTACTCTAAAGTGCAAATTATGTAGGAATGGGTTTGTAAATAATGAACCCACCTACTGCTTTGCAGGTTCCTGATTTTTGCTAATGGGTTTGCACTCTAAAACCAAGCATGAAAACATGGGTCAAAATAAAAAGAGAATTGATGGTGCTGACTTGCAATTTGCTGAAACTATCAGATGAAGAATGACAATACTAGGAGGAAGTGTTAGAAATAATTGTTGTAGTTGTAAAACATTTGGGGGTTTTGACATATTTATGTATATTTTTGATACTTTTATGAGACCGTGTTATAGGATCACAGCATAATGGAAATTATCCAGAGAATTTGCAGTTATCCTAGCAGTTTCGGTGGGTATTTCCTACAGAGCACCACAAGAAATATAAAAATAATAACAAAGGAAAATCCCTCGACAGTGAGTATCTGAAGAGTTTATTGTACTGATGTGAGAGAGAATTCATTTCCAAACTGAAAACCAAAGAATGCACTCATTTACTAGTAGGCACTCTGCACAGGCATATGCTATTGACCAGCCAGTGTGCCATTCTTTAGAGCGCACCACATCCACAGGATGATCGGTAACCCTTTCTTGGAGACAAAGTGAAGTATCAGGCAGTCGTGAGCATGCATTTCTTGCAAATAAAGATGGTCTTCACTGCCTTGCCATGGTCAGTCATAAAACAATTCACTGACTATATCACATTTTATACAAGGCTACAGGTCATGCCTAAAACAACTGAACTGATGAATGTCCGCTATAGGGGAGAATCCTTAGCTTTAGTACCATTCAAGGCTGCTGGATGTGGCAAGTGATTGATTTACATCACAATTTTATGCCAAATTTATGCACGTGCTTAGTCCTGCATTGCAAACAAACCCAAACTCCTAGTCTCCAGCGAGTACTGTGTCTTCAACACTTCTAGAAACTGTTTTCAGATATGATCTGTGACTGTCCTACCCAAAATCTAGAAATCTGTGTCACTGTCAGAACCTGATAACCAGCACAACATTGAAAGAAGGACAGACATAGAAATGACTTCATAATGACCTCACAGCTTTCAAGATGCCCTTGGCTTTGCTGACCTTTCTGTAGAAATCTTTTCTTTAGAGTGAATGCCTGTGCACACCATAAATGTTTCTGTCAGACTCTCAGTAAGCTGATTATTAAAAAAATGGTTTAAATGTTGAAAATAGCAATCATCTGAGAATAGATATCTCTCACAGAGAAAAAAACTCTTTAAAGCCTCAACATTAAAATTTCATATTTCTCTGGGCACTGCTTTAGTGTGATGACTACAACGTTACATTTTACAAAATGTTAATTGTCCTTTCCCCAAGTTTTCTGAAGAGAAAGACTCCGTTGTTTCTTCAAAATAATAGGAATGTTATGACACAGCAGGGTAAAAACAAGAAAAAACACTTTTTCCTTCTAAATGGCATATTTATGCTGCACAGAAAAAATAAGTTAATGTCGCAGTGTGTATTGGGGCAATTATATGCCATTTCCTTCAAGATTCCTGGTTCATAGTGCTTCTGCATTCCCAATACCCTGTTGCACTGCTTTCTGTTTTTTTCTGCTCTTCATTTATGTTTCAGTGAAGTAAATTCCAGATGATGTTCTTCTACTCAGCTTAGCTCCTCTGCCTCTCTTCATGATAAAAAGGACTCATGTCAATAGGCACAACTGGCAATTCAGATGACTGCTATATGACCCAACTATCTTCTCCTACTGTAGCCAGGGCTCTTAATTTATTGAAACTTCTCTGTACAACTGGATTTTCATCGCAACGGCTTGATGCATCTTTCCTGGCTCAGGCTTTTCAAAGAAAATCAGAGGATAATTTCACAGACAAAAATGATCATTAATTTCTTTAAGTCTCAGAATGTAAAGCAGCGGAGGCTTATGGGCCTTGTTTGAAATTACATGGAAATAATTCTGAAATCTGCATTGACGTGCTGAGTATTTCCTTTCAAATAAAATAAGATTAAGTGTGAGCTGTGGTGCTAGTCAGAGACCAATGGCTCAACCCACAGGTATCTGGTGCTGCCTGCAGTGCCTGAGGGTCCCTGCCTGGTCTCCAGCTGCCGCTCCAGAGGAGCACAGATCTCCCCAAGATCCTACATCATATTTCTGAGCCCCACATAGATATATAGCAAGTTCTTGGGTGCCACAAGTACGCTTGGGTGCATTTGTGTGATCAAATACATGAAGCTATTAGCATATAAGTTTTGAATTACAGACATAAAATATTACTACATACCTAATGTTCCAGCACAGCTTTTTAAAAACGCTGACCTGCTTGTCTATCACTGCAATAAATTTGTTAGCATTGCAATACATTTATTTGTAGTTAGGGTGTAAAAATACAAGTCCTATATTCTGTAAAACTGAAACTTGTACTTGCGAAGCAAGAAGCTGGTATTTTTTAAGCTGGCTTCAATATTCCTAATAGCTGAAAACACTTTTTGTTAGGCCGGTTGGTGGGTGCCATATACCATCAGATATAATCTCCCACAAGCTCCTTTTTTGAAACAACCGAGAATTCTAAGGATTATGACCTTTTCTTCTTACATTTTGAAATATGGGGTGTGATTCCAGGTCCTTTGAAGCAATCAGAAAGCCATTTTTTGACACAAAGAGGTTTCTGGATCAGCTTGCTTCTCCTAGAGCCATGTGAAGAACCCCTCTGTTACTCACCTGCTTGTTCCAGCTACTGTTCAGCTTTGGGGACAAATTTCAGCTCGCTTTTTATGTTCTGGATCTCTGACAAGTTGACAGCAGGACCTGGAAGTTTCTTAGCTCCTGGGAGATGTTTCTTGTCTTTTTCCTCCTCTGATGAAGCAGGAACACCCTGTACAAAAGGGTATCAGCGACCTTACTGCCACAATAGCAACCTCTTGAGCATGAGCATAGGTCAGTTATTTGAGAAACAGGATGTTTTTATNAAAATAGAAGGTGCTCAGTGCAGAATAATGTGGATCTTTTGGTAAATGAGTAAGAATTTAAAGTGTCAGACCATTAGCAGAAAATTAACTGAGTGGAGCATTAAAGGCAACTCCCAGGTACTTCATATTTTAGGGGAAAAAAAAAACAGAAGAACCATCATCTAATTTCTTTCAGAGTCTCATAATTGCCAGCCAGTTAAGGAAGAAACCCGTCATGCACTTCCGCAGCTCTGGAGAAGAGCTATGATAGCAGGTTATGGACACCAAAAAGCTCCATCCAAACTCAGTTTGAGTTGATCTTTAATTCTTCTTAACCTCAGTTGTAAGACCAGAAGGGCTTTTGTCATTTTATGTTTGAATTAGGGTAGCACCTGACAGCTATTTTGCTGACACTGTAAAATACAAGCTAAATAACAGCACTTAAACAACAGCGAGCATCTCAGCTAGTTTCCCAATGGACCACAGTATTTCAGCCTTTGGTACCTCGGCTGTACTATTGCTCCTAGGTGAGGTAAAGCATGTATTTTAGACAATTTCTATTCTAAACTGAGAAATGTTTTGAAGGAGTAGTTTTCCAGGAGGGAGTTTAAGGTTGTTCCAGCCCATTCTGCATTTTATAAAGCTGGCATACAGGGAGAATCATGTAGGTTTAGAGATTAATTAATATTTTACTGTAAATAATTTCACAATGAAATTATTTTTTCTTTTTTGATTACTCTGTGGATGTCCTCTTGGGATGCACTTTTTGGAGTTAATTCAGCATTTAGATTTATTAGCCACCCTTTTTGGAAAGGTGTATTGACTGTGAACAGTCAATTCTTAATATTTTACTTCATTTTTAAAATTCCAAAGCTATCTGTCAAATATTATTGACCAGTAAACCCCTCTTTTTTCTGTTGACTAATGGACCATATGTTAATCAGCAAGCAGACTTTTTGCAAATAAAGTTGCAAAAAACCAAGGAATTTTAGAAAACTGACATTTTCTTCTTATCTGATCTTTATGAACTTTCTAGAAATCACTATACATAAGAAAACTGAAGCAACAATTATATTCCTTGGTTTAGTAAACTTGTATTCTCTTTTCTCACTTTTTAGCTAATACTGTCTCACTTTTTAGCTATTAGTACATACAAGATAACGCTAATAACTTCATACTATTGTTTCTGTTTTGATCATTTAAAATCCCAGTCAGTAGTCCAGCTCTGGCTACTGTATGTACTGTCTAATATCTAGCTTAAGGATCTAACATCCAGGAACAGCAGCAAAGAACAACAGGAGAATAAGTAAATTGATACAGAAGGTGTTTGAAGGGATGCATAAAATTGTACCGGTACTGAAAGACGCCATCAGCTTGTATTGTGTCCTATGACAGTTTTCTTGTCCAGCGAGCTAATCGGAATAATTGGGAAAAACTACCATCCCTCAAACCCCCATAGCAGATACTGTGTTAAAAATATCGTTTCAAGCCATCTACAATACCATTCCATCTTGTGGTACAAATGGTGCAAACTTTGACCAGGTTTTGGAGACTTTGTGCTCCATAAATTGATGTTAGCTCTCCCATCTAACCTCGGGTGTGTGCTATTTATGACTGCACCCCTCCCTATATCACCTACTCTGTATGCAACACACAGCTGAGATCAGACCTTGGCCTTCAGTTTTATTGGAGGAACTCTGAAGAGTGACTTAGATATACGACAAGAGTTAACAAATACATGCATGGAAATGCTCTGACTGAAGAAGAGTTATTTTCTGAAATTCCCACCCCCCATTTCTTTTGTATGTTATCATGTCTGCTCTGTTGACCTTCAAAAATATGTGCTCTCTTCTGACCCCACCATCCATTTGAGCAATACCCGTATTTCTTTCATCTCCTTTGCTAAGGTTTTAAAATACAGTGAAAAATGCTAAGCACTGTTAGCAAAAGTTGTACGTGTCTGAAGATGATCTAAAGAATCACGAGCTGTGCTGCAAAGCTTGACAAGATGGCAAAGCTGGAAAGGTAAGTCCACTGGTAGCATTTTTATTCTATTTCTATCAGAAGATGTGTTTCTGTAGTCTTTACTCCCATTGCTTTGATCGCATATTGGCTATAAAACTGGGGCCAAGAACTTTCATTCCATAATGTCTGTCTCATATATACTATTCACATAACTGAGAAGCAAAGCAATATTCGATTACCCAACCAAATCTAATTATCAGCACTAGTCATTTATTTTATTTCTCAAATAGTACCAGAATTCACACATGCTGTATTAGTTTCTGCTTAATAGCATGCATTCCTTCACTAGTTTAATTACTGCAGAGAGAACATACTTTGATTTCTTTCCAGGGGAGAAAGCCGCAATATGTGTTCAAGGTCATTTTGTATGTTTGGTTTTGGTTTTTTAAAATCTTCTTAAGAAGAAGAGTTAAGTCAGTCTGGGTTTGATTTCTTCAGGAAAGTTCTCTGTAAATAAAGCACTACTTATATCAAATATGTTGAAATTCAGAAAAAAAAAAATGGTCTGACTTAGAAAAGGAAGGATTAGCTCTTACGTAACTAAACCTGACCATTTTAAGTACCAGTACCAGGTCAGAAGGAGCTGATTTGTCCAAAACTAATCTGGCTGCTTCTTGTTTGGGGTTGAATCAGCAGCAGTGCCACCGCAGGCCTGGAGAGAAGTGTCTATCCACCTCCCTCCTGGTCCTCACAGCTCTGCTCTGTGTGAGGGCAAGGCTCCCTCCAGCCACCACAGCCTGCCTTCACCCGCACGGCAGCAAGTCCACCTGGCTGAGTCCTGCCAGCGGCAGCCCAGATGTGTGGGGTCAGTTTGAGCCTTTCCTGCCCTTGGCTCTGGGGAGCATCCGCAGCTCCGGCCCAGCAGGACCAGTTCTCAGCTAGGGATTATAAATCCAAACTAAGCCAGCTGTCCGGGAAGCCATAAGCACCCATCTTTACTCACATTTTGTTCTTGTTCGGAGTATCCCACTACCGTGTTCTCCACTGTTGGTTTTAGTCCTTATTTATTACAAAAGTTCATGGTAAATAAGGTGCTTTAATATCATCCAGAAATAGGATATCTGTGTTTAATCGTAACATTTGTGATCAGTGTTTGTTAAGGTACAAATTGGAGTCCATATTCAAATCTCAGTCTTAAGTACCTGCCGTAAAATTCAGGCATGCAAATACAGAATTCAATCTAAAATGGAGTATTTTCACCCTATGCAGGTAAATGGGCTCACAATTTCTGTTTTTAATTTGCAAATGTATAGTCTTCACATTCAATTTCTACTTGTTGATAAATATTCCCAAAAGTGTCAGGTTTGAAAACCTGTTCCAATACTGTTAAGCTGTAACAATAAATCCCTTTGCAGGGGCAGCAGGTAGTTGCAGATTCTTCCAAAGCCTTGCTGTAACTTTCCCTGCTGTATCCCATCAGCTCCAGTCTTGATAAATACTCCTGGTGAAATCCTATTGCATGAGCCTTGTGATCCCTGGCTTTCCTGACAGCAGATATCATCCTGGTATTAAAGCAGAGCGATGCACCTTTGAAACAGTTTAAATTCCTATAGGTGCCTTGGCATCAAAACCAGAACAATGTATATATGAAGTGTTCAGTAGGTGGCCAGTTATTTCCATGAATGATCAGTGTATGTTCAGCTGTGCTACCTAAGATTGGTATGTAGTGCTATAACTTGACTAAAAGGCTTTCTTCCATCAATGGCAGAGATTCTCCTGGGGGAAAAAATTAAAAAAAACCCAACCACCACTCTTTTTTTCTTACCTCCTCCACTTCTTCAGGTGTAAGTTCTTTTCTTTTATGAGGGTGGCCTGCACCAGGTCGAAATGCTCCCATTGGGATGTTAATATTAGCCTGTGAGAAGGAAATTATGATGCATATAATAGTGACTGATACGTAGACGTACAGCTGGTAAATGGCAAAACTCCAAAGGGGTGGGACAAGAGTACACACATTACTGAGGTTTCCGAGCACTTATGTCTTCAATGTATGCATCATCACACCACTCCCGTGGGAAAGAGAAGTGCTTTCATCTCCATTTTAAAGATGGAAAGTGAAGAAACAAAACTACATAGAAAGCTTTTGAAGTTCTGCATTTTAGTCTAATTCTCTCCGATTTCATTGGATTTTAAACAAACAAGTACCAGACACCAAACTGTCTTCAGGCACCTGCATCTGCTTCAGTTTGGTCAAGGTCAAAGAGGAAGTGAGTTCCAGAATCAAAATTTAAGTGTAAATCACCCAAATCCTACAATAACACCCAAACCACTTGACCATTCTCCCTCCCCCAGTGACACCAGTTCTCATCTCGTCTAATGACAGGTAGTTAGGAAGGAAAGCCGGTCCTGAGCCAACTTAAGCCACGAGTGTTTAAAATGTGATTTTACCTACCAAATTTACCCACGGCTGCTACAAACTGCAAATGCAATGCCTTAAGTCCTACAAATATGCCTCTCGGTCGCAAAGAGGCCCTGTGGGAAAAGGCAGGAAGGATTTTTGACCCTCCAGCCCGTGCTGGGTTTGCCCAGCCACCCCATCCCGGTCTGCAGTGGGGGCTCACGGGCTGGAGCAGGCTGAGCTGGCTCAAATGCTGGACAGACCGCTAGCCCCCAGGTTTAGCAAATTCCCTCCGGAATGGTACCCACACGACTGCGCAGTCTGATTTTTTATCTGTGGCAGAAAGCCACAGATAAATGTATCTATTTCCTGATGTGACCCAGCCTGGATTATTTTAAAAGTCAAATGGTGTGATCAACAAAATGCACAATTTATACCTATTCTTATCTTGTGATCTCAGAAGGGAAGCTGCTCCTAGGAAATGTCATCAAAATATCATGACTCCCACTGGTAAAACCAGGGGGTGAATCGGTAATGTTACGGAGCGGAAACGGAGCACCTTCCAATAGCTAGCTGTGCTATTGTAGTTTACCATCTGACTGATTTGCATTAAATGAAGATGAATAATCCCATCCTTCTGCTCAGATCGTGGTGTTGCAGATCATGCCCCAAGTTGGGCAACGACAGGAGAACAGCCCACTGTTTTCAGTAACAACAACTGTTCTGACAGCTGCAGTCAAACGTCAAGCAAATTAAGAATCCATTTGCCAAGAAATAAGCACCTTTCCCTGCATTCTATTTATCTGTTTCCCTTTGTGTTATTTATGCAAGGTGATGCTGCCGCTGCAGTGGGGCTGGCAACTGTCTGTAGGGCCACGTACTTTATAGACAACTGGGCATTCATTTCGTAATCCTTTTTCACTAAGCATTAGTTTAGATATTGTGAAACCTTTCATCTGCACTTCCTAAGTTCCCAGGAGACAGGGCATTTTCAGCCTCACAGTACTTAACCCATTATTTCATTTAGGAGTGGAAAAAAACAACTTTGCTATTTTTAATTTTAAGCATCTCCCCCACCAGGCTCCGACACCTCCAAGCAGCTTCTTTTTTTGGAACACGAAACTTCTTTGCACTTTACAGCTAGCGTGGTCATACAGGTTTGCAGAGTCGAACCATTAAGAGTTATCTCTCCTCTTGGTGCTCGTTTTGAACTCAGGCATTCCTTCCCCTCGGAGTCAGTAAAAGCAGAAGGCAGCCTCCCACGGCCACCCAGGGCAGACCACAGCGCCGTAATTCTGATAGCCGGCCCTTGCGTTTCCTGCTGTGATTGACAGACCAACTGTGACTAAAAATGGTTCAGGAAACAAAAATGAACTACTAAGTGCCAGACTGCTAATTAAGTTTAATAAACCGCTCTTTGGTCTGCTTCAGCATTTTCACAGTAATCTGTGTCACACAAAAGCAGTTTGAACTATTTTATCTGCAATAAGCGTGTTCACGTCACTAGTTTGGACAAGGCATACGCAGATATCAAATATTAACTTGGTAAAACGAGCAGCCTTTAAGACACAGTTTAACACTGTCCGGATCTGACAACACATACTATAAATTACAATATTTCTAGTGTGAAATGAAAGTATGACTGACTTCCAAATAGTTCCTGTACCAAAGTCCTGAGCTGTAAATATGCCTCTTAATCCAATGCTGGTCCCTTCCCATGGATGAGCAGCCATGTAATGGGTGGACCAAATTCTGTACAGCAGTGTAGCTCTGCAAGGACCATGTTGTGCTGTGATCAGCACAGGTTTGCAATTTTGTTTTTAAAACATGTTTCAGGGCTCTTGTCAGCTGTCTGCTGGGACTGAGATATGAGCCTCAGTGATCTCTTCCTCGCCTGCTCCCCATCCACTGAAATGCTAAACGGGAAATTTTTTGTTCCAAACTCCTGAAATCCTAAATAACAATTGTTTTAGACAGGCTTTCTAGGTTTGATTATTATTTTTAAGCATACTAATTATTGGAACTGTTGGGTTTGCATCTTCCTTTGGTTTTGGAAAGCACGTACCAAAAATGACTTTAAGGTTGCCATTGCAGTTTTCATAATGAGTAGGTATGCGTACTGATGTACTGGACTAAGGTCTTCCTGAACAGACCGAAGGAAAAATATCTGTGAGCATGACATACAACATATATTGCTGGTTTGACTTGATTAAACTGGTATTTAGAGATGTGTTTGTGTTCTTCTTTCTGTTTACTAGAGACAGGGCACTCGGATCAGGAGCTGTTGGGTCTTGAATTACTGACAGACCTGCATGAGTTGAGGACTGTTACGGGTAAGTCCTCTACAGCATCACAGCCATTTCCAGCTGTCCAGAAGGATGACTGAATAAGCTGGAAAGCCACTTCAGTATAAACATACTCAAGTTAAAAAAAAAAAATAGAGGAACTACAGAGAAAACTGAATGTAATTCAGAAAAAAAAAAAAAAAGGAAACCCCTCATCCTCACTGTGGGGAAAGCTGAGAATGGTGTTTGTAGGTAGAATAATTGTCAGCTTTTTACACAGTGAGAGGAGGAGGCCAGCCATGAATGTTACCAGGAATTAACACTACTTTGGTCCTCTATCACCCCAAACTACTCTTGGGAACCACTTTGGCCCCCTGTTGCTCCAAACTACTCTCAGGAACCAGTTTCTATCTTTAACTCTCCCACATCTGTATTTAGTGGCTGTTGGCAAGTGAAGATTTTAGCGTACATCTCATATGGTCAGAAAGAATCCACTTCTGACACAGAGTACCGTGGAATACTTCAGTTAGTAAAGTGCCATTACATTTCCCTTCCTGCAGCACGATGTATATTCTCCAGGGGATGTCAGTCCTACTATAACAGCACATAATAGCAAAGGATCATAATATATGAATCACAATGTATAAAAGTAACGTGACATTTTGAGTCATGGTTCTTAGAGTGCTTAAAGCGTAATAGGCATCAATTCAAGTGCTAGTCTTCCTGCTGGAGCAAGCATCGACACAATGTTTAATAGATTTATTTTAAAGTTTGTGCTGTAATTTTTTTCATGATTCAAATTACCTTTGCAAACATTAAAGTGTCTTAAAATATTAAACTTAGTGCTTAAACTTAATGCGCTTTCAAAATGGACAAACCAGAAGCAATTTTTTACATTTAGAAGTTGGGAAGTCATCATAAAAACAAAAAGGAGTCTACACCTATTTCTTCTTTAAGGAAAAAAATAAACCAAATTCATTCCTTAAAAATGTTTGTATGTGCCTTTAGAGTTTAAATGTAAAATGTAAATACTTTTGAGCTATAAATTACCTACACTTTTTCATTAATCATACAAACATTTCCATAGCTGCTGTAAAAGAGGGATGAAAACTTGAACTGAGTGAAATCAATGGCAAACTTCTGCTAATTTCAACTAAGTTAGAGTACAGCAGTTTGCATGCCTGTTCCAGTAGAGTTGATGATGATAAAAAGAATTAGCATTTTTACAGTGCCTTGCAACTTCAGTACGCTGTCTAGCCCCTTGGTAATTAATCTTCTTGATGTTCCAATACATTGAGTTAGTATTATCGTGGGGAAACAGAGGACAGATCAGACTTTAGAAATTCCATTTTTACGTTTCTTACGTAATTTCAAGCGAACCTGAATTCACTGTAAAATTTCATTGCAAGTGCATTTTATAAAATGCATGAAAATTCTGTAAAATTCTGCAGTTCAGGAGGTATTTTGGCTTTTTGACAAGAATCAATGATAACATGAGCTAAATATATTCTTCATTATGCTACTTCATGATGATGTGATAATTCTCCAGCTGTTTCTTTTACAAGTATGTAACAACCAACGTCATCCTTACGAGCATATGCCATTTGAGGAGGTAAGTGACGTACCAGAATTTTTTTAATGAAAACATCATCATTTCTCTCATTTTACCTTGGCTTTTAAAGAAAATGTTTCTTAAATAAATATTGGAAATTGAGGGTTTTTTTCCTAAAGGAATGCAGACATGAAAAACTTCACAATACCTATGCCATTTTTTCAGCTTACACATTTTCCAGCACTATATTAACTCTGTGGAAAATCTAATAGTTGCAAGAATTAGTTTTACTCATAATGCTGATCAGTTATCAGCAGATGTATCACCGTGTTTTGCTTAGCTGATCCACCAACAGGCATAACCTAACACTGGAAAGACCATGCAAGCAAGCGATCAACCAACCCATCTGGTCCAGTTTTTTATCAGCTCAGATCATAAGATGCTCTTCAGGTCAAACTTTTTCAGTGGTTTCATATCTAGCAAGCTTTTCACTTTAAAAGAATGATCCCCAGTTAGCACTTCTGTGGTGTTCTGTCTGAGCAAAAATGCAGTTTTCCAAGCAACGGAGGTTGAGATTTATTATTTTATTATATTAGAAACATAAATACTGTCTCTTACCTGAATGGCTTTGACATGTGATGCTGGTTGTTTTGACATTTTCAAGACAGAGGCTTATCCCTGCAAGCAAAATGGGAAAGTGTTACAGGCTCTGACATTCTGATAGCTAAGGCAGATGAGCTAGAACTTAACCCGTGCTGCGTCTTGACAGGCATCCATTTCATCTGCCCAGCTCCTGTTTCCATCTCAGTTTCAGAGTTGCTTAGTTATTCCTTCTGAATATCAGAAGGAGACAGAACACCTGAGCTTCTCCAATTAATCTTTCATAGCCACAAATGGAGCTCGCTCTTTCACATTAAAAACAATAATGAGTAGAGATAAGGAATCTCTCAAACCTTAGCAGCATTGTAAAATGAGTAAGAATTAAGGGAAGCATTTGAGGATAAACAACGTATGGATATCTCTGTCACAGTATGTATGTGGGAATTATTAGAACTCCCAGTTTAAACCTTCTTTCAAATAAAGCATAACTTGCTACAAAACATTGATAAATGCAGTCATAACCATTTTCTGACTCACAAATCCTTGCAAATGATTAAGATGGTCAGACTGTGAAGTTCTCTGACAATTGCTAGGGCACAAAGTAGCCTCTCTTCAAAGTTTTAGATCATATAGATTCATCAATTTTCTTTCGCAACAAGATAAAAAAGAACAGAGTTTTCCATATAATTTTATGCAGGTGGAGAAATATGTTACAGTGTTAATATACAATAACGGAGGTAAATACACCAAAGTCAAAAGATTTTGTAAAGGTAAAACAAACAAACCAACAAACTAAAACCAAAACAAAAAAACAAGCAAGAAATTTTATTATCAGGTTAATTGAAACATCATCTCAGCCTTTTATTCTTTTGCTGAGAATTACGATTTTAGCTGGACTAGACCTTCATCAAAGTCTGATTATTTAACCATTATAGTACAAAATAAGATAGTAATGCTAAAAGGTGAGACATTAGTTCACCAGAGAACTCATTGACCACAACCACACTACAGCATATTTTGGCTACTATATTTAACCTGAGATGAGAAGGAAAATATTGAGAAAAGTAATAAATGATGTAGGAGAGAATAGTAGAAATATACCAAGAGATCAAAAGAGGGTCAAAGGTTTTGGTACTCCAAAGAACATGACTGTCACGTGGAGGTAGTACCAAAGGAAAGTATAGCTCAGTTGAAGGTTGGCTTCAGCCTGGAATATCAGCCTGAAATTGTATCACTGGAGCTGCATGAAAGACGTGCTCTTGCATACTCTCACATCGGCTTTAAATCTGTGTATACTGCTGAGCAGAACTTAAAGGAAAACTGGCCCGCCATTAGAGGTCTCTCTCTGATCGCGCTCCCAGCTGTAAGAGTGCTGTCCAAACCAACGCATAGCCTTAAGTCAGAGAATGTCATCTTCATACATTGCTTCAGGTTTAAATTTCTTCTGCTAAATTAGTAAATAGGCAAAAAAATCCCACCATGAAAAATAAAACCAGCATGCTTCCAGTGAGTTTTATATTGTGGTTTTATGTTTACATTTACAATCTTAACATCAGAGGTAGCTTAAAAAACTTCAGAATCTACTTTAGGGGATGAAGTCTCAGCCACTGAAGTTCATGACAAAATCTGCACAGAATTGAAAAGCCAAAAGGATTTACTGCACTCTCGCTCTTTCCTTTTTGAAAATTTTTACTATGCATAGAAATAACTGTGCTGCTAACTAGTGGTTGTATTCCAAAGAGAAATACAAAACAATCCCCCAGTTTATTGGAAAGATAAGACTCCTAATACAGAAAAGTTTAATTAATTTTTCTTATCACCTTCTCCTCTTTGTAATCAGAATGAAAAATGGAAACAAAAGCACAGGAAATTAACATAAAACATTTTAAAACACCGTGGATCTACTTTGTAAACACCATCGCCAAGAAATTCAAGCCAAGATGTACTCCTTCGTCTTGCATGCCTGTGCGTTGCAAAAACACCGATACACACGTCTTGGGCCACCTAGAGCTAAACAGGCAAGGATTTACATTGAGTCTGGACTTTAAAACAAGCGCAGCGATAGTGCTCCTCAGTGCGGTGCTCGGGGTTTGCAAGAAGTCTGCGTTCAAAATGATTGCAATCAGACACCGGTTCCTAAAGACGGATGCATGATACAATTGTGTAGGACTGCTTTTGGAGGAGGTGATTTTCCTACCAGTTCGTGCTGTCCTCATTACCGCCAGAGAAATCAGGACAACAGCATGCTACTGAGTAAAAATAGACAATCTTCTCTGCCTCTCACCCCTTCCCTCCCTTCCCTGAGTTTCCCTCCCTGACCATCAACCGCAGGAAAATAAACCTTAGATTACAGACGCATCTGTTACCGAAGTGATTAGTTCATTTTTATAAATTCTTTTGTTCTCTGGCCGTGTGTCTCGGAGAGAGTCAAGAGTGCTGCACTGATTGTATTAAGTTATTTCTGGCGTTCCAATCAGCTCTGCAAACTTGAAAAAAAAAATAAAAAAAATCACTCTTCACTCTCATTTCCACGCCAGGATTTCACATGTACGCAGTCCGAGAAGCGCAGACGCACGCAGCCTGTATTCCCCGGTGTCTTTTTGGCCTCCCCACACCTTACCTTTTACCTTTTATGGGCTACATGCTGAGCCAAACTTAGAAAGCAACGGCAACGTTAGTTCAGTTTGGAGCTGTTTCATGCCAGACTTCCCCTGCAAACTCCCCTGCTTTGCAGAGAAAAGTACCCGTGAACAGGACTACTTGTGAAATACAGGACTACTACGGTGAAATAATTCACTGTTTTGAAAAGAACCTTTGAAAAACAAAGGACCTATCTTCTGCCCCTCTGCTAAAAATAATTGCTGCCGGGGCTGCAGCAAGATAATAAGCTGACTTATTCAATTTGCTTTAAATGCGATGAGATATCATAATACCACCTTTTGTAATCCGCACAAGAGATGTACAGTAGCACACAGACAACAGAAAGAGCCCTCCCCCCGCCCCAGCTGGAAGCTGTCCTTTCCCCCCGCCGCACTCACGGCATCCAGCACAACGGGTATTTTGGACACAGAACTGCAGTGTATTATCTTATTAAAAGGCTTTGACAGGAACTACACTGCTGTGAGACCCAGCTGGTACAAAGAAAGAAGAGAAACCCCCACGTTTCAGCTTCCAGCCTGTTACACAAAAACTTACTACATGCTCCCGGCAAACGCGATCGTATTTTCTGTAAAGCAGTTTTCTCTGCCACAGTTACCTGTTAAGCTTACAGTGAAAGAACGCCTCTCTTACCATCTAATCCCCATGTAATATTTCACTAGCTACAAAAAAAAACATATAGAAAATAATAAGCATGTACCTATGTACTACAGCATTCGAGCTAATACACAGTTAGGCTTCTTATGAGTCACTAGGTATTTAAGTGACTTTCTGTTTTAAATCTTTAAAGATCCCCACAGACTACGAAGCAATAACTATAACAATCTGCTCTGAATATGCTGACACGCTGCACAAGACATTAAAATAAGCATAAACCCACAACCATTGTAAGTCACCTCACAGCAGTTATTAAAGAGTTTTCATAAGGGTCTTTCAAGTTTTTAATTGACCCCTTCAAGATTAGCTTACTTATTTACTTATGTAAGAAAAGCTCCAAACCGTCAAGTGAGTATGTGCACCTCCTTTCGATGCTGAAAGAGGCACCTTCTTCTACCAGCTGAGGTATTGACTGTGATCCTTTTAATGTGTCTGAAATAGCTCCGATGCTTTCAGCCTGGACGGCACTGAGAGCTGCTCCGGGCTGGAGCGGGACTCGGCTGAGGAGTGAAGTGTGAAAGGGAATTCCTGTCATAGCTTCCAGTTGTTCTTCCTAAATATAGAGTTTGATTCACCCTGTAACTTGGTCCCCTGTGACACTTGACCATCATAAAACCAGGGCTCAAGTGCCAAGCAGGAGGTGTTGAGGCAACACACCTTTGGGTCCTTTTCCTGCCCTCCCTCTCCCTGTCGTTCTGGGCTTTTCACAAGCGGCAGGCATACGGTGGCAGAAGGGAACGCACAACTCCCCTCGTGGTGTTTGGGCAACGCCTGCCTCCCTACTGCCACACTGTTGAAGGAAATAATTATGGAGACGTAATTACGAAGAACTCACCTCTGAGGGACTAACTAGTGGAGGTGAACACCACACCAACATGACTGTATCGCTGCCGGGTTGGGAGCCAACTTGCGCAGCAGCTGCCTCAGGGGCTCGGCATAGTGTTGCTGCATGCAGGAGAGCCATGCTCACGGGGAGGAGGACCTCTGACAGTGCGGGGCCATGGTGGCCAGTGGCTGAAGGTTAGGGCATGTGGATGAAGAGAAGTGAAAGGAAGCGGGGGGGGGAGTTGCAGTAGCTAGTGAGGGAAGCAAAACATTATTTCAGTCGTGCCCATGCTACCTGTGAGTGCCGTCTTCGGTGAAGGCCACTGAAGATCTGTCACAGCAAGTCACGCATGGGGCACAGCCTCATGTTTCCACTCTCAGAAGCGAAGCCTCCTGTTCACTGCATCTTCACAAGAGTGAACTTTCCTCTTCATCACTCCTCTACTGTACCTGTTCTCCACCTGACTCACAACCCTAAGAGTGACAGCAGCAGTGTATTATGGGTGATGCTGTACCGGCCACTTGCTGCTGGAGAAGGGTAGGGCAACTTTTATGAGAAGATCAACAATTTTCAAAATTATTGCCAAAGATATTTATAAGAAATAATTGTTGGAATAGTGATTTCATAGAATGATAGAATGGTTTATGTTGGAAGGGACCTTAAAGATCATCTAGTCCCAACCCCCCAGCCCTGGGCAGGGACACCTTCCACTACACCAGACTGCTCAAAGTCCCATCCAACCTGGTCTTGAACACTTCCACGGATGGCGCCTCCACAGCTTCTCTGAGCAATCTGTTCCAGTGTCTCACCACCCTCAGAGTGAAAAATTTCTTCCTAATGTCTATTCTAAATCTACCTTCTTCCAGTTTGAAGCCATTACACCTCATCCTATCACTACATGCCCTTGTAAAAAGTCCCTCCCCAGCTTTCTTGTTGGCCCCCTTCAGACACTGGAAGGGTGCCATAAGGTTTCCCCGGAGTCTTCTCTTCTCCAGGCTGAACAACCCCAACTCTCTCAGCCTGTCTTCATAGGAGAGGTGCTCCAGCCCTCTGATCATCTTTGTGGCCCTCCTCTGTACCTGTTCCAACAGGCCTATGTCCTTCTTACGCTGGGACTCCAGAGCTGGACACAGTACTCCAGGTGGGGTCTCATGAGAGCAGAGTAGACGGGTAGAATTGCCTCCCTTGACCTGCTGGCTATGCTGCTTTTGATGCAGCCCAGGATACGGTTGGCCTTCTGGGCTGCAGGTGCACATTGCCAGCTCATGTTGAGCTTCTCATCAACCAACACCCCCAAGTCCTTCTCCTCAGGGCTGCTCCCAATTTTGAGAGGATTTCCCTTGACTTTAACTTATTTGACCAATCACTCTTCTAATTTCTTATATCTCTAAGAGGAAGATGACCTCCAAGACCACTTCATTAAGACTGTGACTCACTCTCTGCTGCCCTCTTTCCCAAAAGTGCTGTCATCTGGAAGCAAGCTGATGACTTGCTCTAGAATCTTGCAGACTTCTCATAGACACCCCCTTCCCAAGGAGCCATGACAAGATGGACACACAATTAGGCACACAACAGGCACATGCATTTGTGTTAGGTCAAGACTGATGGAGGTACGTAGAGCTGGAGGTACGTAGAGCCATCAGCTCCTTCCAAAGGGGACCCCTCGGCCTATTTCCTCAGAGAGGCTGAGCATGGCTGTTGTCAAATATTTTGAGGCATGAGAAGTCTATTGCACTTGAAACATGGCAGAGCTCACAACAGGGCTCACAGACCTGTCTTTTGCCTAGAATGGAGGAGTTTGCTGTTACGGTCTAAGGTCTTGCCTTCCAGGCGGTTGAGAGCACATTACAGCAAAGCTGGAGTCAGATAAGTGACTTTATATACCCCCTTGTGAAGGTTCATATTTACAACAAAAGTAGTAGAAGACAATGAAAGAGGAGATATATTTTTGTAACATGCTCTTGTACATTAATTTATTTCAATTTATATTACAATAGTTTTACTACAAACCAGCTCTGGAATACACAGTTCTTTCTTCCATGTGTCATTAATTTAGCAAAGGTAGGCCATTGCTCGCATTTTATAATCCCATAATTTCGCAAATAGGCCTAAGGAATACCAGCTCAACACTGTTTCACAGAATCACAGAATCACAGAATAGTCAGGGTTGGAAGGGACCTCTGGAGATCATCTAGTCCAACCCCCCCACCAGAGCAGGGTCACCTACAGCAGGTTGCACAGGACAGCGTCCAGGCGGGTTTTCAATGTCTCCAGAGTGGGAGACTCCACAACCTCTCTGGGCAGCCTGTTCCAGTGCTCCACCACCCTCAAAGTAAAGAAGTTCCTCCTCATGTTAAGATGGAACTTCCTATGTTCAAGTTTGTGCCCATTACCCCTCATCCTATCAATGGGCACCACTGAAAAAAGACTGCTCCCATCCCCCTGGCATCCTCCCTTCAAGTATTTGAAAGCATTAACAAGATCCCCCCTCAATCTTCTTTTCTCCAGGCTAAAGAGACCCAAATCCCTCAGCCTCTCCTTATATGGAACATGTTCCAATCCCCTAATCATCATTTCCTTCAATAAATTTTCATAGCAGTGACAAGCAATTTAATAAATAGTCTTAGTGATGTATAAATAGGAAAAGAATCTACCTCTGTCACACACCTAACACCCATAAACTATCACACCTAAACTGTATTAAATTGTTGGGATAAAAGGAGTAAACCCAAATTTTATCGCTAATGTCAGACAATGTAGATCTGAGTAGATTTTAAAGGGAAAATTAGACACTTTTACCATTATTTTGCAGAGTACCATTACCTTTGAATAACCACTGGTATTCACACCCCATGACTTGCGGATTCATCTGCTCAATGCGTGCAGCAGATGATTTAGTAAGTAAATAATGAGGCATATATGCATTTCAGATGATGGATTCAATGCCTGGCAAGGTAGAGCCAGCTACATTGACACACACTGCATAAAATTATTATTTCTTATGTACAGAGATCCAAAAGACATAGTAACAATGTATTTATTTGAAGTATGAAAGTCCCTAAATAGTTTAAAATCTACTTTTGTTGCATTCCAAGTAGCTTGTTTAACTAACATGCCTCCTGGAACAGTGTACTAGTTTTGAAAACAAAGTTGACGGTTAACAGAAATGTCTATGTGTCTTACTTCTTGACTAAGATATTTCACTGTATAATGTCAGAATTGTTTCTTTAAGCTGTCACTACTTAATATGCTTTCTTTAATGTTTTGCTTTTTAGAAACATCGTGAGCACAGATAGAACTTCCCTGAGGCTGCCAAAAGAAAAATATTTTTTCTATTATAATCCAAAATGTTTCAGTGTAATGCAAACAATGTAATACAATTGAAAAATGCAAGTCAACAAAGATGCAGTCACAACCGCAGCTCACTTGAAATAAGACTTCTTTAAAGTAAAAAGTTAAAAATACATTCCTGGAGTTTTGCTTCAAATTACCAAGTAGTAGCAACATATTATAGAGCTTTGGCAATGCAAAACTTTGCTTTCCTATCTTAATTTCAGCTCTATAAATTTCAGTTTATTACCAGGTAAGAATAGTGGGCCCAGGATATTAAGTATTTGGTTAATTAATTCCTATCACTGCCTTCATTTGAATCGTTTGGTGAAGAATATGAAAACTAAAGTTGCAGTGCAAGATAAACTAAACTCTTCATTCAACACATCTAAGTTATTGACTAAGATTTAAAAATAAAAAACCTGCTATCAGACAGATTTATCAGAGGACTAAAGTAGAGGATCCTGGTAAAAAAATAACACCATCCATTTTTTAACTCACACAGAGTTTATTTGTACTTTTGGGCTCTTTTGCCTTAGTAAAGATGTACCTACTCCATGTGACAATGATTTGGCATATAGGCTTGATGAAAGACAGAGACTTTTAGCAGTGGTACCCTGTCATATAAGGCTAGACAGAACTACAAAAATTTAAAATACAGTGGAGCTAGCAATTACCAGACACCAGAGCCCATTCTTATTCTTGCTTTAAAGTGACAATAACTTTGAATCCTAGATTGCAGAAAGAATATCAGCTGATTTGTCAAAATCAAAGTTATTTGACAAAGTATCATCTGATTGTTTTCCCCAGTGTCCCCCTCTCTATATGTTTCTTAATAACAAGGAAAAAACAAGCACTTTCTTTTGAGTTTCTACTTGTACAGTTATGCCAACAACAATAACATCAGGCTATTTGAATAATGAATGACATAAAATAGCATGCAAAAATGTTTGCTATTATCTAGTGGACAGGAAATCAACAAACATATCTAAATTAGCTGATTTTGTTTCTGCGACATTTCTGAGCTGCTAAATATTAATTCAACTCCTGCATGTTCTCTTTCTTTTTCACAGAAAAGCATGGTGATTATTATCACAGACTGTTCCATCAAGAAACAATTAGCCTTGTATTAAGAAGATGGTCTCATTAGAGGCTGCCAGTGACCTTGTTCTAAATTTCAGAGTTCCAGCATCTTTTAATAGCGTTGTTAGCATAATCTAAGAATTTGTATTAAGTTCTAAAAACTGCTTTATGAATATAATGCACACAAGTGCTAGAACATTGTAGCTTTGACCACTGAATTACCCAAAAGCCACATTCTCTGTTGCTTTTTATTCTGTAAATTTTTACTTATCAAAAAGTTTTGAGTAACTGAAACATGATGATGACGTACAAGCAACAAATTTGTTTCCACTTTTCTCCTGGGAAATTTTAGCCACTGTACCTGGCAAAACTGATACCATAAAAAAGAGCAAGGGTACTGGCAGATTTTGAAGGGAATATGAATTTTAAATGACATGCTGATTTTGTAAACATCCTGTCTGCTATAATGACTCAGCATCATTTGGAAAAGAAACAAAAAGCCATGACATCGCACCATCAGATTTTGTTCTGGGGAAATAAATTTGACAAAATAGGAACTGACTGAATCATTGGTGAAATTCTGAACAGAAAGACTAATCATTTTCACAAATCAGGACAATCCAAAATTCGAACAGGCATCTATCCTCTTTTCAATCCCATAACAGACTTCTTTTGATGAAGGCCATCCCAGTCAGTTGATTACACCTGTGGAACACTGTTAGCTCTTGTCTTCAGTGGTCAGATTAAGACCTCACCTGATACACAGTAGGGAATTTTGCCACTGTACGTATTTTACCCAAAGATGTACAAGAAGTAGGTACTGATATACCAGAGGACTTGGGGACTCGGCACCACACAAAGCTGTGTACTTATCTCTTGTAATAAAGCATGAAACAAAATTGCAGCTGTGCAGGTAATCAGCTCACACACAGCTATGATCCTGCTGTGAGAGCAAATGTAGTAGACTTGAGAAGAGCAATCATCTGCAGTCTAACAAAGAGAACAAAGACTAATTTCTGATGATTCCCCAGCTAAATGGCACGTTAACAGGAATAAAGACATAGTTCAGACATGAAAATTCTGCCTGGTAGAAAGATGGACCCAGAACAAGGGAGATGAGGTAATGGGCTGGAGGAAGCAGAACAAGAAGGACATTATAAAAAATGAATGCCTTTAGATAAAAAATGATGAAATTCAAGGACAATGACACCAACCTGCTGAATCATACGTCATTGATCATTTGCTATCTTTGGTTTTTATCCGCTGAACAGAAAATAAAAGATGAAGATTGATAAACCGTGGGTGTGAAGATTTATAGAGTTTGAATCAATATCAGGACACTTATCTTAGTTCCCATGAGTCACAAGGAAAAAAATCCTTAGCTTCTCGTACCTCCAACGCTTGGAAAAAATAAGACAATTAAGTACGAATGCTTTCCATGGAGAAGATATGAAGAAACCTACTAGTTATACCTATCTATCAAGCAGACAAACACGATCTATATCAAACCTTACTTTTATTGAATCAGATCTGCTACAGGAACATTTTTCAATCATCTGTGGTCTCCTGCCATACAAATATTGTACCTGTTCAGAAAGAAATCCCCAAAAGAAATCAGTGTTGGCACAGGAAGACCAGTAAAGTCTTCCAGCTGTTGATTTCTAAATGATGTTTCCTGATACAATATCAAATCTAAAGTGTTAAAAATAGTATAAACAGCTTCTCTTAGGAAATTATACAAAGTAGTTTTCAAAATCTTCACATCTTACTTGACATCCATATAAAGTAGGGTTGTGGAGTGGCAATATCTTCTATCCAAGGATAATAACAAACCTGAAAAAAAGAAACTATAAACATTAAGCTGCTGCATTCAATCACATCAGGCTGTGGAACACAGGGGTTAGCCCTTTGAAGTACAGTTCAGTTCTCAAGATCTGGAGCTAAAAGTGGTACTTGAAAATCACCTGGAAATTCATCCTGGAAATTACTTTTGAGAACTGCAAGCTGCTTTTGTTTCCTGTGCCCACCAACTATTGGTGAGGCGCTAGGACATAATCTTTGCTCTGACTCCAGTATCCATGAAGATGGTCACAGCTTTATTGCAGCCAATTCTCACACTGATTATCTAATTTATTAGGAAAATCGGAGATGTTCTTAGCTCAGGTTCATAACATAAACTGATCTCTCAAAGGCAAAACCACTGTTTTGTCACGGGTAGTTCACAGGTCCTCTGACTGACATGGGGCAGAGGGGATTTGTAGTACTGGGACACCGATCAAGATTAATAGTTTATCAGCTGTATGGAGGGTTATGTGATCATGAAGCAGCCCCTTACAGCCTGGTAAGGCAGAACAAAATCAGTGCCAGTTTAACTGAGTGCTATGCTGTATGATGAAGCAATTCAGGAGCTACTTCAACCATCTGTACCATCCAGGTGGACAGTTATACTCATCAGTGCGTCCTGTGCAAGACATTCCTATTATTCAGAACAGCCAAATACCATATGTGCATAGGTGAATAGAAGTGCTACAGGCTTTAATAGTCTGCTAAACAACGAACCACAAACTACTTTGTCTTCTCCAAAGTGTTATCTCACTTTGACTTAAGCAAAGTGCATTTCTTTTCCTAGGGTTCAAGGCTGCCCTACAGGTTTGGGGATTCAAACTACATAGGTCTAATGCTATCATGTGCATTTACTTCAGCTTACACTGAACGTGAAATGATGCCTGTTAGACTGAAACTATTCTACGTGTATTTGCATTCTGCAGTAGACTAGGGGATCATGTACATGGGGATTTCACAGGTAATTTAAAGCAAAAAAAAAAAAAGGCAAAATAGCTGTTTGGCATTAGCTTCCTTTGTGTGCTCTCCTCCTTCACTTACTGAGCCCTTTTCTTCTACAGTTTAGGTAAACACTTTTTTAAGGACAGACTTTTAAAGTGGTAAAGAGATCCCAACATAGGACCTAATGCTGAATAACTACTCTACAGTAGATATTCCATGCTTTTTTCTCATGTATAACTTCTAAACAGTTGCGGAGGATGCAAAGCTCAACAGGTGAGCATGCAAGACTCTCAGCTAAAATGAGTAGCTGAAGCTCCAAACTAATATTCCTACAGAACTGGATTCTAGAATAATATTCAAGCCACATCTCTCAAGTTTCTCCTTTTCCTTTGTTTTTCTTTTGAGTCTGACACCCATTTCTCCTTGGAGTGCAACAGCTTTGGAGGACCTTCTTTTAGGTGTAATTCCAGTTATGATGTGCCTAACAGAATCACAACATATGGGTAAATACAGAAAATTGATAACAATTAAGAAAAAACTGTGATTTGTTTTGTTATAGATCAGCACTAGTAATTAACAAATCGCGAAAAAGCATGTGTATCTACTCTGTGTAGCAAATTAACCCAGTAAAGGTATGTTTCTATGAGCACTTGTGCTTCTCCTTTACTTATATTGTTCATATGAAGTGACTTAAGAACAAATCTCATTTGTTTTAAAAGACAAAATCCCCCTTTTCTAGCATGTATTTTTGGTAACCAGGTTAAATACAGCAAACAAATCCTGAACCTTACAAAATACTTTGACCTCATTTCTATTTAAATAAAGTAAGACTGTTTTGTACTGTAATTGGAACATAAAAACCTATCATTAAAATAGTGTAAGAATCTGCTTTTTTCTTTCCTAGGAGCAGCAAGGATCGAAGGTGTTTTTTTTTCCTTTCTTGTTTGGGTTTCAGTTTAAAAGACCACACATCTCACATGTCTGCATTTTTACATAATAATAGTAAGGTAAATGAAAACATATTTGTCCTTCAGACATTTGCAACCAATGATATATACATGTCTGTAGTGTGCCAGTCTCTATATCTCACTTGTCTCAGATTTCTTCTTTACTCTGATCTTTTTATTCCCTCCAGAAGCAATCTCCTAACTTGCGTAAGTGCTTAATGGACCATCTATTTCTTCTTTCATGCATCCTTGAACGAGGTTCAACAAGGCCAAGTGCCAGGTCCTGCACTTGGGTCACAACAACCCTATGCAGCGTTACAGGCTTGGGGAAGTGTGGCTGGAAAGCTGCCCAGCGGAAAAGGACCTGGGAGTGTTGGTCAACAGTTGGCTGAACATGAGCCAGCAGTGTGCCCAGGTGGCCAAGAAGGCCAATAGCATCCTGGCTGGTACCAGAAATAGTGTGGCCAGCAGGACTAAGGAAGCGATCATTCCCCTGTAATTGGTGTTGGTGAGGCTGCACTTCGAATATCGTGTTCAGTTTTGGGCCCCTCACTGCAAGAAAGACATTGAGGTGCTGGAGTGTGTCCGGAGAAGAGCAATGAAGCTGGTGAAAGGCCTAAAGAACAAGTCCTATGAGGAATGGCTGAGGAAACTCACCTCTGTGCCTGGGAAGATCATGGAACAGATCCTCCTAGAAGGTATGCTGAAGCACACGGAGGACAGGGAGATAATTCAAGACAGCCAGCATGGCTTCACCAAAGGCAAATACTGCCTGACCAACCTCGTGGCCTTCTACAGAGCCACAGATCTGGAAGAGCTACAGATGTCAATGATCTCAGTGCCCAACCAACGAATACTCCTCAGAACGTATCTAAAAACCTGTTAGCTCTCCTCAAGGCTCAAACACTTATCCAACCAAGTCATGTTCTGATTGTATTGCCTTCAAACTGGCAAAATTTACAACCTCTCCATGCTAAAATCCACATCTTCGCTGGTTTTACGTCTGAGCCTGCAATGAACTGTGAGCATATAAAATTTCCCTGAAGCCCTGCAAACACATTTAACATCCTAGCTTTTGAAATTGTTAAGACTGGCTTTACTTTTATTTTGCAATATGTCCTCTGTGGTAATGTCTGAATAATCACATATCTACTTCAATAATAGATCAAAGTTGAAGAGATTAATTATTAGACATGCTGATAATTAATTTTAAGATAAATATATTTACTATGCCTAGAGAAAAGATGCCTATGATATTAAGCTGTTAACTGAATTTGATAATATCTTAATTAATGTATTATTAACACATTCTGTTTGGTATTTACTTGCCAAATTACATTTAATCGGTATTATTATGCTTCTGAGATGATTCTTTTTCTGTTTAAAGTTTTTGCATAGACTCAGATCCTCTTGCATGATGACTGATATATATGATTTTCTAACATTCTTTGATACTTGCCCTTTTGAGGTCCACTCATGCCCTCCCATTACTCGCACCTCAGCTGTGACTGCTAAAACTCTGATAATTACACTGCTTTGTAACAATGTACGGATACTGTGCACTAACCTGATTACTGTTTGGCATTTTGCTTTAGTCACTACTTTAGCTTAATATGCAGCTGTAAGGAAAAATAAGCAGTGCTAAACTGAACTATTTTAAAGTGGAAATCTTTAATCTTGAATACCATGACTTTCAAAATGGAAAATGCAATCTCTCCCTGAAACACTTCACAGTCTGCAACAGTTTCATTCCATGAGAACAAGGATTAACCTTGCCTTTCTGCCAGGGGCAAAATACCCGCTCAAGTTACGCAAGTAAAAACAGTGGGGCTGCCAGTTCACTCAGAGTATCTATCATCTTGTGTATTCTAGAAAATTCTCATTTTTGTTTGTTCTCATGTGATAAACTTTGTAGCGGTAAAATACAGACTGTGTATTTTAGTTGCATTCCTTTTTATTTGCATTGACAATTTCTATGCCAACTCTATAAAATTCAGGTCTGTATTTTATGCAGTAAACTAAGTGAACAAAGAAGCAAAATGCAAAAGCTGATTATCGACTGGATCGTTTAAACACACCCATTTTACTATGCTTGATTACAGTGAGGCTATGCTACTACTAAAAGTACTCATGTTCTTAACTATTTGAATATGATTCCCCTCCATTGATTCCAAAGACCACCACTAGAATAAATTTTGTATATTTATACTAAATGCACATTGATCTATGGAACAACTTGGGTTTTCCATCAATAAAGTGTAGAATTAACCATATTTGCATCATTTCTCAATGATTAGCAATTCAACTTGCTAGCGGATATGGTGTAGAGGAGAACTTGTAGAGTAGGGTAGATGGTTGGACTCGATGATCCCAAGGGTCTCTTCCAACCTAGACAATTCTATGATTCTACGATTGTGAACAACTGCAGAAAAGCCATAGTCAGACCTGATTATTCTGGAACTCTGTTTCTTTTAGAAGCTGGGGACATCTCAAAGTTGTCTAAGTCAGTGCACAAACTCAAATTTGATTCCATGCAGGGCTGGACTCATTTCCTGTAATGCTTCTGCTTCTATGCTGCAATAAAATTCTTTCTGAAATTCTCATAAGGCTTTGGTTAACATGAACAGCTCCCACCAAATGGTAGGGGTTTAAGGATAATGGAAAATCTAAACTTGGGGGAAAACCATCGCTAACTTGAGATGAAAGACAAAGAAATTCACCAAACAGAGAACCAGTGAAAGCAGGTATGCACTACCATTTCTCACTTCCCTCTCTGCCTCCCCGCAATGGTCAACAATAAGAGATTAGCCAGGGCTGTCTCCCCTTACTTGCTTGTTGATCTAACCATCTCCTGGTGTACAGCCCCTTATTCCCACTTCCCCTTAGCAATGCCATGTTATCAGTGAAAAGAAAAGGAGCTGAAAAGAGCCAAGGAGTTCAGACTTGAGATGTTCTTCCTGGTCGGAGCACAAGGAAAACTTGCAGCATCCATCTTGGGAAGGACAGGATGAAGCAGCATATATGGAACAAAGAAAGAGCTGAAAAATCTGAAAATGTGACTGAAAACCAGCATTAAAACCACTTACATTCTAGCAAAGAGAGGGCTTGATGCATTTTTTTTGATTCAAAGGGCAGACACTGGTATATCTCCTTAAAAACACAACTTCTACAAAGCTTTCTAGAAAAGACAGGTTGGTTTTATGAACTCTTCTCCTAAGGGCAGTCCCAGCTCTTCCACAGAATAGCCAGTGAACCCACAAACTGAAGTATCAAAGCTGAAGGACGCATGGAATAAGCATTGTCAGGAGGGAGATGTCCTGAGTATTTCTCACAAACCAAGACCAAGGAAAGTTTATCGACAGCAGACAGGAAAAGGTGGACTGGCAGCCACAAACTGCAGAGGGCTCTATCACTGCTGCTGACTTGATTCGAGCTGCAGAGGGCTCTCCCACTGCTGCCGTCTTGATTCCTGAAAAAACTTTTTAAATAATGAGAAAACGGAGGACATGATAGTGCATCTTTTTCACAAGGGGAGGGGAAGGGAGCAGCAGTTCAGTTTGCATAGTTTGTGCAGGCAAATAAATATTTTCCTTTAACCTGTGCCAAATCTTGTACTTGTTTGCTTTCAGTGTTCAATCTCTGAGTGAAAGTTTTTAAACTAGGAAAGGCCCTGAGAAATCAACTCTTAAGATTAGCGACCTCATGGCATGTCCACTTCCAGTACCAGTGAAAAAACAAGCACAAGAGGGGTGGGAGAGAGCACGAGAGGCATACAATCAGAGAATTAATATGACAGTGGATTGGGAGGGAACTGCAGTGGCCTGGACAGCACTTGCCTGGAAGCGCTTCTTAGAACGAGACTCGAAAAGATTTTGTTGCCATGAAGTCGATATGAAATTTCTGGAAGAACGACACTAGTTAAAGGAAATCCTATTACTCCCTCATCACTGAAGCCCTTCCACGATCCACTTTAAAACTCATTTGCGGTGGTGGAATTATTCTCCAGCATGCTTTCCCGACCACTTTCAGTGCAGCGTCTCCAGAGGGCTCCAGCTCTTCCACCCGCAGCCCCACGGGCACCCCCGGGGTCTCACAGGGAGCGGCCAGTGAGCTCCCGGTGAACTTCACCGGGGGAAGAGGCGGGGGGAAGCTCGCCTGCGACTGCCTCTGTCATTCAACAAGTGACATAAAAAGACCACGCGTGTACATCATTACCCCTCTTCAAGACGTACGGACACATAAATAGCTGACGCGAATTTAGCAGCAGGAGTACGGAGGACTCGACCCAGGCCTGGGCCGGCGGCCGCACCTGCCCTTATCTCCCGCCCGCCCCCCGCCGGCGCTCCAGCCGCGCAGAAGCAGTCCGCCCCGGGTCTCGAGCCCCACTGCGCACGCGCAACGCGCGACCTGCTAACCACGCCCCTTCCCCTCCGTCTTACGCCGTGACGTCATTCGGGCACTTGCCCTCGCTAGGCGCCGTGCCCGGAAGCGTCCGACCGGGAAGTATCGCTGATTGAGAAAGGTTCCGGGGCAGGTTTAGTTCCGGGGGCTCCTCCGCATGAACCGCGGCCGCCGCCACCGCCTCGGCCCTAACAATGATCCCGATCCCGGTGGTGGTGTGCGTGCTGGGGGGCTGGTGCGCCATCTACCTGGCGGATACGCTGCTCAAGGTGAGGGCTGTGGACGCAGAGCCGAACGGGGAGTCCTTGGCCCCGCTTCACCCCTCGCACCCCGCCGGGAGGAGCGCGCCGGCAAGCCCCATCCCCACTCCCATCGCCCCCGGGCGGGGTCTGGAGTCGCCAGCGGCCAGCGGCCTCCCCGCCTCGCCCACCCTCCGAAACACCGGGGCTGGCCGCCAACCCCCGTCTCCTTCCCTCGCAGGCAGACGGGGGTGCCGCTCCCCTGCCCCGAGCCTGCAGGCCCGCGCTGGCGGCGCCCGGCCCTTCCGCAGTTCTAACCTAACGGCCGCCGTTAACGGCCGTGCAGATCTAACGGTGCGGCCGCTCTCCCCCGCCCCCGGGTTCGGCAGCTGCGGGGTTCGGGGCGGGGGGTTGTGCCTGGCCCCCGCGCCTTGCTGTCCTCCCCCAGGCTGTCGAGGCCATCTTCCCCCCGAGGGCAAACCCCCTCGACCGACGCGCCGGGGCCTTCAGCCCTGCGAGGAGCCGCCGCGGCGGGGGAGGGGGTGTTCTGCTTCCGCGACGCCGCCCAGCCGGCTGCAGAGGCTTCGGGTCTGTCTTAAAAGGACCAAGGCTGTGAAACGTTAGGGGAGCCAAATTTTAGTCTGTTGTGATGCGCTTTTTGGAGTTTAAAGTATTATAATTCTTTTTTTTTTTTTTTAGAAAAAAACAACCCGACCTTAATTTATAAGTTTGGTTATAGAATATGTCTTTTTAAATGATGATTTTCCTAAAATTTGTGTAAAAACGCATTTTTTCTTTGAATGTCCTTAGCTTTACTGACAAAAATAAGTTGAGACAAAGCTCTATACAGCTACTTTTTAAAGAAGTAAACTTCAGTCTTCAACGACTATTGTAAGACTCATCTTTTTCCTCCTGATGGTGAGAGGGGAAGATTTGAAAGGAAAATACACCAACTAGACATTATTCATTGTGCCTAGGGATGCACTTGTGCGTTGCACAAGTCTTAAGTGTTTTTTCCTAAAGCTCGAGAGGTAGGTTTTTTGAGAGATGACTGAAATTGCAAAGTATGTGTGCAAAATGGGACGTATGCTAGTTAAATATGAGGAAAAATAAAATGAAAAGTTTGATCTGTAATTCTCTTGCTTTTTGATGTAATGTTACAGTCCAGGAACTGCATCAGTTTCTGCCAAGTGCAGACAGGGCCTACTGATTTCAAAGTAAAAAATGTTCATTTTGTCTCCCCTGTAAAATATAGGAAGAAATACAAGAAATTTTAGGTGATGAGAAAACTTGGAAAAATAAGTGGCTCCCCCTGCTGCTAATCGTTGGAGAGCAAATGTAGCTCAGTACATGATGAGAGCTATTAATTGCTAAATATTTGTCTGTACATAATGACAATAAAAATTACAGTAATTTATCTGAAGATTTTTCAACTTCTGTTACATCAAGTCTATATTAGATATTTTGAAACAAACGTGACATTATTTGAAACAAATTAGAATATTGGCCAAATACCAGAAAAACGTGCTCCTGACTGTAGCAAGACACACCACAAACCACCAAAAAGGTCAGCCAACCAGCTGATTTTCTTTTGACAGTACCTTTGTGTCTGATGAAAAATCTTAGAGTGTGAAGCAAGAGCTGAATTCAGGCTGAATTCACCTGTTGTGCCACAATGCTATGACCCATTTGTATCTCATAGACTCTGAACACCTTAAAATCATTCCCTTTTGTTAAGTAAGAACAGCCGCTCCTTGTTACTACCTGTGGTAGAGCTTAGCAGCAGCACAGGAGGAACAAAAAAGAAACCCCACAGTGTTTGGAGCCAACATAGTGCCTGATTTATGTTGAAAAAGAAGGGGGAATGCCTGGAATGCTGTAGCAAGCAAGAGAGTCCAGGAGTTAAGTTTGAACTTTGATCTTTTTACTAAAAGTTAACAAAGGTTATTAATCGTCAGAAAGTATGTGGGAGCTGTTGGGTGTTAGTGAACTTACTGGTAGGTCTCATCTGTGTACATCTCAATGATGAGTTTCACTGTGAGTGCCACAGCCAAAATAGATTTTGGGTTAGATAACCAGATTTATATTATTAGGAAACTCAGGATTGCTTGTTTTATTGCTGGTACTGCAAATCTCCCACCACATTCAGAACCCGAGGCTTCTAGCAACCGGAGCAAAAGGCAGTCCCTGCTTAGACCTCGAATCACTTAGAATTCAATTACACCGAAAGGACATACAGAGCGTGAGTGAAAAATAATACAGGAGTACTTTTCCATGCGTGATCCTGTTGATATTTTTGGCAAGAGAAGGATGTGTGCTGTAACTTGCAGTTGATGTTTATTCTGTAAACTTGTTCAATGTGCAGTGTCTCTTGCTCAGTTTATTCCCTTACTGGTTTTGTTCAGATTTCAAACATTTTGTTAGACAGTCTGACTCTTAGAAAGTCTACAATGTAGAAGGCATAACTGTGTGTATAAACGCATTTTTGCACAAATAAATTCACGTATTATAATATTGCTAGACTTACCTTACGAGATGCATTTGTGTTAGCAAACTAAAAATATGACGAATCAAGCTGGGACTTGGAATTTTAAGTCCCTCTTTTTGCTCTTCGTTGAATCGCTGGCACGAAAGTTTCCATTGAAACTTGGATCCTACAAAAGGGAATCACTTAGGCAGACCCCTAAATTCCTGGTCCCCAGCATCCTAAATCATCTCATTTCATTCTGCCTGAAGGATCAGGAATGAGCAGAGGGTAGAAGGTTGTCCCTCCTTCTGCTATGAGAAATAAAGGATGCATTAGGGGTGTTCAGTCAAGGTTAGCCTTGAGCTTTTAAGGTCAGGAAGCTGAAATGGTTCAGAGCTCTTGAAGAGATTTTGTCAGCAAAGAAGAATGTTAAGAACTCCTGCTTGCTGGCAGATATTTATGGAGCTCCTGGAGTATTTAACAGATGTACATTATTTTGAAGGGTTGCATAAATAAAAAAGGTATTGCTTTTGTAGTAAAATTAATATAACAAAGATCACTTAGAACTCAAAGAAGCAAAGCCAGGGCCTGTGTGAAGGAAGCTTGAAATGAAACATGGTATACCAACGTACCTCATATCAGGGTGTGAGGGAGCACATGGTAATGTGGTGATCCTACTGGGCTCAGGACAGAAGGAGCAAAAGTTGCGTAGAGCTTTTTAATATATTTTGCAAATGCAGTCATGTATTGATCATTAATGCCATTTACACAACTTGGGAGGAAAATGCAAAAGGAAAATGAGTTTTGGTACCTTTTTTTTTTCTACATTTGACAAATGTATGGTCAGTAATCCGCATTTCTTGTTAAAAACTTCATATTTCTTTATATCTTGCTAGTACAGTGGGGCTGTGATGTGGTTTGAATGAATTTGAAGGTATGCATTTGTGGCTTTTCTAGGGGAAAAGTGGTTTTTGCAAGTGAAAGAACACATCTTTAAAGTGCCAAATCAATATATCCAATTAGCTTTATTATAATGATACATGGTTGGGTGGGGTTTTTTTGAACTCTGTGAATGAATTGGATATGTTTACTTAATTCCCAAAAGACAATCTTTTATGTCCAAGGTAATTAATGTCATATGTATTTTGTTCTTAATTATCTAGTAGATTATGTGAGGTCTTTTTCTTTGTTTCTTTGGATTATGTATTATTATTTGTAAAAGTGTAATCATCTTTGTGATCTCTTCTGTTAAGGTTAGCAAATTCTGTGTTAGCAAATACCGATCTGGTTGTGGACACTAAACTTAGTGGTATCATAGGGAGTGACTAGTCTTGATTATGGAATACATTACGATGAAAATTTCTGTAGGTGCCCTCAGCAGAGCAAGAGTGTGGCTGAAATCAGTAGGGCAAAGAAGGAGGAAATGACACAGAAATATATAGGCAGAAAGGATAAATGGTGTAATAGGTGATAAACAAACAATGGCCTGAATAAATGGGTCTCATTTCCTAGGAAAATTGTTACTTGAAATAAATTGTTAGTGTCCAAATTTTAATTAATTCAACAAAATGAGAAAAGCTATGAATATAGTTGTGCAAGATGAGATCCTCATCCCCACCACCACCATGGCAGGACAGGAGGAATGCAAGGAACTTGTCAAGTTCTAAATTTGTTTAAAGAACCATGGATGACAGCCAGAAACTTGTGAAGTTCCTCTTGCGGGGTGAGAGGGGAGCCTGTTGTGAACAACGCATTCCCAATGTCTTCAGTAGGCGTTGCTGCTCACAGAGAAACCTGGGAACAATGCTGCAGGTCAGACAGCTCTGAAGACTTACCTGGATTATGTCAGAGACACTCCTGTCTTCGGAACTGCCTGAAGTTAGAAGGCTCAAAGCTCCGGTGTGCTTTTCCTGAGCCATGAGTTCCTCTCTCACCTCCACAGAAAACATTCCCTCAATTGGATTTCTGACACTAGCTTCCATGAAGCTGAGTAAAGCCTATTGAGAAGACAAGCGCCAGATAATATAAAGTAGCAATTGCAAAACTATGTCTGTTGGTCTATAATATGAGATAATACTGCAGATAAGGATTAATCGTATAGTTCACATTTCTTATGAAGAGAAATCTTTGGAAGTACTAGGAAGGCATTCTGGCAGTATCTTGAAATGCTGGGAAATTATCATAGTGAAATAGCTGTTGCAATATAGGTTGATAATTTCAAATTCTTTCTGGCTTTTTTGTCAGTATGATAAAATATTTCAGAGTCTTTTTAGGCATAGTCTCTGTGTTTGAAAAGTAGACCTCATTTTTACCCTTGCTAAAGGGTGTCCACAGTACTGGTCCATATCTCACCAATATTAGAAACATTTTTTTCAGCTGAAGCCAAAAGTAGCATTTTTCTTAATTGTAATTGTAAAAATGTTTACTGGAATGTAATTGCACATTGAAAAAATACCATAAACAGTTCAGTCTTTAGCCTTCTAACCAGACAGTTAAAAACTACTGAAAGTGATTTAACACTAGGAAGGATGATGTAAGACCTTGTTTGTCAAATAACACTGGATACCCGATCTCTCTCACAATCCTAGAACTGTTGCGATTTACATCAAAACAGTGGCATAACTTTTTCATATTACACATCACACCTATCTGTATGTCAAAATATAAATAATATGCAGGACATTTACCTGAAGTTGTACATCTCTTTCATATAAACAGATCACATTTACTGCTTGGTCACATAACGCAAAATCTTCCTAGAAGTTTTTGACTAAACTAATTTTCCATTGCTTTGCAGTCATCAAACTCTTTGAAGGCATCTTATGAAGACTGGCTGCTGACATATGGCTTGAGCGTCTCTCCTTTTCACATCCGATGGCAAACAGCTGTCTTCAACCGCCAGTTCTACAACTGGGGGAGATGGAAACCCAGATTTCTGTATTTGTGGTATAAATTCAGGATTTTTTTCTCTTCTGTCAAATAAAGAGTCAACAACATCTGTGCCTTTCAGCCTTAAAAGTGCATTAGATAGATGTAGTTATTTCACTGGGCTAATGATAACACCAAACTAGCGTGGTTGCAGTAATTGTACTGTGCCAGTGTAAGTCTTTCTCCTCTGCTAAAAAATATGTAGCTGTAATATAGGTTGTGTATTGAGATGCTATAAAACTAGAAATCTCTTTTTACTTATGGTTTGAACTATACATAGTTCTTAAGAGTACAACTATTACATGTAATACTGCATACAGAAGGAGGTCTGAAAGCAGCTTCTTATATCCTAGATCTGTCCATCACCGTACAGTGAGCCTCTCCGCTGATCACTAGAGTGTACAAAGTATTCAAAGGCAGTTGTGTCCCTGTTGTCAATCCTTGCCCAGACATTCAGCAACTATACATGCTCAGAAGCACATTGCTCACCTTCTGTCTTTTATCTGCCGGCACCTTTCTCTGCTAAGATTGCACAGACTGTTGGGAATGGGTAAATAAGCAGGATGGTTCATATGGGTGCTCTTGGACTGGTTTAGAAAATTACTGCTCAGTTGCCTTCCTAGCATTACTTTATATCTGCTCTGAAAATATAAAATGAGTAAGGTTTGAATTTCTTTTCATTTCCTGGATTGCTACACTCAGTGAGATAGATAGTAATAAAAGAGAGGTTTGCTTCATATTGGCTTCTCTCATATGTAATGATTTTACTATTTCAATTTGAAATAATTCTATATCAATCACAATTTTTAATGTGTATAATTTATTACAGTATAATGTTTCCACCAGTCTCATTAATTAACATTACAAGTACATGTTGCTTAAAATAAATCTACTAATTCCCAGTGAGCTTCATTAAGGATGGTAAGAGAACAGTTACGCTATTGTGAGAGGAAAAAGGACTGGTAGTGAATTGAAGCATTTTAGCTAGAAAATAAACTTTGTCACATCCTTCAACTATTGAACAGTGTGAAATAATAGTAATGCTGAATAAAAATTCAACACGAGGTGGACTGACGTAAATAGAAATTATTTTCAACACTGATTTTAATGAAAAATAAATTGGTGAGAAGAACAATGTATTTTAAGTACTTGATTTTAATCTGGTCTTGAAATTGTACCTTTTATTTGTTCTTCTTTAAGAAAGGTTGAGTCTCCTTTATTGTTCTTTAGCGCTTTGTATTGTTTATGAGGAAGATGCAAAATTTATTGAAAAAGCTTGTATAAATAAATGTATGCTACCCCATCATGTGATCTGTGTCTCTAAATATGTGATGATGTGGTGCAACATGGTAAATTATACATAGTTGGTTATGTTTTTATACTCGTAGCTAATGGCAAGTTACATATATTGGGTGACAATAAAATTTAGAATGTGTAAGAATGACAAAAATATTTGAAGATTAATCAGGATGCGGCTTGGGTGTAAAACATTTATTAAAGAAGGAAAATATTATATGTTATTAATTTCCTTTAGCTAATATTTTTGTACTGGATTGTTGATACACGAATGGTAGTAGGATCAGATGAGTTTTGCCCTATGAGTTTGGTGTGCTAAATTGCGCTAAAGCAGTTACATATCCAGAGAATATACTCTATCTTCTTGCAGCTATACATTGTTAACCTATTTGCTCTTCTTTGTAGGTTCAGCGTAGGAATGGTATTTGGGATAGTTGCCATGTTTGGCTCTGTTATTCTTCTTGGAAAGACACTGATGCAAACACTGACACAGATGCTCACCGAGGCACCGAATGCCCAGAATGATCGTATGCTGCAAGTTGTAGTAAGTATTATCTCCTCAGGTCTTTATTTGAGAGTTGTGAACTGATCTTAACCATCTTTTTAGTGGGGTATGTGATGCTTAAATCCTCCCATGCAAGAATAACCAAACTCTTGGTATTCATCTATATAAAAATTGGCTGGTTTCTTGTCAGCCTTAAAAATGGGGAGTGGAGGAAGTAAAAGAGGGGAAAACAAATGAAGGCAAACATGTAGAAGAGTTTATATTAAAAATTCTCAGGAGTGAGAATTGGCTAGTCATTTTGAACAGCCTTAAATTATCATGGTACTAAGAATACAAAACAGAGCTAAGAATTTGCCTCCTCCGAGCTGTGCAATGTAGAGGCACTGGTGGCCTTAAAGTTTGCAGAGCAAATTCATAATCCACAAGAAGAGAGGAGTTCTATTTAATTTGTTACAAAACATCAGTGGAAAAGGAAAGAAGCATAAAGAGCTTTGTGTGATAGTGGAAGCAAAGATTCATTAGAGAGAAGATGGCATATCTTTTGATTGTTCAAGCACTTATGCCCTAATTTACAGTGTTTAATTGAAAGTTCTGTTTCTGGCAGTATCTAGGGAAAGGCCTAATAACAATGTATTTAGTTGTTTTATAGATTTCTGATGCTGGACAATATATTGTGTGGTTTTAGAAAGGAATCTATTTCACAGAATGGGAGAGATTGCAAATACTGTCTTTTTTATCTACGCAAGGCAGTAATGGAAGAACTAACATTGCTCTTAGAACAATTTTAACCTGGAAGGATTCCTAGCCACCCATATTTCCTCAAGAGTGCTGTGTGGCCAGGATGTACGCTCATTTTCCAGACATGCAGAAAGTCCTATGGCTGCATGGCTTAGAGCAGGGGTGCCCAACCATTTTACTCTATTTAAGTACTCAGCTAGTCTAGTGAACGGAAGTTGGGAATTGTGTGCTGCCATGATGGGCCTTCCCATCAATGCTAAATTGACAGCATGCAGTCAATTAAAAAATTGTATGAGCGCAGGAAGCCTGATCATTAGCATGTGCCATAAAGTCTGTGCTTTTGGGATGGTTTGGGTCTGTTTCACACATGCAGGGTGAATATAGCAAATGCAGTATGTGTTGGCAAAAACAGGCAACGAGACCTGGGAGACGACTGCTGGTACTGCCACTGCAGCCACCCGGTCCACAGCCTGTTCCTGAATTATCTCCAGAAGCAGACAGGAGTAGGCAGTCTGTGTGTCCAGTAGAGCACAAGTTGAGCATGAGACAGAAAATTTTTATTTACGTGCCAACAGAATCTATCCTAATGTATGTCTGCTACATTCTGGATTAAGAAAAGCCTCCCTCACATCTTCATTTTCTAAGACCATCATATGGATCTATCCACTTTTGTGACAGCTAGGGCCATTTGCAATACATGGCTCCTTTGAGAAAATAACATAGAGGCAACCAAAGTAAAGATGAGCCTTTGGAATTAATCTGGTGTGAATTGGAACTATGAAAGCAGAAATCTAGGATAATGTTCACAATTTCCATGTGGAATTGATTCCTCAGTGACTGCTCACTGGCAATATCGCTGCATTCAAACCCAGGACAGACTGGCACTGAAAAAGATGTAATGTATAGGGGTAATGTCATGTGTGGGGATAAGGTTACTTCTTTTAAGTTGACTTCTGGTTCTCTATCTTTCGTACCTCATTCTTTCATTTCTGAATGGTCACAGTTGTATAATTGTGCCTTTAAAGAGTTTCAGTATTCTTTTTGAGGAGAATGTGCTAGCATAAGTTGTCATGAAAAAGTGAGCCATGTGTGGTTGCAAAGAGGTGAAGAACAAATCAGGAAAACCTGCTCCTCATTTAAATCAGTTATTTGTATTTGACTGCCTGGAGGACAGTGAGTTAGGGTTTTTTTTAAAAAAAAAAACACTTTTTTTTTTAACTCAACTTCAGCCTGTGGCATAAATCTATTTAGCCTTTGGCTATGGAGAGAGATACAGTTCTGCTTATGTTTTATTGATTAAGATTTTTGTACCCTTCCTTTTGTTAAGTCATGCACTTTATTTAAAATACCTGTCTGTAGGTAACTGGGCTGTTTTTCTTTAGCTGCCCCCTCTTGTGTTGGTTGCCTGTTGACAAAAGTGGGAAAGAGGCAGACCAGTTACTAGCAAAGGATCTTCTTTTACTGAAGGCATTTCCAGAAGACCATAAAATATAAGATGACAATGCTTATTAACAAAATACTGCTATTGATTTCAGAATCCTACATGAGAGTTAGCTTCCCTTGAGAGGTGAATCTTAAACTAGCTGCTTTGACACAAAGTCTGAAAACATCCAGTGCTGTGTTCTAACTCGCTATAGTCAGGGTGGTATTAAGATGGCAGTTCTTGCTACTGCTGTCTGTCCTCCCACGTGCCTGGAGCAGAGGGCCACTGGCAAGGCCAGTTAACTGGTGCATTAGTGCCACCAGCTGATGCTGTTACACAAGCAATAGATGCTTAACAAATGAAGAGCAGCTGTCTTCATACAATGAGGTTCCATAGTCATGCCAGTTAAGATAAATATCTTGGTCATAATCACACTTTGGACAGAATTTGTGAAGCGATTCAAATGAACATTAATGAAAGCAGTCTTTTGAAGGATTTATTTTAGCTGAATTGTCTCACCAACCTATTGTAGAGTTCTGCTGCGTGGGTAGGTGAATGTGTATAATAGAGGAATGTGTAGGACTGAATGCAGGTAGGATCAAATTGGATCTGTTCAGTTGGATCTGCAGCCTTTTGTGTCCCACAGTAGTTTTTAGAGAGTCCTGTGGACAGGCCAGGAATTTTTGCCCATAGCGTCTCTCTTCTGCCACTGGATTGCAATGCAGTTTGTGTTCACATCAGCTGTTAGTCACAGTACTGGAGTGTGCCCTGCCTCGAGCAGGGAGAGCTGTGGAGCAGACAGGAGAACTGTCCCAGAGCAAGCAGAAGTGGCCTTATCATCCCGCTGCAGCCCGGCCGCTGAGCGGGGACGATGGGAACCGAGCAGGAGGAAAGTCCATCAGGAGGAAAGAGGGGATGGTTCTTCATTCCCTGACTCATGACTGCTTCCAGCCCGTCTGGAAGGAGTGACTAGTGCAATGAAGTACTTGGGGAGTGGTGGGAGTCCATGGCCACAGAGGAATGTGAGGGGCCTGCATATTACGTGTTATGTAAATTCAAATAGTATACTCACTTCAAGTGCCTTTTTTTTTAAGGTTAAATTGCCATATGTAGACTGCCAAAACTTGAACAACAAAGTTACCCTCATTTTGACCTTGTAAATTGGGGATAGTCACGTGATTTGGATAGGGAGAGAAGGGAGACTGACAGTTTCAATTGTAGGCTCAGTTTTTGAACTTCTAGCGCTTATAGTGTTTTAAGTGCCATACAATATTTTTTTTTTTTTTTTGAGGGGTGGATCTTCTCCATAGCTGCATGACTGGCTGCAGGAAATTGTAAACTAAAGCTCACAGTTGCCAAGCCTGTCTCATTTGAGTGGAAGTCTGCGTGTGTTTTTATAAACTTCTTGAGCTTAATATAGAGTAGGACACATTTGGTCAGGACAGTGGGGAATAAGTAGGGCAGGGAGAAGGCTTTTGCACCTGAAGAGCTTTTCAACCTTTAACAAAAGAGTGTATATTTAATATATTTCAAAATACATTGACCAAATTGGGAGAAGAGGTACAAACTGATAGAGCTGCGTGAGAGCGGCCCCCATTCTGTTGCAGGTCTGAAGAAGCTGAGTGAGAGCAGCAAGTTTAGGTGCACAACGACTTGTCTTTGTACCTCTTGATTTCCTCCTGTGTTTTGTTTTGTTGTCATGCCCACATCAACAGGTGCCTGGTGTAAATTTGCCTGTCAGCCAGCTGACCTATTTCTTCTCTGCAGTCCTCATCAGTGGTGTGATACATGAAGTCGGCCATGGGGTGGCAGCTATTCGGTAATGCAAATTACTTTTCTCTTAGTATGTGGCAACAAAGCCTAATATTCCAGAGCATTTACTTACAGGTGAATGTTGTTAGCACTACTTCAGTTTATCTAGAGAGTCTGTTTATTTTGTATTTCATAGCTTCCTTAGATTTTAAGTTTGGAAGAGTGTACAATTAAGGATAGAGTTCTAATACAATGTCTGTTTTACAGATCATGAGAAAGGACTTCTGCTTTGCAAATATACCGCACTGCATCAGGTTTAAAATAATACTTCTTCTAAGGGCTCCTGTTTTTCAGACAGCAATTGCATTTTGGCAGCTGTGGCACTTGGAAGACGACCTATGCAGTGTTGCACAATGCTACTTTGAAATAGGTTTTAAATTGATTTGTTTAAACACAGCTTGTGAAGTAGCATACAAACAGGCTGAAGCAGTAACTCAGTCAAATGTGATTTGCCCCTATTAATCTCAGTGATGTGTTAATTTTGGTGAAAGATTATATTTTTAATGTCACTTAACTATAATGATTACTTCACAAAAATGTTATTTGACATGGTTAGTCATTACTGTTAAATGACACTCTAGCATAAGAGGGTTAAGTGCTGGTTACTGGGGCTGATATGCAGGTGTTCTCTGCGTTTCTCCTGGACATCATCATTATCTGTCCCATAAGCATGAAGCCCTAAGTTGTTTCTCTGATTTTCTTGGGTGTAGGGAGTCATGACTGCATCTTGACCCATTGCTACCTTTTTCACAATCCCAAAAATTCTCAATTAAAGGGGTGCGTTTGGACCCTCTGTGTTTCATATTCTCTGGCTGTCTTTCAGCTTTTTTCCCCCAGTATTCACAGGGATTTTTCTGTTGAGGATGAAGCTCTTGCTCTTGCTCATCCCACCACAGGAAGAAGCAACAAAATTTCCTTTGTTTTACAGTGTCTTCACACACTGCTGGCTAACTGCAGAGAAACCGGGAGTAACTCTAGAGCTCTTTCTGAGCAGAATGAGTAATTTTTATACCTTAGTGGTGTGATATCTTTGTTCAAGATCTGGAGCGAAGGTTCTGAATATCCAAGTTGGGTTATGTTTTTTGTCAAAAAATTGATTCCCAGCTGTTGCCAGGGGAAAAAATAGTTTGTCCAATGTACATTGCTGTTACTGCTGCTGTTTTCTGCTTGACTTTTTTTTTTTTTCTTCCTTCTAGCACAGTTTGGGTCTATATTGCTCTTATGGTGAATCCTCAGGGTTTAGGCTTTTCTAAATAGCTGTGCTGTGGACAAATTTTATTATTAAGGCAAATCAGTTGACTCACTGAAATCTAATACACTTTCACCAAATTCAGTTCAGGATAGTATTGGCTGTGAACTACAAGAGCTTAAAATATTTGAGCCTTAGTTTAGTCGAGGCTTGTGCCAAAAAAGACCTTTTCTTTTTCTCTCTGTACCTCCTACCTAAGTCATTAAATCATATATAGGCATTAGACTGTCTATTACTAATCGGTAGCATGGGTAGGTCTGATGAGTTAATTCCATGGAATTACTGTATTACTTCATTCTGATTAATTTTGTATAATTCTGTGTCTTCTTTTATTGTATATGCACAATAAATGTGAGTAAAATGCTATGCCCAGTGTACTCTCTCAGTAAAGATACGGGATTAGCTTATCTGTGCCTGGTTTGTCGTGGAACATGATTGTCTTGGAATAGTAATTGGAATGTAATTGTCTTGGAACATGATTGTCATGCCTCTATAAGTCCCTTATGAAATTTCTAGCTTCGTGAAACCTTTATGTAATTATTCCAAAAAGTGCCATTTAAAAGCAACTGTAAAACTCCTGAAAAAAAATATATAGTGTCAGCTACTAATATATTTAAATAGCATCTCTCCTTTTAACCTCCTGACTTGTTTTCATTTTTTCAGATGACATTTCCCTCATTTTTGTTAGTTTACAATTTACTCTGAATTTCATTTAGGAAAAACAGAGAAATGATAAATTCCAGAAATCTATAGGTGTTTCTTTAAAAAGGAAAGCTTCTTCCAGATGATTGCTTCTTCCAGATAATTTTTCATACATTATTTTGAAACTGCATCCTACAGGCTGCCATTTTTTTACTGAAAAGAAAAAATCCCCCAAGTGTTAAAATATACGTTCACTTGAAAGTAGGGTTTTTTTTTTTTAAAGTTTTTATGTGTTACTGTTACCAGGAGACAGAAAAGAAGTTGACCTTATCCTTTATTTTTTACCAGGCTTATAAATGTGTGCTGCTTAAAAGTGGCAATTACTGCAGAAAACATCCTTTAGTTTAATTATCTTTCAATTATTTGTATTATGAAAAATAAGTTAGTTTTATAATTTTTTATCCTTGTTGCTATGTGTGCTATGTGGAATCTCTTAGTTTTTCATTTGTTTGTTTGCAGTAACACCACTTCATTTTTCTTTTCTTCTTTTTAAGAGAACAAGTACGATTTAATGGATTTGGTATTTTTATCTTCATTATCTATCCTGGAGCATTTGTTGACCTCTTCACAACCCACTTGCAACTTATATCTCCAGTCCAGCAATTAAGGATATTTTGTGCAGGTAATAATAGTTTGTGCTTTTTTATTGAATCTTTGCTTAGCACAGTTACTTATTCTACAGGCATCATTTGTGAATCCTGGATGGAGGATTAAAGGTTTAAAATGAAGCAGTACAAAAGCTTCTGTTTACCTAAAGGTAATCCTTCTGTTTGGAACCAAAATTGTGATTTCAGAAAAACACTTGATCGTTCCTGTCCATTGTATTCTTTTTTCTGGAGGAGAGATGTCAGTTTCTAGGAGTTTAAATGAGTACCAGTATCCTGTCATGAAAAATGTTATTATATCCAAGGTCTGATTCAGAATGGTTGTGCATAAGAAATTCCAGTTGTGTGGCTGGGGAAAAAAATGTGGTTTCTGAGCTTCCTCTCTCACTAGAAAAAGCTCTTACACCAGCTCAGCTGAGGTGCAGAAGTTCCTTTGTCATCTTTTTTTTTTTTTTTTTTGCATATTGTATGGCCCAAGTAGCAAATCCTTGGAGTACACAAGCTGGAAAATACTCAGGCAGAAGACTGGTGGTATGAGAACATGACTTCCTGTTACAAGTGGACACCCTTGAGCAATGCGCTACCATTTTGTGCACTAGGAGCAATCTATTATGTGATTTTTCAATAGTATTGTGACATGTGAGTTCGGTTATTATACAGGTCACTGTGTTTTGATGTCACCATCAGGAGGAAATAAAAGCTAAAACACAAACATCCAAAAAGAATCACAGCTTATGGCTCCAAATAACCTTTAAATGTTTTTGTTTTGATGTTTTTTGAAGTCTCTGGCTATGGGGAAGTAGAGAGGTGTCACTATGGAAAGTTAGACCTGAACCACTTGTATTATTTATTTCTGGAGACAAAGGTGGTTCCCAAACTGCTGAAATAACAATAGAAAAGTTAGGGTCTTAGTTTAGTTCTTGAAACCGATGACTTTCTATTGCAGGTGACAGTAAATAACCGCCAGCCTGTTGTAATGTTTAGATAACAACATTATTTCTAGAATATTGTAACTAAAACATCATAAAGAGAGTTTTAGGCTGGGCATACATAAGCCTTTAGCAAAGCATATTTTCAAGCTTTCATAAATCAGATAAATGATGGCAAATGTTAGGTAAGTAAATATATCTATATTCCAAATACCCTAATGAACCAAAGTCATTCACTGCAAGAGGCTAATTTGTGAAGCCCTGTTTCTCAAATTAATCAATTTCCATTTCCAGCTACTGTGAACAGAAGTAAAAGTGAAGAAATACCAATTTTCAAATTGGGTTGCTTATATGCATTACTGAGAAATCATATAGAAAAATAAGATTATAAGCTGTAATAGAAAATAATTGCTTGCATGTTCTTGATGCCAAGCAAACACCTATAATAATTTTTCAGGTTTCTTGGGAAACCTGAAATAGGGGAATCCAAGGTAGGAACAAGCATGCTGCAAGACTGGTTAGCATCAATGGCTTCTTATCAGTTAGGTATAACAAATATATGCATTTTTTTACAGTTAATGACAGGTACATTTCAGAACTAGGATGTTTGATAATGATAAAACGTGATACTCAGTAAACTTGACTCAGTTTCTCTTAATTGTCAGAGCAGTTGAATAAACCTATTCTCAGTGTTCTGAAGATCTGAGTTTAGAGACATGCTTTCAGATTTTTGTATGGCAGCTAAGTAAAAGAGCTAGAGTGGAGAACGACATTGAATATTCCTTTTGTAGTCTACCTATACTCTGGAGATTAGAGTATATTTGTTGTACAGCAGATGGCATCATGAGTTCAAGAATACTGAATGAGCATTCTTGTAAGCTGTGTGATATTTTTAGCGTTAGTTCCATGCCTAGTAGATGAAAAAGGCTTCTGCGCAGCACTTTCTTATAATTGGTTCAAATATTTGTATTATTTTTTAGATCCTTTTTAATATGTTTTGTCTCGTCTTTCATAGAAAAAGGAATTAAACATTTTTAAAACATTATTTTAAGGTGGTTTAAGGGTTGTGTAAAGTTTCTCTTTTTAGAATATAAGGAGTTAGGTATCCAAGGATGAGGCTGTTCTAGCAAAATGAAATTGGTATACTCAGCAGTGTGCCTCTACTCCTCATTTGGAGTCTGTTTATTTTTCTATGGATCACCTGGGATGAATTTGAAGCCTTTCTATTTTAGACTTTTCTGCCGTATTCCACACAGCAAACTGTGTAGATTATGTTATTAAGGCCCATGTTTTCCTAGCTGTTTCCTTGTCACCCTCTAGCAGTTCCATCACCTCATTTTCTCACTATTTTAAGGTTTTTTCCAGTTTAGTCTCTCTAGCTGCCATACTGTTACAAAGGAATTTTGCTTCTGTCTTAGTTTTTATTCTTTGTTAAGCTGAAAAAATAATTATTTTTAAGAGTGAAAGGATAAAACAAGAAAGTTAAAATACTTAATACTTTTTTTTGCACTTGTGTGTGTGTGTATATGTATGTGTGTAAGATAAAGAGAACTAAATGTAGAAACGTTTCATCTATCTGATTGCCTTTCAATGAGATATGATTAAAAACTATAGAAAGATAAATCACTTTAAGAAGCATCTACTAGTGGAAATGGCAACAAACCCTTAGTTAAAGTACTGGAAAAAAAACACCTCTCATTTCTGCAGCATTAGAAAGATAGAAGGAGACCAGGTGACATGTAGAAATAGCCAGAGGAAATAAAAGTCTGCGATATGTTATGATTCCTGTGTTAAATACACTGCAAGAAAGATAAGTTTAATATGTTTTTAAATATATGTACTTCAGTTCCTGTCCTGTAACTACACTGTAAATATACAATTAAATCAAACCCCTCTTAACAAGATGAAGCACTGTAAGGAAATAAGGAATCTTCACCATTGAAAAGTTTTACTGCATTGGTCATACAAATGTTTGTCCAAGAACACAAATTAAATGAGAAAATTTGTATAGTATTGGATGTTGAAGGAAGCCAAGTTTTCCTTCATTGGTCATACAAAATGTTTGTCCAAGAACACAAATTAAATGAGAAAATTTGTATAGTACTGGATGTTGAAGGAAGCCAAGTTTGTCATGATAGTGGTTCATTTCTTCCTATGGAGAACAGTATACTATAAAGATTGCAGTTGCAAATATGTTGCCCAAAATAATGTGTCAGGAAATGCTGATTGCACAACTTAGTTTCTTGATGTGGTTTTAGGTCCAGATTTTCTTGTAAATTAAGTCTTTTTTGAAACAATTTTCTAAACTTGTTTGGCGCATATATTTGTAATTATTTTCATTGATATAATGGAGATAACCATGAAAAATACTGAATTGCAACTACATTTCAAACATCTTGCTGTCTAGGACAAACTACTTATTCACATATAAGCCCATTTATTAAGATTCTTAAATTCAACAGTTTATTGTGGTAGAAGGTGACATGTAATACATTTCGTTCCACTAGTTTTGTAATATTTATGTTTGATGACAAGTCTGTAGATAGAAACTGCCATTTAATAATTGATTCAGAAGCCCAGGTTTTGTTTGGATACTCTGCCCGTTTTTTTCTTTTGGATACTCTGCCCACTACATGCTTGGAAAAGTAGTGTTACATGATGAAATATCAATATGGTGGAATGACACATGAAAAATGGATTTACCGCTTCCCTGTTTTTTCTGGTAGTGTAATTCTCAGGGGCTCAGAGGCTTCTGTAAAACTCCCTTACAAAGTGACATCACAGAAACTTAAGTTTTTAAAGTAATATACATATTCTTCTTTTGTACCTGTGTTAACAAATTAACTTTTCATCCATTCTTATAGTAATTATTTCAGGGAAGTTAGTTAGAAGGTAACCAGAGGATCTTACATTTCAAAACCACCTTTTTGCTATTAGTGTTTATTTAGAAATACGATTTTTTTTTTTTCTTTCTTTTTAGGAGTGTGGCATAATTTTGTTCTTGGTGTTGCAAGTTTCATTCTTCTGTTTCTGCTGCCAGCCATTCTTTTCCCTTTCTATTACACGGGTGTTGGGGCACTTGTCACTGAAATTGCAGAGGTAAGAAAAGTTCTTTACTGTTTTCATATTATATGCTTTGTAACCTGTGTCTCCTATTATCAATCAAATTTGGTCAGTGCAGCACTCTGCAGAATCTAATATATTGCGCTTTTTGTCTGCTTAAAGTTTCCTTCTCGGTCTCACGTATTTTAGTATTAGTAAATGGAGGAACATGGCATGAATAATTATAGACTATTCAGCATACTATAAAACTGTTTAGACATTTCAGATGAGTTTGCAGGATTATTTTGGGGGGCAGGGGGGTTCACTTCTTTTCAATATTGGCACCAAGTAAATCTACTGGAAACTGCATTATCATTCTAGTTATTGCTATCTGGTTTTAATGTTAAAGATTATTTTGAGCCAATTCCCTTGCTTGTTTGGTCAGCTGGAAGCAAAGTAGAGATAGACTGCTGAGTTTCTGGAAAGGGCTGATTTTTTTCTGACTTAATCAAATACAGCACAGTTGTAAAGCTGAAAGGAGCTGAAAGGATTCAGTCTTTCTTGGATCTAAAAGTGAACTGATATAACTCATGAAGAGAGTGATGTTTATTATGCTTTATACCTTCAAAAATATAGGTACACCCTGCTTTGTTGAAAGATCCAGGGTATCAATTTAAGCTTCTTGAACTTAAAATGGTAGGAAAACCCACAACATTTACTTGTATGAAAATAATTACTCATATTTGGAGAGGTCCACTGGAACACTTAAGACTTGCCTCCTCTCTCCTCTCCTCTCCTCTCCTCTCCTCTCCTC
>VZSZ01008818.1:316913-361552 GCA_013398815.1 Ibidorhyncha struthersii
CTCCTCTCCTCCCCGCTCCTCTCCTCTCCTCCAGAGGATGTTGGTTTTGTAATGCTCTATCATAATTTGAAATAATCAGTTCTAGTGGAGTCTGAGATTTTCTGTTTCTTTGGAAATAGTGTCTTAATACATAAGGATTTCATGGCTATTTGGCAGAACTGTAAACAAATCCTTGTAGTTTTAACTATATAGTTAACAACATGACTGACTGCACTGTTTCTTCTCAGGATTCTCCTGCCAATGGACCAAAAGGTCTTTTTGTGGGAGACCTTGTGACTAGCCTACAAGACTGCTCAGTCTATAGTGTGGAAGACTGGAATTCCTGTCTGGAAGACATTTCAGAGAAGTCACAGGTCGGCTACTGTATAAGTGCAGCCACCCTACAGCAATTAAGCTTTCCAGCTAGAGGTATGATTTTAAGTGCTCTCTTTATTATTTTATGTTGTAATTTCATCGTGTCTTAAAGACTAATTTGGATTTAGGATTTGTCAGTGAGGACAGATTTCTCATAAGTCAAGTCTCCTATCCTGTCTTAAGCAGCGACCAACATACCATTCATTTTTGTGAAATCTGTAAGTAAGGAAGAGGTGGACAGAAGATAGAATAATTTCACTGGTCTTCCAGTCATCCTATTCAAATATCCTGTACAATCTGGATAATGAAATTTGCCTCTTCAGGATATTGGATAACTTGGTTATTAGCAGTAATACAATTATTTCCTCTATTTTTAGTTCAGTTATATGGATCAACTCAGTGATCTTTTGCAGTTGTAAAATCTATGCATTACCTTCCTGCTTTGATCAGCATGACATTACAAATTGTATCGCTTAACCCAATGATGTGCTTTATTATGGCCACTTCTTCTCATGTGTCTCACTATATGGGTTTTATGTTTCATTTGCTTCTTCAGCCTCACAGTGTCATTGCTCATAAACTTAGTTTTGTCTGAATTGCACATATTGCTTCTAGAAGTCAGTCTATTTCCTTCTGTTTTCATTTATATGTTAGAGTGCTTGTTGCTGTAATAGCTTACCACTGAGAAACAAAAAAATGTGAACTGAACTAAACTAGAACAATAAACAAAAATTAAGTAGAACAAAAAAGAACAGTCAAGTTACATTGGCTGAAGGTCTTGTCACACGCCCTAAAGCTCTCTTGAGTTTGTTTCATGCAAGCATCCATGGAGACTGAATTCCAAAGGTAAGGGGCTGCTGCTGAGCAAAACCTATATGATGCTATTCAGAGCTTTAAAATTGTCACTGCGTTTTACTGTCATACTGGAAGTTAACAGGGGGTCAGGCAGCTCAACTACCCATGTTTTTTGATGCATTATAGTTCTCTTGTGGGGCTAAAAAGGCAATTTATTTATTTTTAGTATGTAAGGAAAGTAATCTTACAGCTGGAACTAAGATAAATATTTAAACTGGAAGTTAGAGGAGGATGGGTAAGATCCTGCTTTTAGAGATCTAACAGTTTGGATTATCCCTCTGAAGAGAAGGGCAACTTTGGCACACGCTTTCAGCTGCACAGGGATGACAAGTAATAACCAATTCTTAGATGCTGTAGGTATATATGCTTAAGATTCTGCTGTTCTCTGAAATGCGATTTCAGAGTCATGGATAATAAAACTGCATATTCTGCACCTGAACTAGTCCTATTTAGATTTAAATACTGGAGACTTAATACTAGAGACTCAATAGTGCTTCCAAGCTTGGTTGCTCTATTGTGTTAGCAGGCGGTTGTCCCGCTGCTGCATTCTAATCAGACCAGTCTGTCTGCATTTTCAGAGCCATAAGCCTCCAGCAGTGAGAAATATTCGTCTGAAATTAAATGAACTCTGTTTGGTCTCTAGCAGCTGTCATTTGTCAAAATCTTGACAGTTCACAACTTGACATAAATACAGAATATCAATAAAAATGTATCTAGCAAATGAACCCTGTCTACTTGACCATAAAACAAATGGAGAGTAAAAAGTATTTTCAATGTAGTTTATAAGGAAACTAATTTCATGGTCATTCACTATTCAAAAATATATGTGGTTCCTTAGCCTCAGGGTACTTGAAAAAAGGATTGTACGGTACAGTGCTTGCACCTGTAAGCCCCAGGTACAAAGCTCCATGTTAGTGGACTGCGGATTATGCAGTGATAAATCAGCAACGAGTATCACAGACTTGATCTACCTAAGGAGGGTATGGCAGTGTTGCTGTGACACAGATGGTTACAGTGAGTATTCTTTTGTGGTTTTTTTTAAAACTGTTGTTGCAGAGTAAGTTAGGTTTAATTCATTGAAAGAACATCTCTACAGAGATTCTGTACCAGACTAGTTAAATCACGATTTAAAACGACATTTATTCACCGCTGCAGCCTTCAAGGCTTGGAAAGCTTTCAAAACCTGAATACTTGTAAAGGCTTTCACATATTTAAGAGGACATTTTGAGTCTTGGCCATTTCCATACCCAGCCAGTGAAACCAGTACAGTAGCAGCTATCAAATTTCTATGCCAAACTTTAATGCAAGTTGGGGGCAATGGGTAAAAGTATTTTGTAACTCGTAATGCTCGGAACATTGCAGTGGTAGATCCCCAGTATCTCAAGAAGATTTATTGAGATGAAAAAATCAGTATGTGTCGTGATTGAAATCAGGTGACATTCACACATACAAGTGGTGAAGCTTATTTTATAGTTGTGACTGAACCACAGCTAGGCTCTGTGAATTACTATAATTCTTGAAGGCTACAGAATGATTGTTTTACTTTATCCAGAGACTAATTTCTTCTCAGGAAGTTACTATAATATTGATTATTTGCTCTATGCCTGTGTTCTTTAGTCTACAGAAGACTGGATGGCACAGTTGAGTGTTGTAGTAACAACAGCCTCACAGACATTTGCTTTTCATATAGCAATAACTTGGACAGCCACCTGGTAAGTTACTTAAACTGCTGATTCTGTTTGGTAAATCTGAAATTATTTAAATTAAATTAGTAATATTTGCCAACATTTTATGCAGCATACTCAAGTGCTTAAGAATACCTACAGTTTGTAATAAAGGTGTATGTGTATGTTATTCTCCCCATTTACAGCTTAAAACCCCAAAATATTAGTTATGATTTTTCCCATGATCAATCAGGGAGTCTCTGGAAGTACCAGAAAAGATCTTATACCCCTCATTCCTTTAAGCAGAGACATCTCCCTCATTTTCACCAATGAATGCAGAATATTGGTGAGAGAAAACAGCTTTTGAAAACAAGGTGAAATTGCTTGTTTTGGTGCTTCAGTCTTTAAAGATACTGAGCACTATAGGCAAAGCAAAGCACTAGACTATATGTTCAGTTATTTTGTCTGAAGCCAGCAGTGCTGCTCACTAGGTTAAACTAAAAACATGCAAGAGAAGGTCCTAGAGATTACCCAGTTTCTCAAAATCAGGGCCTCTATTTGATTCCTTTCTCACCATGTTGATTTTCTTGTAACGTGGAAACATACAAAGTTTCTAAGTAGGATTGTGACTTACTCTTTTAAAAATACAGAAATGTTTGTTAAAATGTGTGATCCATATTGACAGTGATGGAATATTTCTAACACTTCTCTTTACAAGAAAAAGAGCGCAAGTACCAACTGTGTAAACTTTTCTACACATACCAGTTTGTTATTGTTCTGACCTCTAGTGTTAAATACCTAGAGAACTGGAAATGAGTCTGTTCCTCATCTGCTATGTTTACAGTTTCTGCAATGGTAAACTTCCTGTTCCAGGGTGATTTTGTGGTATTTAAACACTAAGAATTAAGCACAGACCAGCAGTTCATTTGAAAGGTGACAGTGGCTGGTAACATCCTGGAGTTCAGCAAGGTTTGATAAATCACTTCCCCACCTAGCTTTGACATTCTTAAGCTCATAGCTGCTACTTAGGAAAAGAGAAGAAATAAAAGCATCTAGAAGCCTGTGACCTTCAAGTGTCCTTAGATTGGCTGTGAGTTTCTGAACAATTATTTTAAATAGTCCTTGCAGTGCTATGCAGCAGTATTTGAAAGTGTGCCCTCTCCCCCTCATTAGAACAGAAGGAGCTTGTATTGAGTTGAATGGAGAATGTCTTGACACTGATGCATCTGTGGGGACTGTAACTATCAGGCTAAGAAGCAAGAAAATTCTCTTTTTGGGGTTTTTTTTTTTCTTCCTTAGGCAAACAGTAGATGAAGAACTTTCCTTGCTTATGTTTAAGAACAAAATGAAAATTATCACTGAGCTTTTAAGAGAGACATAAGTGGGAAAAACAATTTTCTGTCCCTTTCTGCTATACTCTTTGGCCTGCGGGGAGCAAGAAAGATCTGTTTTTTCAGACTGCTGAGTGAGTGTTATAGGTAGGACTTGGGACACAGCACTGCATTAAGTCCTGTGTTCATCTTAGTTCTAAGTCCTTAGTTCATCTTGGTTTCTTAGCTATCACGCAGCTGGTAGGTTTTTTGGTTGGTTTGCTGAACATAAGGTTTTGTTCAGCCAAATGAAGTTTTAGATAATGAAGACTAAAACTTCTTAAACAGGTAAGTCACTAGGGTGTTGATGCAGGCTCTGTTGATTAGAAATCACTGACTTATGGTTAGATGCCTTGATTTCTGTTGTTCATGTGTGTACCTTTTTAAAAATAGTGAGCTGTTATTTTCGTACATGTGCACGCCCGGTCTTCCACATTCCACCAGAATTGAATGACAGGCTGCATATATATCAGGTAGAGGTTCTGCAGGATTTGACAAAAAAAAAAAACAATAAGTCAGATCTGAGCTCTTCATGGGCTGGTAGTATATTAGTGAGGCACTTCCTTTGCTTTAAAAAGGAATATATAGTACCTTCTTTCTCATCTGTTGGAAAATACCTTTAAATTTGATAGTCGTTTTAAATGCCTTTTGCAGTATGCCTGTCTGCCAGCACGAAAAGTTATTGAGGCCAGCAAAGTTTGTCGAAACAACATGGACTGCCAGAAAGACTTTGTTCCAAGCTTGTGTGTGACTCCTTCTTTAGAGAACCAAACAAGACTAATCAGGGTAAAACATCCACCCCATATTGACATGCTGTATGTAGGACACCCCATGCATCTTCAGTACACAGGTTGGTATTAATTATTGAAACAGTTTAACAAAAAAGATTTCTAATATGGTTTGCTTTGCCTGGCTGCTTGAACAAGGTCTTGGAGAGCTTGTCAGTTAACTTGTTTAATGCAGAATCCATTTCTTGTTACAGCCAGTGGAGAGACATGGACTACTCAGGCCTAAAATGAAATGTGCACAGTGCAATGAGTTGCGAAGGTAATAGAAACCATATGTGATATGAGACAGTTGTTTTTTTTTTTCAGAAAAGCATGGAAGGGCTATTTCTATAACAGATCTCACTCAGGTTAGTCATGGCAGCCAGGCACCTGCATTTTCCTAACACATAAGCTTCTCAAAATGCTATTGTAAAATCTCTAGGGCATCTTGGTCTAACACCTTGCCTGGAATATTAGCACAACTGTTTAAATCACGCCTGATATCCAAGTATCTGTGACAGATTCCCCTGATTGCTGAGCCACAAGTACAATTACAACATAGGGGTTTTCCTGATTTTTTTTTTTTTTGAGTGCCCTAAATTAAACAACATACAACAGCTTAGTTCCTAACTTTGAAATGGACTATGGCTCTCCTTTAGGCAAGCTTATATGCTTGAGCCAGGTATACAAGTGAAAAATAATTCTGCTTTTGGAGCAAGTATGGAAAGAATGAACAAACTCATCTACTTTCCTACTCAGTGTCTTGAGTGGCATGGTGAAAATGAGCTTCAGATGGGCTCAAAAAAGTATGAAATGTAAAACTGCTGTGCCTTCCTATGCAGAACTTGACTGTTTCTCAGAGGTGGATATACCTTGCAGGGGGAGATTCTACTTCAGACATCATGAAGTACCTCCTTAGCAAGGCATTGTACTTGTCTGAATAAGCACTGGAATTAGGTACAAAAGAGCTTTAGAAACGGTGATGAAATCTGGTAGTGTAAATCCATTAGCGTTCTAGCATAAACGTATTTTTAGTTAAGCTGTCAGTCTTTATCTTTCTGTGCTGGTCGCATTTTAGTACTCCATGGCAAATTATTTATTTCTACTTGCTTACACTGTACCCTCATTTAAGCCAAAAATATGATCACTTCAGTTGTTATTTCTGCCCTCTTGCCATTTAGGAGGAAAAATGTTGTTCACCTGTGTGATATCAATGCACAGTTCTGTATTTGATGACATCTATTCCAAATGCAGCAACAAATTTTAACAATAGAGTTTGATAATTATTTTAAGTTCCCTTTCTTTGTCTCTAACAATAGAAGCTGTAGGTACTGTAGAACAATTGGTATTGTTCTCTTTTCCAATATGTTGGAGCAATGGAGTTTTACTCAGTGTTTCCTACTGAATGCTAATTCTGCAAAACAATCGGAAGCCATCAGTCTTTCAGAAGTTGGAAAAGAACGTTATTGCATCTAAGGAGGTAGATCTACTTTAAGAAGTTACTGTATGAAAATACAGTTTACGGGAATATAATTCTAAAGTGATTTACTTTACCCTGGGAGTTGCACGTTGAATGTGCTAATTTGAAAGCTAAAAGCTTGACTTTATTACAGACTTCGCTGCAAATGCAAACTATAGTCCCCTTGGAAAAACATCAGAGCTAAAATTATAGGATCCTGGCTTGGGCAGCAGGTAGTCTACAGTACCATTGTAGAGCTCCATGCATTCCAATGAAACAACTTCTAAATATTTCAAACTTAACTTTGCACTGTACAATACTGGCTTGGGGCCAACAGGTTTGATTTTTTTTTTTCCCCAAATGTGACTGATCAGAATGTGTTAACCTTTTCTTTTTTTTTTTTTTTTTTTTTTTTTAACAGTCCTCTACTGTGTGACTTTTGAAATAGGAATACATTTTAGTGAAATGCCTTATTCTTTACTGTGATCTTTCTGCCTGCAGGAAACAGTACTTTTTAGGGTAGTGCCACATTTAACACACAACCTGATATGGGAGTTGTAGTAGTGCATACTATAGCTTTACTTTCTCCAGTAATATCACTAAAGTAATTTTGAAAAACATTTTAAGATTATGCATGTATTATTTTCTACTTAGGCTTGTATTGTTGTCATGATAGTCTTGATTTATGGAGAAGCAGTAATTATTTCATTCTTTCATTTGAAGCTAGCTTCCAGATACAATTTTTTAAAAAATGTGTATCCGTATTAGCTATTCACAAGAAAAAGGCTATACAGCCTACTTCTTTAAAATTTTTGTTTCCTCAAAGTAAAAAATCCTAACAAAAATATTTTTTGTTGATATGGACACTATATATTGCTCTTGTTTCCAGTATAAAAAAAAAAACTTTAACGAATCATACTCCTAAATGAACTTACAGTGCTGGAGGTTTGGCCAAAACTAAACCAGAAGGAATGATTAGGAATGCATGTTGTTTAGGATGGCCACATTGATTAATCCTTTTAATTAGCATTCTCTCTGTAAAAAGTATATAACGTAATCCAACATAAATTCATACTGTGGGTTTAATTCATGTGGTAATACTCAAGACTTTTAGACTTTTCTTATTGCAGCCCAGTTATGCTCTAGAGGCTGTCCCTATATTGAAGAGATGATATGTAAGGTTGAACTGGGGGGCCCTTTCATTATTGCCATGCAACTTTGCAGTGTTTCTTCTTTATTTTGTAAGTGTTTTATTATTCTTTCATGTCATTTCTGGTATTGCAAAATCTTGGCTTCTTTCTCTGGCCTATGTTGGTTGGGAAGAATCTGGTGACTAACATTCACATTTGGAATTCACACTGCTTGAGGGAAGGTCATATCCCTGAATGTTACCCTATCTGCATCGCCCTCAGGGATCAAAAACTGCAAGATTTCCTTCATGAAAAGATGATGGAACTTACCAAAGGCACTTCCTAGTTTCAGGTAGCTTTTTGGGCAACAACAGCCATAATCCATGATTAAGGTCTGTCTGTTAGAGTCTGGTTTCTCAGTACTTCGTGTTTGTTTCCCCTTATTGCTGAGGATGATCATTCTTTGCTTTCAACCCATTTTTAAAGGCTTACATGCATAGTTCTTCTGGAGACCACACAGAAATATCTCATGCCATACTGTCTCTTTCCTCCATAGCATACATGCCCTTTCCTCCCTGAAGAGGTTTTGAAAAGCTTTTTGGTGAACCTAGTCTCCAAATCACTTCTAATTAAAATTGTGTCTGTGGTGCATTCTTCTCAATATTTGCCAACACCATCTAGCATTAGCCAACAAAAGAAATGTTAATTCCAGGTCAAAGAATTGTTTAATTAGAGTGGGAAAGCAATGACTGTTTTCTCTCACCCAGCCTCATTGCTGTTCATCTTTTCCCAGCAGTATCTTTGAAGACAAGCCTGGAGAACATTATTTCTGTAACTCTTTGCTTTTTCCTCGAAGGACAGATGTGCCTGCTGCCATTAGGTTTGATCCATTACAGCCACTAAATTCATTGCCTGATACTATAGCGTCTAGAGCTCAGTCCAGCAACTTCCTGAAGAGTTTCTTTGTGTTTTGGAGATTGCTTCAGCAGCAAGGTTTGGAGTTTAGATCCATGTCTAGTGGCTGTCAGGGACAGCAGACCGTTTGTTGTAACAAAGAGGGAAGGAGAATAGTAAATCATTTTGAATGTATGCACAACTTCAGGTTCAGGATGGTGACTTGTTAGTGGCCACTAGGGGTTTGTCAAGGGGCAGTCAAGCTTTGAAATTACACTATATTGAAATGTGTGTTTTTTGAAACCTTTGAATACACTGGCTGCCTCAGCCATTTTGCTATTTTGGCTCATGAACAAGAGGTCTCAGCAGATGTTCTGATACCAGCCTTCAGCGTGATGAGTTGTTTGCTTTGGATATCACTTGACTTGGATGCCTCTGACTTTCCGAGCTGGGTGGTGTCCAAGACTTCTGTCTGTTATGTTCTTCACTCAGTAGTCAGACTTACTTATTTTCTCTCAGTTCCCCTAAATCAAGGGTCTTTCTTAAGCTAAGGTAAGAGAGAACATGATTTTCAAGTCGTCTTGGCACAGCTGTGGCAGTTTTGGTATTGGAAAGTTCTCTGCTTGTTGCCACACCAAAACCGTTCCTTCTTTGGGACTCCTTGCTATCCAAATCTCTCCACTCCATGGTGTGCTTGCTGGTTGTACTAATTATCCCTTCTGACTCATCAGGAAGGCGTCTATTAACAGAAGAAAATGTGTTTATGTGACTGACTGCACTACTTCTCTGCCTCATGCGCCTTATTTTCCCCTCATTTTTGTTCCAGTGTCCTTGAATTATTTATTAAACCTGAAGAAATCTGATCTCACTCTTAACTAAGATATACTTAGCAGCACTTTTGGTATGTTATGTACTAGTGCTGAGGTTTCCGGTGTTCTCTTAGCCTATGGTTTTAAAATTTCTCAAAGGGTGGGTTAAACTGTTCCTTTCCCAAGGGGTGTTTGTAGTGAGTGGGATTTGAACTCTTGCTTTCATCTCTCTTTGTGGAAATGGTATCTCTTATGGCTATAGCTTTTTCCCAGGTTTGTAGGGAAAATTCAGGCCATTGTGGCTGGCCTCAGCTCACATCCAGAGTTGTTCTTTAGGGACAGAATGATTATTGTTGATACTGTGCAAGCTCATTCTTAAGGTGGTTTTCTAATTCTGCCTTAATCTACCTAAACCTCTTCCTTCTGGGGATAAGACTCTGCTATGCTATGAGAGGAGCTTTCTAGTAGGAAAGGTATCTCTCTTCCAGCTGTCACAGAACTAAGGCTTTCAAACAGTCCCTGAGGCTGGCAGACTGAGACTGCTGTTTACTTTGAAAGACTGCATCAAGACTTTTTATGAGACAACCCAGATGGAGCATCCTTGTACTAACAGTGCGCTCTGGGAGGTCTCAAGCTACCTCAGTTTTCTCTGAGGAGTCTCTCATAAACTTTTGACGTACAGTCAGCTGAAGTTTCATGTACACCTTCAAAGAAGTCACAGTACTAGAGAAGTGTTTCAAGGTCATGTGGTGCTTGACACTGAAATTTTCCAGTCACTATTTATATGAAGGATGCTGTGTCCCACCTCCTGGGTTTTTAAGTTGCACTAAGTTGCATCTTGGAGTCACTTATGGTATCATTTGAAGACAGAAGAAGCAGCTACTTATGTACTGGCTAACTGGTGTAAAGATGTGTAATGCACCCATGCGTCATCTCCTAGCCTTTGCTTTCTCAGAGTGATTCTAGAAGTCTGCTCCCTATCTACCCCGCTCCTATACACCATGAGCTCAGCCTCAGGACGGGGGTATCTTCTGCAGGTACTGCAAGAAAAGAACTTTCTAGCCTTGAGAGAAAGTACCCACACATGTGAACCCACAGTATGAATGTATACATGTGGACTGCATATGTTGAAAAAGTCTGGTAACTATAATTTCTTTTTATATGTTTTTCTGAAAAGGACTTAAAGTACACAATGTGGTCTTTATGACTACAGATGTCCAGTTGCCTCTGAAAGTATATATCTTAGATCTACTTTTACTGAAATCTTGGTAATTGTATTTTGTGGAGTGACTTTACTATGATAGTGACCATGTTTAAGAAAGATTTAATGGCTGCACTCTTTTAAAAACAAAGACCAGGCAAAACCAGATTTAGATTGGTTATTCATCCTTGAAGAAATGTAATTCCAGATCTGATTTTTCTGCAAAATTATAATCTAAAATTCATAACGTTATAATCCTGGAATGACTGTTCATGTGTTGTGTATCTTTATATTTTCATTTCAGTAAGCCTCAGCAGTTTTGTACCACGACAAAACTTTCTAAGCATTGATCTGCCTGTGATGATAGAGACATTTTGCAAGTATCCTTTGAAGTATGCTTGTTCTTTTAAGGCAAGAAGGGAAGTGTTTAGAATTTGATGACCCAGCAAAATTTCAGTTGGATATCATTTTAGACAGGGTGCTCTGAAATATTTCTGTAGCATTTTAACATCTTTATCCCGTCTCTGCATTGATTATTGTCCATGTGCTAAGCTCAAAATGAAATCTTGCACTTTCTTGTGTTTAGCAGGATATTTTTGGTCAGTGCTTTTTTAACTCTTTCTTGAGGGTGAGTCTTAGCAGCTCTGACAAGAAAGTCAAAGTAATCCTGAATTTATGGCAGGACAAATGAGATGTTATTGTTAGCTTTGTTATATCAGAGTTTTATCATTTTTGAGTCATTATGCTGAACTAAATAACAAGATACGGTTGTTGGGGTTTTTTTCCTTCAACAGGAAAGAAAACAATCTATTAAAAAAGCAGGATTATAATTCAGGTAAAACATGCTTATTAATGAACAAGATTATATATATACGTACATATACATGTTAGTAGGCTTAAATATGGCTAATATAAGAACCCTTAGCCTTAGAAACTGAGATGTTTATGTGTGGCTATAGAACAATTAAACAGTGTAGTTCAGATTTGTCCATAAAACTAAAGATGCTACATAAACTTCCCTTTTCTGGCAACACACCAAGGTTCACACTGACGCAGCTGCTTTCTGGATCATATGTCTTCTTGTCCGGCCATTATAGGATGGAGGTAGGTATTAATGTTAGCAAGCCTTTACCAACAATAAAAATGATCTACCCTTCCCTCATTCTCACATGCACGTGCATGTACAGAAATCCACTGAACTTTGCTGGCCAACAGGTAAGTAGGAGACAGAGGCCAGATTTCCAATTATATTCTAGCCATTTACTTACTCCAGCAAGGGAGTGTTTTGGAAAATATTCCCAGTCATTATTTCATACTTAGGTCATAGGTCTAGAATACCTTCTTACTTCAGGCATGGTGTCAGAGCTATAACGTTGGTCCAAAACCGCACAAAGCAAGGGAGGAGGATGGGCAGTATTAAGTGTGGTTTTGCTGTCTCGTGCTTTCATCTGAGTTGTGAAGAGTGCAGGTTGTTTAACTATCCAAACCTAGTGCCTAAAAAAAAAAAATCTATAACGGCAATTCTCTGAGTTGGTACATTATGGTGTAAAAATCATCGTACTCATATAATTTCCATGTAACAGAACGGTAGCTAAAAAAAACCCAACCCGTATATGTTTATGCATACTAGAAATAAAAAAAAATATGTTTTGTTTTGTTTTTTTCACATTCTCTTGGATATTATTCATGAACCTTAACTAATATCGACCAGGTACCTAATTTCACTGTCAGGAGCACTGGCAGTTATCAATGCTGTACCCTGCTTTGCTTTGGATGGTCAGTGGATATTAAATTCATTCCTGGAAGCCACTCTGAGCTCCTTGATTGTAGAAAAACAAAGCAGAGAGCTTGTTGGCTTTTTAATTTTGCTTGCTGGTAGTGCACTTTTGGCTGCCAATGTTGCACTGGGACTTTGGATGGTGACAGCACGGTAGAATATTGGATCCTCTTCCATCAGTTCTCAAAGTACACAGAAATAATGAATCCATTGCCTTTTAAAACTTGTTCAGTATTGAGATTGAAATAATTCCCTCAAAATGACACTGAAAGAACAATCATTGGTGGATGCTGTTTTAATTTAAATCTGTACAAGTTTGTGACTGTGGTCATGAGAAAACTCAGAAGTAGGAACCTTTTCATATACTCTTTAAGCACTGTACTAATTTTGGATAAATTGCATTGTAAAGTTTCACATGAAAAGGCCTAAGACTTCATTAACTTAGATCTCAAAATAAGGGAATTATTTGATCTCAAACATTTGTAAAATGGGAGAAAATAACCACTTCCGTTTTATTATATAATTTGAGTAATTGTCAGAAAATCATGTGTTGGCTTTGGTCATTTCTCAGTCAGCATAGTCTTGAGTGTCTTGTTTGGTTTTTTTAATGTGGTATTCTACCTAATTGGACTTTAAGAAGCGCTGAAGTCTGATCTCAAAATGGTGAAAAGCTAAGAAAATTATTACCATGTGTTAATGAGGAGAGAGAGGCCATATGGGTTAGTATCTTTCCTTTCAGCTGGCCAAAATGACTGGAAGCATGTTGTCCTCAGGATGTATATGAGAAATGCCAATGTCTGTCAAGAATGAGGCATGTGGGAGGATAACAAAGCCCACATGTCCGTGTTTCTTATACATTCAGTTGTATATTATCACACGCAGCTGAAGATTTTTTTTAAAGGCAATATTTGTCAGCAATAGCCACTAGATAACTGAAATTTAGTTTCTGAGTGATGAAGTACGCTGTGCACAATTACTCCAAAGTGATAAGTAATGTTTGTGTTGTTTTACTCAGAAAAATAACAACTGTGTTATACCTGTTAACAGTTAAAAGTGAAACCTGTTGTTTTTATGGTGTCTATCTTCTGATGCTATGCATGTAATATGTACAGTAACTCACTGATGGTTTTCTGTATTTCAAAGGGTTGTTTTCCTTTGCTAGGATTCATTCTGTTCAAAGATAGCTAACAAAGATGTTTAGCTGAAGCTGGTCTTGGATCAGAATTGTTTAGAGGAAGAATATGATTGTGGACTGAATTATTTAAACATTTGGCTTTGCTTTCTGAAATGAATACAGACCATATCCTCCTTCTGAAACGAACAGTGGAAGAACACTTAGTGTTTTGCTGACTAAAGTATGTCTGACATACTTTGAAGCTTTTTAAGTCTGTAATATTTTGTACCCAATAGAATTATATATTGACTGTCATACCCTCCTGTGATATATTGCTTAGTTTATATAAATCAGGTTCATTCAGCTGCTTGCCTCAATATAGGCTGATACTAAAAGAAATTGCTCTAGTTTGGGAGCCTACATATTTGAAATAGGGATATTTTGAAAAATACCCTGCAACTTCTGTCTCGTAGTGCTCCCCATAGGAGCTGCTGCAGCTCCGAGTTCCTTTACAGAAATGGCTTTTCCATCAGGAACTGAAGTGGAAATGAAGCTCATGGATACTAGCCTTGTAGGGAGTACTGAAGCATTGACGGCCAGCTACCATAGATTCTCTTGGCACTAGAGGTAAAAGCTTGGCTAATTTTAAAAGCAGGGTTGAGCCCAATTCCTTGTGCTACTGCATGGATTTGTAACTATGATGTTTGCATTTGCCACTGATGTGCTACTGTATTTTTGCACAGTAGCCTTCACGCTTACCTAAGATTCTTTTCTTATGATGATACAAGCAGTAATGAGAGATCATGTTCGTTTATTTGTTGTTGTGTTAGTTTACTTACCTCTCCAGTGCTGTCACAGGCTGGGTGGGCCTCTTGAAGTTCACCTCTGTGGGATGGCAGGACCGTGCCTCTCATTTTCAATCATTTCAACTCAGGCATGTCGGCACAGATCCCAGTAAGAGACAGTAAATCCTCCAGTCAATCCAGCGTGAGTCGGTCCCTTTGGGGACTATTAAAAGTCACACAAAGTGCAAGAAAGAAAAAACAATCAATCAGAAACTGCCAGCGGGCTTCTCTTCCAGAGATGCCCTGAAAGCCTCACTCATCATCACTCCTGGAAACATATAGAGGTTTCAGGGTAGCAGTTCTAATGGGCCACTCCGCCATCTCTCCATGGACATCCTGGGACAGGAGCAGCCTGGTTCTTGCACAAAGCCTGGCTCTGAAGCTGTGCTCCAGAAGCCTGCTCGCTCACCTAAGTGGCTGCTTACTAATCTGAGCTCTTCCTTTCAGTGGCACTGTGCCACTTTCCTTTGTCTCTGTGTCTTGTCCAATCTACAGTGCACAAAATTAATTTGCACTGAGGAGTTTTAATGCAATTTAGTAAGACAGGATATTTACTTTTCAAAGTGACTACTATTTATGTATCAGAGTTGCAGTGCTGTCTTCTTATCTAAAGCAACAACAAATGCATCTATGGTGATTTCAAAAATATTCTGTGAAAAACATTTCCAGTTGACTGCAACTGCTTGGGACAATCTTTTAGCATAGTACCCCTCCTGGAGATGTAGGCAAGAGATTTAAAAAAACCCAAAGTGTCTGACAACATACACAAGTTACATCTGCTGTAATGAGGCTGGCAGGTTGTTCCTGGTTATTTAATGTGCTACCAAAACAGGATGTTTTATCAAAGGAAACTAAGTCTAGTTTATTTTACTTTACATAATCACTGAAAGCCACAGTAGAAGTGGAGAGACACACAGAGGAGAACTTCAGTCTGTGTTTGACCTCATAATCAAAAAGAGGGTGGAGAAGACATTGGTCATGGTTCTAGCAAAACAGACACACTAGTGCACTGTAAAGACCCTGGTTATCTTTTGTAGGAGGGATAGTACTTAGAAGTGTTTAAAAATAATTCATGGGTCCATTTCTTTGTGTGCTGGAATTCTGCTGAATAAGGGTCTGATTAAGGTATCTACAGGTGCTTTGAATCAAGGGGGTATGAATGGTGACCCAGCACATCTTAGATTACCTGTGGACAAAGGTCATAGTTAAGTTGGACCGCTCTCTGAAGAAAAAGTTATTCAGTGGATCCATTTCATTCTCCTATAATGGATTACATTCTGATAAGCAACTGCCATACATACAGTTATTGGGAGGAGTTTTGCTGGGGTTTTGTTTGCTTAGCAAGAGAGAACACAGAAGGACACAGAATGTTTTTTGTGTGTTGGGTTTTTACTGTGGACTACTAACGATGTTTCTTGTATTTCTGTTTTTGTAAAAATTGAAAGGAAGTTTTTCCTTAAAATGAAATCTTTCCACTTCTCATTCTAATTAGCCCCTCAGAATGTAACGTAATAATACGGAATCCATCAATATAATTATAGGGCATATTAAGTGGAGTATAAAACAGAACACTCTTAAAGATTGAATGGATACTACTGTTTATGTATATAGTACGCATTTGAAATCTGTATCAGATGGAAAAAATAATGTCTAACATTGGGAAGTGTTATACATAGCTTTTACTTGAAAATTGCCAGAAGAATTCCATAATTATAATCAGTCATTGTTCTGATTTGGTTTTTATGAGAATTTTTTTTATATCACCATAGCATGTTCTGGTAATCCATGATATGACGTGAAATTGGCTAACTTCTTAGTATGTAGGAAGTTAGACGCTCTTTGCTAACTTAGGAAATTAAAAGCAGCTTGCTTCTGTACAAGCTAAATGAAAGAGACTTCACTAGAAAAAGTATAGACAAACTTGCAGATTAGTCAGACCAAACTGATGAGCCACAGTGGAAAAACTGTTAGTTCATCCTTTTTATTTAGAATGAAACAAGCAACTGTCTCGGCAGTTATATTTTTCAGTGATGATGATTCTGCATTTGGTGTACATACATATAATAAGATACATACACAGCCACGGTCTGTATTGCTGCTTTTTTAGGGATAACTTACAGCAGTCCCCATACTCTGCAGTTTAGGCTTTTTTTTTTCTTTTCCTTCTCTCCATGAATTCCATAGCTGTCTCTGGATTTTAAAATTGCAGCTATGTTTTTCTCCCATAACTGATCTAACTCTATTAACAGAAGACAAGTGATGGACATAATGTAACTGCATGAGTTTTGCTCAGCTGATGTTTAAAATATGTTTCTTGCTCTCTGTGAGGCCTCAGCTACAAGCATGGCAAACACAGATTTTTCAGGGTAACAAGAAGTCGTCAGCCTTAGAACCATCACTCTCTTAATCTGCTATTTGTGCTAATCTGAATGATAACTGGGATGAGTGAGACTGTGCAGATTATACTGAAGAAATAATGTTTGCAGGACAGAACTTCCAATGGCAGTCGGGCTGTTTCGGCTTCCTTGAAATAAGGATGTATTTTTGTTCAGTTTAGAACACCAACAATCCAAGTTTTCTAATAAGTTTCCTATACATTTTACATGATGGCAAAGGGTGACCTGTGGCAAATAAGTTTTTAAATAAATTCTGTATGGCTTCTATCTGAAAGATCTGAATTTGTATCTGGATATCATTTATGACAGATGAAGAAGGGTTATAAAGATTTATGTAGCCTAGTCTGTATTTAATTATTTTAAAAAGATGTGAGTTAAACTCCAGAAATAAATACTTATTTGTAAAATATGTGTTCTCTACACCTGCACTCAGACCAGTTCCCACAACCGGTCTTGCCTCAGCTTTGTTATTGTGACCTTGTGAGTAAGGAAGCTGAATCTAACTCAGGTAAGATCCCATATTAGCTGTTATTTTATACCCTTTTTATCCTGAACTTCATGTAACACTGTACATAGATCAGTTATTTAATGTGGCTGAGTTATCTGGGATACATATCCTGTATTAATGCAGCATTTGGGAAGCGTTGTACTAGGGGCTGCCAGAAAATGACTGTTTCTTGCTCCCTGGACTCATCCACTGTGATCATGTGAAGAGCAGATGGCAGCGACTAAGAGCAGTGAAGAACCTACATTTATGGCAGCTTTATGAAACCTTCCCACTGCTGACCCAGCGTGAAAGGACAGGAACAAAGAGCAGGATATGACACTGCAATTCCATTCATTCCATTTACATTGGCATGAAATGTGAAAAGATCTCGTAATTAACGTTGCAGAGCATGCAGATATGTTTTCCAGTTCTTCACTGAATCATTCAGTGACTGGTGATCAGTCTGGTTTTTGGTTTGGTCTTTTTTTACACTTTGTCATTTCATGTGCTGAATAAGTAGCACGAGTAGTTGTAACTTATTTAGTAAAATGGACTTGGATATTTCTCACCTCTAGGTGTTGATCTTGACAGTTGGTTTTTGCAGCATCATACTGTAATTGACCTTCACTTGATACTAGTTTGAAAGTTTGGAGGCTATTTCCGACCCATTGCTAGAGAAATCTAGTTTCTTCCTTCCTGAGTTGTTTGTTAATATTTTAAATTCCTCTTTTCCTTACATAGCTTTGCTTTTAGATTTCATATGCTCAGATGATTTTATCTGAAGCCTGTCAATGGAATATGTATTGTTTTGAAATTCACTGTGGGGTTTTTTTCCTCTACACAGCCTTATTTTTCACACTGACTCACAGCTGTGGAATGTTAGATTTCTAGACCCTTTGTTCCCACTATGCATTGTTCATGATCATTTTTTTTAAAAAAAAAAAAAAAGAAAGCTTCTTTTTTAAAATGTCAGCTAACAAATATATGGAACACTTTGAATAATGTATTGTGCTTTTGTTTTGCTTTTTTTCTCCATTTAATCAACCAAACAATAAGTATTGTTTTCTATGTATGATAAATGTATCCTGCAAATAAATTCATTGTTTGATTGTTAATGTGCTTCAATCTGTTTTTAAAAATAAGGTAAGAGTGACATAACTCCTTATTTGTGGCAACTACCATATTCTCTCATATATTCTCATACTCTTAATATGTAATTTATATTCTGTCTCTGGGTACCAACGAAGTACCACAGGGTACCACTAGCCTTTTCAGTATCTGACCACCTCCTAAAATGAATAATAACCATCACTTTACTTTCCCTTATTTACCAGCTTATGACAGTAATAGTTTGAGTTATAGTGGAAGTACATCCAGACAGATACCTACATGCTGTTCCAGAGTAAAGCTACCTTTACTTTAGTGTGACCAGGGTACATAGTGACTGCCTTATAGGAGCCAATCCCTTTCTCTTGGCTTAGTTCCTGTGTAATTCTCTGATGGAGTTACGGACTTCTCTTAGCTTGGTTTGTAGTGAAATATTTGACGCAGGATGCCATAGTCAAGTGAAACCACCTCTCATAGAATCATAGAGTGGTTTGGGTTGGAAGGGACCTTAAAGGTCATCGAGTTCCAACCCCCCTGCCATGGGCAGGGACACCTCCCACCAGACCAGGTTGCTCAAAGCCCCATCCAGCCTGACCTTGGACACCTCCAGGGATGGGGCATCCACAGCCTCTCTGGGAAATTTGTTCCAGTACCTCACCACCCTCAGAGTAAAGAATTTCTTCCTAATACCTAATCTAAATCTCCCCCGTTTTAAGCTAAAACTGTTACCCCTCATCCTGTCACTACACTCCCTGATAAAGAGTCCCTCCCCAGCTTTCCCATCCACCCCCTTTAGATACTGGAAGGCTGCTATAAGGTCTGCCCAGAGCCTTCTCTTTGCCAGGCTGAACAACCCCAACTCCCTCGGCCTGTCCTCACCTCTCGGGGTGTTAAGGCCAGTCTTATGTGAAGAACTTGAGTCAGATCCTCAAATGACATTAAGGTGATGTTACGCATCACAACCTTTGATTCGTACAGGCAGGCGGGCCCGGAGCCGGGCCCATACCCTGGCTAGTTCCGAGTAAGGGTACTTAGGTACCCAGATGCTGTCTGGGGCTGCGTGAGCACTGTGCAAACAGGTCATTTAGCGGTATTTGAGAATGAAGCTTTACCGCTCTGTTTCTCGAGCAAGCTCATCTGGAGTCGGCCAGGTTATTTGTACTGAGAGCTAAATTGTCCTTCGTTGCTTATTGGACAAGCTGTTACTTTATACAAGCAGAGCTGTTTCAGCAAGCATGGCTTTGTTCCCAGATAAAAGATTACTATGAGAAAGAGGCACAAAGCACAGATCGGACACATTGGTAGGATTTCCCAGATAGGTCGCTATGAATTTTCTGAAAACTTGCATGAGGAGATGGCGCGCTTTTTTCTCTCTCTTTTTCTTACCCATGTTAAAGGTAGAGACAATAGTTCATTGCATTATATAAACATTTAAGCTTCTAAGAGGGTTCTGAGTTTTTTTCAGTTGATTTTGAAAATGTTATCCCTTATTCTCATTCCGTACGTTCTGTAGTCTAGAATAAAATCAGTGATGTCTTAACATCATCTTGAGGAATATTGCCTTAATCACTAATATAATTCCAGGATACACTGTATCTATGAGTCTTACTGCTGGTAGCAGCTTTATAAAGGTTTAATATAATTGTTCCTCTGATCATACCAGTTTGAATCACCAAGCAGAAGCATACCGAAACATCTTTAGTAGATCAGTATGCATTGAACTGACTGACTTAAATATTTTTTTAAGATTTTTATGAGCTTTTGATGTGAACTACCCAATGAAATACAATTTAAGGTTTGATTCTAATCTTATGATGGTAAGCTGGGAGAATCCACAACTTTCATGAGATCTAACCAGCAGTCACCCAGAACTCTACCAACTTTTTTCCCCTCAGACAGCTGTGGGTCTGGTGTTTACTTTGCTTTAAAGGTTCCAGTGTTGTTGGAATAGCATTGGATGTTCTTACCAGTTATGTACCTCATGCTCTACATTTCTGATTAATTCTACCTCTTTTTAGTTCTTTGCAAATATAGTAGTGGCTGAATACTATATAACTGCCATTTCTGACAGTCTTGAAAACACATGGTTGTACATCCTTTTTCATTTCCCCTGAAAGGAATCTTTCAAATCAAAAAGAAATACTTTTCTCTTTTTTTCTTTTTTTTTTTTTTTTTGGTTAAATGTCATCTTTTTTACTTGCTATTGTATTACAGAAGTCTCCGTATCTTTTTCCCTTTCACAGCTCTGTGAGGATCTCTATTAAAATATTACCAAATATTTCTGAAAGCGTAAATTCCTCTCAGCCTACTGAATTTGATTCAGTTACCCACATAGGCATCTGCTGTGGTCTGAGATATCCTAAGGTGTTCTTAGGTTAATAACCTGACTTGGAAAAATGTTTTGAAACTCATCCCCCACTTGTCTCCTTTTGCCTCCTGTTGATTTAGGTCTTAGTAACCCTAAGACCTACGCATGGGCTTGGCAGATGTGGGTGAGGCTCTATAGGAGATCAAAGACGTCCTGGACCAGCAGCTGGGTACTAGGAGGGGTACCTGGGGGCATTTTGTATCACACCAGATGCTTAGATGTGAGCAAAAAATCAAGCCAGACTGACGCCTTTTCTTTCCTTGCATTTCTCTTCTTTTTGACTCATGAATTCAAGTGGAATATGAGGCTTCTTGAGTGAGTTTTATTTGACATAAAAATACATCTACGCTTTTCTGTTTGTGCATAATAGTGCTATACAGGCTGTTTTATAAAAGTTACGCTAGCAGAATACATGCATTCTCCTCCTGCTCTGGACCTTAGGTCTGGAAGCAGCAGAAATGAGTATTGCTGCCTTATCTACAGGAAGAAAAAGGAAGGCTTATTTTACAAGGAAAATACCATCTGTCTCCAGATGTGGAGTGGTGGTAACAGCAGTGCACAGATTTACAGGAAGTGATGAAGAAGCACCAGGTGGAGACAAGGCTGCACAAGGGGACTATGATCATCTTGGCCAACTGCCACAATTGTGTACTTGACTCTTTTTTCCCTTGCAGGAGAAAAGAATTGGTGGGACTTACAGTTAGGAATGGAATAAAATCAGGGAAGGGGCGTGAGAGAGAGAGGTGGTTTGTTCATTTACAGAACCTTTAAATCAGAAAGACAGCTTGTGTACTTTATGAGTGGAGATATGAGTGCTCTCCATGATAAGTATTTTTACTACTTTTTTTTTTTTCCTTGAAGCATTTATAGAGCTGACCTGCAAATAAAACTAACAAACTTCCATCATGGGTAGAAACATCCCATGTAAGGTCAAAGAGGCAATAAAAGCCCGTCCTTCTAGATAGCAGTTCAGGGCATTTAGACCTCGGAGTTGTGTCCCTCTCCCCTGTTTAAGGATCAGGCACGATCTTACTTTCAGTTAGTCTGGATGCGAAGTCAGAACTTTCCTCCTGTTTCCACACTCCCTCTTCAGCACAAGTTCACCTCACAGATGCAATCATTAAGAAAAATTAATCAATCCATTTTTATAATGTTTTGCCCATTGGCTTTGTTTTCATTCCCGCAGCTATTTGGATAAGTAGCAGAAACTGGGCCAAACCACCTGTATCTCTATCATCTCTGCAAAATCAACAAAGCCAGATTATGAGCATGTATTATTTAACCACAAATTCCTGGGTACTTACCACTGGTTATACCAACAAACTGGTTTTTTTTTCCACTGCAACTGTTTACTGCTCTTGATTAGATGATTGAATTTCTTCCCTAGAGGTGTTCTGCGAGGCACTTGCAACGCTCAACGTGCTGCAGCGCTGAAGGAAAAAATGGGCAAACCAGAACTTGTATGCTTTTTACAACTAGACAAAATTCACCGTTTCATTTACTGGACCAGCACAGATAAGTTGTTAGTCATCTGTGAAGGCCCTGGTTATTTTTCCAGCATTTATCTTCGAAGTTACTCCTAGGGAGAGCATTTCAATAGTTAACCTAACTGGCCTCTGCATACTACTTTAACTGCAATTAAATATAACTGAACCAGAAGTAAAAATATTACTGACATATTTGTGAAAATTTTAGCATATTATCAAGCCGTGTGTTTTCATAAACGTGCAGAAACCTATTGTTCGCTTGAGACTTTACCTAACTGGAAACTGCACAATTTTTTTTAATCTTTATTTTTTATCTTGACATGAAAATACCAAAAGCATTTCTGAAGAAAACATCTCAGCTTTCACTTACAGGTCAACTTAGAGGGGCTTGCTTTTAGCACGTGCAAATGATGGTGTAAAAATTAAACAGTATCATTTAACAACGTGATATTAAATGTCATACTAAATGTGATAAATCACTCTGTTCTCATGTATGTGGTTCTCCAGTTTGTTTCCCATGCTTTATACTAAGTCAAATACAAGTGCAATGGAGATTATTTGCATGTGCTTTTATAGCTGTACAGTGTACCTGAAGACATTAAGGTTGCAGCCAAACCAGGAGTCCAGGTTTGGTGAATTTAGTTCATCATAGTAACATGGAAAAAAAAATATCTAGATAGTGAATGTAGCTGATTAAGGAGTCATGAAACCAAACTTGTCATACTTGGATGTAAAATAGCAAAAAGAATCCAGAAAATGAATGGTCATGCGGGTTTAAAAAATAATAATGTTTATTATTAATTACAAACAAATAACTAAATAACTTTGAAAAACACCCCCTAAATGAAGGCCCTCTTCTAGATCAAAAGGATGCTTTGAAATGCAAAATAAACCTCTTTTCTTCTGCCACAGGTTTGTGTATACACACAAGTGCTGATTTCATAAGCACTTGGTTAACATCCGCTGACCTGAACTGTCATCAGTTTAGATAAAAATAATGTTAGTGGCCTTAAAAAGCTGTGAAACATATAGGCTGTAGCTGCAGTGAAGGAAACTGAAATGGCATTGTCAGATCCATAAATTACAGCTTGCAGTGAAGAAAAGTGGTTCAGCAGCTCCGTATGGGTCTGGGATGTGAGACCACCCAGCGGGACAGGTCGCCCACTGTCCTACACCTTCCCTGCGTGACCTGCCACATCTGCTAGGGCCAGGCTCAGAGAGGGACCTACAGTCCTAAGGAGGGGCTTAGGGCAGTGGAGCTTGCTAAGCTCTACAATTAGAACCTTGCTTACCCTGAGGTCAACAGGCCTGCAGAACTAGCTCAGATTTTCACTCAAAATAGCCCTGAAGTCTTCTTCTGCACGTGCCCAGCCCTGTCACAGCAGAAGAGCTCAGGCACGACATTGAGGCTGGAGTCTGGCAACGATGCATGCCATTCCTCTTGCCCCCGAGGCTCAGTCAAGCGCTTGGTCTCAGCATGGAAGTTTTAAATCAAGCAACCCACAGAATGCAGCAGGGGTTAGTGCTGTCTTTGAAAATGCTGTGTGCATGGGTGGGAGCAGGGTACGGCAGATGGGAAACAGTCTGGATACAATCCAGTGTCTATTTAGCGAACCACTGTCCAGACTGTTTATATAATACTATAGGTGAATTCCAGGTCTTGGCCAGGACCTACTTACAAGCTCCAGGACAGAGTCAAGATGTTTTCAGGAATGTTTTAAATTGTGTCTTTTGGTTGTTGGGGTTTTTTAATCTTTGCTGTATTTGTTTTGGAGCATAAGGAGTTTGGTATCCAGGGCCATTAATATCATGCAGCAGTCAGCCTGGGGATGCTTTCTCTACAGACACATACAAACCATGTAAGAATGAAGTGTTTTCTTGTTGGAGAGGAAAGTTAAAGAGATACTGTCAATTCTAAGCTTTGGGGGGAAAAGCAACTATTATTTTAAAGAATAAAAGCGCTTTAATATTTGAATAGCTGTTCTGCTTTTCTACAGTATTTGCTGAAATACCTTTTATATGTTTAAAAAAACATAGATCTAACTTCCTTCGCAGCCTAGGAACTGTACAGCTTTGGCCACGGAAGCTTACAAAGGAATTTTGCAATGGGCTGTCTCCTCTTCAACTGCTCCAAATGTTTGACCTTGATGTATCATTGAGAAGAAACTGTGGCAAGCGTGTTGCTGATAAAAGCTTGCTGTTCTCCAGCCGTAAGGAAAGTCACCTGTCTTAAGAACAGCTTAAATTATTAGCCAGTCAGGCATCTGAAATTAGAAATTTCTGCTGGTGCATCCCAGGCTCTGGAAGACAATTAGACCTGACACCAGAAAATCGCAGGTTTACATTAAATGGAGTCCACGAAGTAAGCCCTGAATATGATATTCACATGAAAACAGAGCCAAATTATGCACGAGTAATAAGACTGTTATCAATATAAAAATATAAAGGACTCCTTTCTTCCATCCTTATTCACCGCCAACATGATCTGGCTACACTGATGTCAGTGGGAAACATCCTGCTCCTATATGGAGTGCAATATCAAGTATTAATGTAATCGTAGAATAAGGTGACATAGCCTGAAGAACAGTGACAGAACTGGACCTGCCGAGGTAGGAAAACAGTTTCCTTGCCCCAGTCTTCAATCTATAGAATGAAGCAAGGGGTTTCCCTTGTTATAGTTAACGCATTTTGCAAAGCACCTTACTTGCATAGTGTGAGAAAGAGGCCTATTCTTCTAAGCATATCTTGTAAAAGTTATTTTGTCCTGAAGCATAAGGATGTAGCAATCAAATGGAATTTGGCAATTTTTCCCTGCTTTGGACTGTAACAAGCTTTCAAGGCTGCTGGTCGATTGAACATGGTGCTGCCATGAGGGGAGGAATTCAGGGATTCATCCCCACCTAGCTTGAGTCACTTGCTTTAGGCATTTGGCTAGTCATCTTTTTCCCTCACTACAGTCAATGAACAAAGAGATACCACCACAGATAGCCATCCGAGGAGCGATCACGTTGCGGGGCTGCTTCTTACCCAATGTAGTATAGGCGCAGCCTGGGTGTGCAACCTAGGTACAGCCTACTCCACAGCCATGTTGAAGAAGGAATACATTAATAAATAGGATTGCTTAGAGCACCTAGCCAGGCAGTATATAGTGTAACGGGATAAAACACTACCCCACAAAAACCATATAAGTAACTTGAAACCAGTGAGTATTACACTGCCTTATTTCATCTTTCTTTCTTTAGTCCATAGCACATTAATGAATAAAAAGCTTTGCATGAATAAATGCTGGTTTGTGGCTGATTACCTTACTCAAAAGGTCTTTATTAATGCACAGCACATTCCTCTAAAGAATGTTTTAAAAAAGGTTCTAAAAATTTTAAGTATCATTCCTGATTTTAAAATATTTTCGTCTAGTAACAGAATATCAATTCTTTTACATGCATTTGTCATTAAGATCACTGAAACACGACAAACAATTTGTAATTGCTAGGTATCTGGCATTATCAATCTCTTTGTATTTTTAAAGTAAAAATTACAATAAAGTATAAAGTAAAGTAAACAATCCAAGTTTACAATAAAGTAAAAATTACAATATTTTTTTCCTAGGATCCTCAGGGAGTCTGTTTGAAGATTTCTGTATTCATAATAGGATGCTCCCAAGTGGGCTTTATCAGAGCACTGATCGAAGCTGGCATCTCCACAAATATGATGGGAAGAACATCTATTGGTGCTTTTATGACTGCCTTGTATGCCAAAGAACGCAGCTACAATCAGATGAGGATCAAAGCTAGGCAGTGGACCATGGGTATGAACTCAGTGTTTAAGGCTATTCTGGACTTGACATATCCAATAACCTCTGTGCTTTCTGGAGCGGCTTTTAACAACAGCATCAACAACATTTTCAAAGATAAGTCAATAGAGGATCTGTGGGATCCTTACTTCACTATCACAACCGACATCGCTGCCTCAGCAATGAGGGTCCACGTGGATGGCTCTCTGTGGAAGTATGTCTGTGCCAGCGTGTCCCTCTCTGGGTATATGCCTCCTCTCTGTGACTTAAAGAATGGGCATCTCTTGATGGATGGAGGTTATATCAACAATCTTCCAGCTGATATTGCAAGGTCCATGGGTACAAAGGTGGTGATCGCTATCGATGTGGGGAGCCAGGATGAGACAGACCTCACCAGCTACGGTGACTGCTTGTCTGGCTGGTGGCTGCTCTGGAAGAGGTGAAATCCACTGGCTGAGAAAGTCAAGGTGCCGAATATGGAAGGGATCCAGATATGGTTTGCATACGTGTGCTGTGTGCAACAGCTGGAAATGGCGAAGAACAGCAGTTACTGTGAGTATATCCAACCACCCATTGACCGATACAATGCCATGGACTTCGGGAAATTTCATTAAATCTGTGAAGTGGGATATCAGCACAGGAAAACAGTATTTAATGTCTGGTACAGGAGCGGAGTCCTTGACAAGATGCTAAGAGACAGGCAGGAGACTTGCAAATCCAAACCTGATAATATGATCTGTCCCACCACCTCTTCTACGGACTTGGCAGAAATCGTGTTCAGGACTGAGCCCATAAAAGCACCCATGGCAGACGATGAGTAAGACTACTAAACTGAGTATGAAGAAGAAATTCTGGACAACCAGAAGGATGATTATACCAATTTCATAAGCAACAAGGTTGAAGAAGACTCTGACTCAGATGAAGAAATGCAGATAAAAAGAGCAGGAATGTCACCAGTGTGGGCAGCCAGGCAAGCAGCACGGGAGAGCCAGCCTGGCACTCAGAATGGTCTGACGTTCCTGGCTGAGAGCTTTGTCCCATTTGTACTGACAGAAGCTGTATTTGCTTATTAAATATTTATTTTTTTAAAAAAAAGTCAGTCAACAAGGGGAGTTGCTACAGAGCCAGCCTAACCTGCAGCAGAGCAGCAGATCTCAGCACACAGGGTTTTTTCCTGAGGTAGGGAAACATCAGGGCAGCAGAGAGACCTGCCAGGAGCCGACAGCTCTGGTGGGAGACGCTGAGGAGGCCTGGGCCTGGCCAGAGCAACTGCGACACCCCCCAGGCCTATAAAAAGCAACCTGGGGAGCACAAGCGACCAGGAGTGCAGTGACCATGGTGCGGCAGTTTGGGCAGGAAGGGCATAGTTACCCTACCACCTCAAGAGGTGAGCTCGATCGGCGGACATCGCCCTCTCAGAAGGAGCTCAGCTATGGTATCCACCTGGTGGAAAGCCGCCACATCCTCCACATTCACCAGAATGGATGTGGCAACCCAGGCAGAGCTCCCATGAGAAGATGCAGCTGTCCAGGTCTCGGGCTGCAGGGAGTGCCAGAGCCTTTCGCTGGTAACACATGGCAGCAGCAAGAATGGCTGTGTGAGGTGTGACCAGGTGGATGATCTGCTCAGCCTGGTGGCAGAGCTACAAGAGGAAGGAGAAAGGTTAAGGAGCATCAGGGAGTCTGAGAAAGAGATAGATTGGTGGAACCATGCTCTGCCCTGCCTGAGGTAGAAATGCGAACAGCTGCCAGAAAAAAAACAAGATCAAGGGGATCCTGTATCCTCCCCCTGACAGGCTGAAGGCAAGGCAGTAGCTTAAAGGAGAGTGAGTGGAGGCAAGTCCACGCTCGGGGTGGCAGGCAAACCCCCTCCTTGCCCACCCCGCCTTCCCACGTGCCTCTGTACAACAGGTATAAGGCTCTGGACATGCAAGGCCAGTCAATGGATGACGTGGTTGACAGTGCATCTTCACCAGAGGCGCTTCCAAGGTCAGAAAGGCCTACCCCTATACCACGACCACCTCCACAGGGAAGAAAAGGCAGGTTATAGTTGTAGGTGACTCCCTTCTGAGGGCAACAGAGCATCCAGCTGGACAGACCCTCCTCTTAGAGAAGTCTGCTGCCTCCCTGGGATCTGGGTTAAGGACATCACTAGGAAATTCCCTAGCCTTGTGTGGCCCTTGGGCTATTACCCATTACCGCTCTTCCACATGGGTGGCGATGAAGCTGCAACACGTAGTCCAAGGGCAATCAAAAGAGACTTCAGGGCCTAGCTAGAAAGCTACGACTTAGTTGCCGTTACTGCAACTTGGTGGAATGAATCCCATGACTGGAGTGTAGCTATCGATGGCTATAGGCTGTTCAGAAGGGACAGGTGAGGAAGGAGCAGCAAAGGTGTTGCTGTCTTCATCAATAAAGAGATAAAGTGTGAAGAGCTGTCTCTGAAGAATAGCCATGAGCAGGTTGAGAGCCTATGGGTAAGAATAAGAGACTGAGGCAACAAAGGGGACCTTGTGGTTGGTGTCTACTACAGGCTGCCCAATCAAGGGGACCCTATTGACAAAGCCTTCTTACTCCAGCTACAGGCAGCATCACACTTGCAGGCTCTCATCCTGCTGGGGAACTTCAACCACCCCAACATCTGCTCTAAAAGTAGCATTGCCAGCTGCAGGCAATCCAGGGGACTCCTGGAGTGCATTGAGGATAACTTCTTACACCAGGTAACAGAGTGCCCTACCAGAGGGGATGCGAAACTGGACCTGTTGATCACCAAAGCAAGTGAGCTAATCAGTGAGGTCAAGATTTCAGGCAGCCTGGGCTGCAGTGATCATGCACTGGTGGAGTTTGCAGTCCTGAGGAATATGGGTCAGGTGAAGAGAAAAGTCAGGATCCTGAATTTTAGGAAAGCAAAATTCCAGCTGTTCAAGGACTTAGTCAACAGGACACCCTGGGAAACTGCCCCCAGCAACAAGGGAGCAGAACAGAGCTGGCAGATCTTTAAGGATGCTTTCCGTACAGCACAAGGGCTCTTAATCCCCAGGTGTAAGAGATCAAGAAAGGAGGGGAAAAGACCAGCATGGCTGAGTCTGGACCTGCTGGTCAAACTAAAGGGCAAGAAGTAAATGCATAGGCAGTGGAAGTAGGGACAGGTATCCTGGGAAGAGTATAGCGACGCTGCCCGGTTGTGTAGGGATAGGGGCAGGAAGACCAAGGAGCAGCTGGAGCTGAACTTGGCAAGGAACACGAAGAATAGTAAGAAAGGCTTCTACAGGTATGTCAGCCAGAAAAGGAAGGTCAAAGAAAGGTTTTCTCCCTGATGAGCAAGACTGGCAAACTTGTAACAATGGACGAGGAGAAGGCTGAGGTACTCAGCAACTTTTTTGCCTAAGTCTTCACTGGCAACCTCTCTTCCCACATCTCTGGAGTGGATGGACAACAAGGCTGATGGAGCAAAGTCCCTTGCACTGTAAGAGAAGATCAGGTTTGTGACCACCTGAGGAACCTGAACATACAGAAGTCTATGGGACCTGATGAAATGCATCCCAAAGTCCTGAGGGAACTGGCTGATGTAGTTGCCAAGCCACTCTCCATGACATTTGAAAAGTCATGGCAGTCAGGTGAAGTCCCTGGTGACTGGCAAAAGGGAAACATTGCACCCATTTTTAAAAAGGGTAGAAAGGAGGATCCTGGGAACTACAAACCTGTCAGCCTCACCTCTGTGCCTGAGTAGATCATGGAACAAACCCTCTTAGAAGGTATGCTAAGGTACATGGAGGACAGAGAGGTGATTTGAGAAAGCCAGCATGGCTTCACCAAGGGTAAGTCTTGCCTGACCAACCTAGTGGCCTTCTATGATGGAGTGACTACATCAGTGGACAAGGGAAGAGCTATGGATGTCATCTCTCTGGAATTCTGTAAGGCCTTCGACATGGTACTCTAAATTAGAAAGATACGGATTTGAAGGGTGGACTGTTTGGTGGATGAGGAACTGGTTGGATGGTTGCATCCTGAGGGTAGTGGTCAACAGCTCAATGTCCAGATGGAGACTGGTGACAAGTGATGTCCCTCAGGGGTCTGTATTGGGACCAGTACTGTTTAATATCATCAATGACATAGACAGTGGGATTGGGTGCACCCTCAGCAAGTCTGCAGATGATACCAAGCTGAATGGTGTGGTTTACATGCCTGAAGGATGGGATGCCATCGAGAGAGATCTGGACAAACTTGAGAGGTGGGGTTGTGTGAACCTCATGAAGTTCAGCAAGACCAGGCACAGGGTCTTGCACTTGGGTCAGGTCAGCCTCCGATATCAATACAGGCTGGGGGATGAAGGGATTGAGAGGAGCTCTGCAGAGAAGGACTTGGGGGTACTGATGGATGGAAAGCTGGACATGAGCCGACAATGTGCACTTGCAGCCCAGAAAACCAACTGTCTCCTGGGCTGCATCAAAAGAAGTGTGGCCAGCAGGTCGAGGGAGGAGGTTCTCTCTACTCTGCTCTGGTGAGACACCACCTGGAGTACTGTGTCCAGCTCTGGAGCTCTCAGCACAGGAAAGACATGGACCTGTTGGAGCGGGTCCAGAGGAGAGCCACGAACATGTTCAGAGGGCTGGAGCACCTCTCCTATGAAGACAGGCTGAGAGAGGTGGGGTTGTTCAGCCTGGACAAGAGAAGGCTCTGGGGAGACCTTGTTGTGGCTTTTCAGTACTTAAAGGAGGCTTTTAAGAAAGAAGGGGACAGACTTTTTAGCAGGACCTGTTGTGATAGGGCAAGGGGTAACGGTTTTAAACTAAGAGCGGGAATACTTAAACAAGATATAAGGAAGAAATTTTTTACAATGACGGTGGTGAAACACTGGCCCAGGTTACCCAGAGAGGTGGTAGATGCCCCATCCCTGGGAACATTCAAGGTCAGGTTGGACAGAGCTCTGAGCAACCTGATCTAGTTGAAGATGTCCCTGCTCATTGCAGGGGGCTTGGACTAGATGACCCTTCCAGACCAAAATACTCTATGAAAATGAGTCAGAAAAGTTAACAATAATGCTTAAAAATATTGATGATGAAGATAGTGGTTTAGAAATCAATCTAGCTTAGAAATAAGCCAAATATATGCTTGAAGCCAGGGATTCTCAATTATATGTGTGGCCTTAAATTGCCCTTTTCCACCTTCCACACTGTACATCTCTGCTGTAGTTTAATAATTACATTTTTACCTACAGAATTGTTCACTAGCCTTTTCTCTGTCTTTCTGCCAAGGTTAAGACTGAAGATTGGAAAGCCAGTTAGAAATGCACCTTCCTTGTCAGAGCCGATTACCAAGCTCATTACCAGTTTGACACTGAATTCACAACCTGTATTTCTTCCACATCCTGCATTTCCCAGCACCTCCCCCACCTCCCCATCTTGACTTCACCTTCTCACTAACAAATCCGGAACCGCTTGGCAGAGTTATTAGTATCTGCCTGACTTTGTTTTGTCAGTAAAAACATGTTTTTAAATGAAAAAGTGAGAATTTCTCAGCAAGCCATTCCTATGCAGTCAGGAGGAAGGCAAGGAGGAGGAAGGCATCTGTGTGTTTTACTCTTGATTTAGCTGAGGGAGGACTTAATTAGCAGATATATTTGTCAACCTTTCTGTTCTTTACATGTCTTTAAAAGAAATGACTGTGGTGATATGACTGAGAAGGACTGTTTATAGAGTTATGACTCCCTACGTAGTTGTGGTCAGTTGGCCAGCTGTGGCATCTATTTCAAAGGCTGCACTTCTGCCCAGGGATTATTAGCAGCTTACATATACCAGGTTATATACTTTCATACAATCCGTTGCTTAATGCTTTATCTCCCTTGAGGACACTAAGGTGTTAGGGTAAAACCTGGACTCATGCTGAAGGGTAATTTCCTTTGGGAAGAAAGAGATTTTTACAGTGAATAATCGTTACATGCATCATATAAAGATGTGGCCAAGATTCTGGAAAGTGGCTACTGGATCTTGGTACGTTTTTAAGATTCCCCTTCTAAAGGATTTACTTTTCCAGTGCAACAGAGCAGAAAATCAAGTCCTTTAAAAAGAGCCAACCTGCACACCAAAAACATTGCTTACTACCCAGTAACATTTATTTGTGTTTGTATCTGTGAATGTTTGTGATTTACTTCTCACCAAAAGAAAAAAGAAAAAGGTTGGAAAAACTGAAGACAGTTGCCAGTAAGGGCACTGACCATGTTGTTACATACAATCACACTAGTTTCCTGGACAGCTGAAGGAATAGCAACCCATTTTAGTGCCTTTGAACCAGCTTCTACTGGTTAATTGCACGCCACAGTGAAGTCTGCAATACAACTGTCATGGAAATCGGCAGCACCTTAGTTGTGACACCGAGTAACTATGGCAGATGTTGAGAAAATCTCCACATCTGCTCAGGCTTGGTTTGGCTTCTCGGAGAACCAGGGAGATGACAGTCCAAGTCGCAGAATATTTCCACCATTAACAAATTGGACTAAGTTTTACAGGCCCTGAATTAAACTCTCAGCCACTGTAAAACAGGAGCAATAATGTTTTGAGCTTTTGCTGATCCCTCTTATTTTCAGTACTTGGATCATAAATTCTCTGGGTAGAAACTCCCTTTTCTGAGTGCAGTAATGTGAGGATGTAACTCAGTTTGGAGAGGGGGGCCTCCAGGTATTGATACAAAGATAGTTTGAGGGTAGTGTGCACTGGAAAGGCTGGCTTCCAGAAAAGAGATACTAGCTCTTAAACATGATTTCCGTCACACAGTCCAAACCTGGAATGCATTTTGAAAACAAATTCAGTCAAGAAGTCAGCAACAGTGCAGACAGAGCAAGAAAAAGAGGTTGTAAACAGCACAGAAATCAGAAACTGATGGAATGAACATCATACAAAGGACTTGCAGCAGGAGGGGATGCAAACGACTAGTATCAAACAGAATAAAGTATGGCTTAGGAAAAGAAGAGAAAAGGAAGAAAGATCTGAGAAAAAACAGTGCTTCGTTCAGAACAGGTTGGGCAAGCGACTGCGCAGTTTGAATGGAAAGACAGAGAAAGCTCCACTGATTTCTAAATAACAGATAAAGATGCTGTGATGAACGAAAGATAATAAGGTGAATTAGATATCAAAGAGCTATAGAGAGAAGTAGGGCTGAAGTAACACATGGCAAATGAAAAACCAAACTGACGGAGCAGAAATAATTGGGAGAGCATTAAAGAAGGAAGCCTCCAGTTGGCAAAGATGTTAAGTGATGACCACGCAGAAGAAAGAAAAGAGAATGGAACTAAGAAGACGGGGGATGTTCAGAGGGAGAATGGGAGGAGTGACTGGGGCTTGAAACTGCAGAAGGGATGTAAGGATTAAGGAAAGATCATACAAATAGCCGTGCTTCTCCTTCATTCAGAGGTACCTCATCTTTTTTTTGTGTTTTCATCTCCCTGTCTTGTTAGTTAGACAGCACTTTTCTGTTTACACCACAGTTGCATTACTTCTTTTTAACATTTCTCACTTCAAGCAGCTTGCAATATGACCTTAGGGGAGGTTTAAGGTTTTATAGCAACCTTTTACCTACCCACCACCTCTTCTCAAGCAACTTCCAGTTCATTCCTGCCATGACTGAAATGCTGGATGATAGCATCTTTGCAAAGCCTACAGAAGCAGCATAGGGCCAAAAGCATCTTATTGCTTCTCAGTTTGCATTTTCTTAAAGTCAGTTTAATCCCACGTATGTAGTGCTGCAAGCAAGCAATTTCAGAAAATTAAACAGGAATTTCCCTGTGTGTTTATGACATAGCAGTAATGATAGATTTTTGTTTGTAGTTAAATATTTCCCTGCAGTGTTTACTGATTAAACATTCAAGGCACACAGGGAAAGTGATTGCGGGCTTGACTGTAAGCCAGCTGAAGAGAGAAAATTTCATTGATTCAGCTGGGTTTTAGAATTGATAAAACCAGTCCAGAGACTGATTTGCAAATAAATGTGTGCATTTCACTAATACATTGGAAGTGGGAACTCTTGCTTTTATAGACAGGAGCATTTACAAGACATTTAACTCCTAACCAGTTTATAAATAGAGCTCTGAACAGTTGTGTTCTACAGAAAGATATACTGCAAATGTGTTACTTGGGGTCACTGTTCAGACAGACTGCATATTATGCAGGCAATGAAATATGCCCTGCATGATGTATGTCATATGAACAGGACCAGTTTGCCAATAACACATGCACTGTCTCTTAAAGTTAGGCTCCATGAATTATTATAAACGTAGAAGTGCGACTCACTAACAGAAGGTCCCTTCCAACCTAGACAACTCTATGATTCTGTGATAAATATGCCTAAAGCTAATGCTACTGACAACATATAATTTGACTAGAAATATTATCTACAAGCAGAAAACTACGGTCTCTTTCCCATCAAAAAGTACCATTTTCATTTTGAACAAAATGTGCAAATTTTTTTTTTTCAGGTATTTTTAGCTTGATATTATCCATGAATGAGAAAGAAAAACAATAGGAAAATCAAAGTCATCGAAAGTAAAGCCAATTTTTCACCAAGTGGTCAGTAGTCTGAACAGTCCTATATGCGTAGTAATAATAGACTTGCTCTCTTGTCACAAAATTTAAGAAGCTCTTAAAAGAGTCCCTTAGGTTTACCCTGTGCAATCATAATCATGTAGTCTCATAACTGGAAGGAGGGATCCAACAGTAGGAACACTGACAAGAATGTATTTTCAGGGAAGCTGAATACTTAAAGAGTAAGGTGCCTACTAGTATTGCCTCCGACCATCTTGGCTTCCTCCTGTAACTCTATTGCAGCTCCTCCCGGCGTGATCCTACAGAGCTTGTTACAATACCATTAGAAAGCACTGCAGCAAATAACGTTTCTGCAGATCAGATTGGCGTGAGGTGCTCTGACATCATTACTCGTGTCTGGTTTATGACAAGATAAGCTTTTATCTCTTAGGGCCAGGGCTTTTAACCCAACTGAATAGTTTCAATGCAGGACAGCGTGTGGGAAAGCAGAGCTGTACACTGCTTCTACATTCTTACAGTGCTGGAGCCAGCAAAGGCTCCATGGTAAGTCTGGCTGCACGTAACTGCCCATAACACAAAGGACAATCGGTCTCATTTGCCAGGAAAGCCCTGGGCTCCTTGTGCCAGTGGCTCTCAGTGGCATAGTGTAACGATGTCAGAGTGTAATAAAATCTGTGGAAAAGATTTCAGAAAGAATGGAGTGAGGCAACTGCATAATTTGGTTCCAAAAAGTCTTCATGGCATATTGGCTAAAGTTAAGTTTTACGGCTTTGTTTGACATAGTCAAAAGTGGATGTCACATAGAAAATGTATCTTGTCTTTTCCCAAACCAGTTTTATTGTAATATCTGTTATTCATCATACGTTGGTCAAAAAATGAATTAATACGCTTTCACATTAGCTCTCGCACACTTCCTAAGCAAACAGTAAAAGTTAAAAGGCTGTCAGTTCAGTATTGTTTATTGTTACACGGGGCTGTGTTAGTCTGAGTATGTGATGAAGAGAAATACAATAGCGTGTACTTTAAAACAGGAATCAAGATGAAAATATAATCCAGAAATTTCATTTCAGCATTCTCAAATGTCTTTTTGAGTCAATGTCTTTTGGCATTAGGAAGACACCAACTTGAGCTCTTTTGGCACAATGAGACACAGTATTGTAGACTATGAGAGACACAGCCCTTGAAAACAGAGCAAAACAGAAAAAGAAGAAAGGAAGAAGTGAGCACTCAGAACTGAGTAGCTTGTTGCTTGAATTCATCAGAGTACAAACTCAGTGCCACCATATCACTGTCTAGATCAAAACAGAAACCTAACTGTGATTTCTAATACCCCGCAGGTACGACAATACATACTTTTCTTCTTACAACTGAACCCCTGCATAGTAACAATTCCAACAAAACACTGAAAGCCTGTAAGCCAGACCAAACTAAATTACCCACCATTTGCTTTAGGACATAAAGGCAACATTTCTATCAAGATTTAATTGAAAAATTAGAATGTTTCCACACCAGAGATTCTAAGGACACTACCTATTCATGGACATTTGTAATTTTGCATGCCATGCCAGTAAAGCTGGGATTGGAAATAAAATAGCTACTTGCTTTTTTCAGGATTCACACATTCACAAAAGTAAGACTCTGAATTAGTAAACTTTAAAAAAAGAAAATATAATCGCATGTTATTGCATAAGATATTTGAAGTCCTTAAATTACAGAACCCTGTATAAATAGCCTTCCTTTATGTAGCAAAGCAATCGTACACCTTTGTTTATTGAAGCAACCGGCACCTTCATTGCCTGTGCTTTGATACAACTCTCATCATAACTCCTCATCCTCTGGACAGAAGAAATGAATGACATTTTGACTTTTATATAAGAAATTCTTTTTCTCTGTCTCTTTTTTGGAAGTCTGCATTTCTTTCACCATTTTCAGCCTAAAAGTCAAAACAGAAATGGTACTCAAAAGTCCTACCTTTGAAAATTATACTCAGGTGTTAACAGTATAATGTAACTACCGTTTCTATCAGAAATCCCTTGAAGTATTTGAAAATCTTGCCTCTCAAGATTTTCACCTCTCACCTCTTTGAAGAAAACCTTCCAGAATTCTGATGCTGGGAAGAAAAAAAAAAAAGTTGCATTTGAACTCTCTATATGGTAAGTATTCCTACCTGATTAATTTTCTGATTTTCTTGTATTCTAGGTTAATACTGCTGGCAATAGTAGTCATTCCAGAAGTGTTGCAGCCAAAACCTCTAGGCAGACTACTTGTTATCTTTTGAACAACTGCTCAATCATTAACAATAGCTACACATACATTTTGTATTCATCAGAAGTTCTTTTAGTTCAAAATTGACTATCAGAGTAATGAAGAAAAACTAAAAAAAAAAATAAAATAAGAAGAAATTTATTAACCTAATGGTTAAATAACTGGAGAATATAATAAAGACTGTCTGAGGAATTATTCAGATAACATAAGGCAAGTAATAAAGAAGCATTATGGAAAATTTATGTAGAATATCAAATGCATTGTTCACAAGAGAAATTTATAGTTAGCTGTTGAATTTGTATTTTTAAAAATGTCACAGCTGAAACAGTTTCTGTCCTCATGGGTTTAAAAACTAATAGAGAAAGAAAGTACTGTTACCACCACTTTTCAGATAGTTTCTAACTTATCCAGGGTGGAATAATCAGTAGCAGTTTAAGAGTTAAAACACTGATCTCCTGACTCTCAACCTACTGCTCTAATTAGAAGACATTTCATTCTCTTAAAGTATCAACTGAGACATTTTAGTAAAGACTGTTTTCTGATAGGTTTTCTGATATTTAAGACAACAGGCTGTTTTAGGCTGAAATTTTTTATGTTAATTCCAAAAGTCATTTTGCTGTAATTAGTGCCAACTATTACTTTATTGAGTTCCAGTGAAGTTTTGGTATCAGAGTACAATGCATTAATATTTTACCTTATCAATAAGTTTAGTATTTTTATGTAAGTTTGGGGGGATTAACTACATTTTTGTCTGTTTCTCCAAATTTGGTGTATTCATTGTAGCTCCAATTGCAAAAGTATTTAGATGAGCTATAGATGAATCACTTTGGATTATATTCTTGACTCTACCTTTTGATTTAATTACCTTGCATTTAAAAATACAGATTTATAATTAGATGTTACCCAACAACTTCTTAGAGGAACTCCGTGTGAATAAACACAAAGTCCTTCACAAAGTCCTTCCAGCTTTGATGCCTTTAATAATCTCAAAAATGGTCTGGCAGTCAATAAAACGAGATCATGGCCTGCCAGGTTGATCAGTATTATCTTACTGTATTGGTTTTTCCCCTTGGAAAACTCATCTCTCTTTCCTAAGCACTAAACAACTTTCCTAAGTTGTTTCTTATTTACAATAGAAAACAAACGGAGAAGCTTGTGCAAAAGTTTCTGCTAAAGAGCAAACTTTTAAAGAGTAATCATTGCTCTAACTCCCCACATGGCAACTCTTATTCCATGTTGAGAGTAGCTCTGAATAGAAGGAAATGAATTTAATCTGTGCAAAGCACTCTATTGGTGTGGAATGCCAGAGTGGAATTCACCTGAACCATTCATAGTCAACAGAGAGAAGCAGAGCACAATTTATTCGATCTATTTTAGACATATACTGCAGCGTGAGAAGAATCACAGCTTAAAAACGGCTCTCTGCTGATTGTGAAGGCCGTCAAGTCAACCAGATCAAATACAGGCTTCTGGATTGTAGACATCTGAAGTTAGATGAGATGAGCTTCATGCACAGGGCTCCTGGGAGAGCCTGCTGTGGAACAGCTGTTCTGCACTCACACTTTGGCCTTTTAGACAGGCACCTTTATTTAATCTGGAAATCCCTTTGAGGAAGAGACCATCTTTTTACTTGGAATTTGTATTGTGCTTGCAACCAAAAGGTTCACTCATGACCGGCAAGATGGTAATACCTCTGTTCATAATATAAAAGCTGACCTAGTGAACATATACTAATACCCCTTATAGAGTTATGACAGCATGTGTGTGACTTAATAATAGTTAGTATGATTTATCAGCATGTACTTAAGCATTTTGTTCATTCTCCCTGGTTTTATATTTTGAACGCAGTTATGTACAATTCTGCCTAGAAAGTCAAATGACCATGTAACAAACAGAGTATTAATCTAATCTTGGCTGCAGTGCACCAGACAAAGACTGAAATTCTGTCTCCCTTGAAGTCCGCAGTAAGTCTGTCTTTGACTTTGGTGGCAACAGCATTTCACATAAGAAGCCTTGAATCCAGTGCATAACACAGATGCGAGAAAAAAATTCACATTATCATTTACCAGTGTTACTCATAGATTGCACACTGAGGCATCATCACTCAAAAAGGAATTAGAAAAGATAACTAAAAGGAAAAACTTTATGAGAAACAGTATTGCACAACATACATATAAAGTAAGGTAAAGCATAACTGGTCTCTCCTGCAGGTAAAAACATCTTTTCCACTGTCTTTTTTACACGGTGTCTCTTAGCCATCTGTTTTACTGCCTCCTCATGCTGCCTGGATGAATTAATAATTCTAATTTTATCATCCATTCTTCTCTGTGCAGGACTTCCCTCCCTCCCTCCCTTTGATCAGAAAGAACAGTATTTCCTTCATGTTATGTAAGGCAAGGGTTACAAATTATCAACCCATGTATATTTTTCACTTTTACAGTGGTTTAAAAGATATGAAAAGAAATCCTCCCTCCCTGAACAGTTTTAAGATTTCATTGGCCTGATTTCATTTTTACATTATTTCAAATGTAACTGCAAACCTTGATCAAAAGAAAGGAGAATGCTGTCCACTGGATACGGAGTGATGTGATGCAAAACACAAGGCATTTAACTGTTCAGTAGGGTTTTCTGGTGTCCAGGGGCTAACCACTTCCTGGAGTTATCTGCATAACATGGGAAATGATCAATCAGTAGACAAGATGTTGTGACTTGGCTGGATTGGGAAAATGGACTGTGTATTACTAGTTTTGTGACTGTAATTATTAGAAAAGAGAAGCCAAAACAGAAAAAAAAATCCCTAGCTTATGGTAATAGAAAAATGACTCTGTTCTACCACTGAAGGAAACGAGGAGAGGGCTGTCTTGAAGTCCCAACCATATTGCCCATAGCCGCCCCCAGAACTGGTTTTCTGACCTCACCTGAGCTTGCCATTGTTCTGTCAAATACAAAGAAACAAGACATCGGAATCCAATTTTTTCTGTTATGTTCTTTTTGATTGTGAACCACAGGTCCTGTTCTGTAGCTGGGTCTGTAAGTCACCACTTGGGAGTGGTTAAGATATTCTAACAAGCTGACACAGCTATCAAGCGTAACGTCTACAGCTTAGGTCATAAAGGAAGACTAGTACTAGCAGGCCCCATCAATGGCTGAAGAGGTATAGCTGGACTACGTGACAGGCATGACAAAGAAGGTGGACAAGCCAGGCAAGCCCTTTGGTTGCTATCCAAGATAATGATCATGTGATGTGGGATTGGGAATCACCTGATGAGCTGGCCATGAGATCAGATGATGACTGGGGATGAAGAGGGAGTGGGGGTCATCTGATAAAAGTTATAAAAAGGTTTCTCAGGGGCTATTTTCAAAGACCAAAAGGAACCGCTTATAGAATGTAGCTGTTCTGAGAGATCACACAGATGTTAAGGAAAAGCTTGACCTCAGTCTGCTGTGTCATGTGATGGGTTCACGAGCAAGACTGTGGCTGGGGGGGGGGAAGCAGTGCTCATCTAGCCTTTCCCGGTAGTTGGTTTGGGGATGAGGAAATATTAGTTCGGATTCTGAGGAATTCTGTTGTATGGTCAGACATCTACAGAGAGACACAGAAAGAAACTCTCTCAGGCCTGCAGCATTTTGGCAGTTAGGAAAAAAACCCAACCCCCGAGCCCACCCAGTCTGTGCAGGTTAGAGGTACCACCCTGGGCTAAGCTTAGAGGATGCTGTTGAGGAGGCAAAGGTAAGGAATGGTCTGTCAGTGGTTTCCATGGCTACTTCTCAGTGTTATCAAAATAATTTGCTAGTTTCTGTCAAGCTTGAAACCTGATTAGCCAGTGTGCTAACACAAGCAGTGTGTCCCTGAAGAAGGTGTGTAGGGTGACCAGGATCCTTTTTATTCTGTTTTTTAGACATGCAGCTGCCACAAAACGGCCAGGAACATCCCTGTACTTCATGATCTCTAATGTCTCTCGCCATTGCGTGTGGCTGCCGCAGTTGTTTCAGTTACCTCATTACATAAAGGAGCTTACTGGATTGCTTTTTGCTGTCTTAATCTTCAGTGGCAGCAAGGAACTAACCAATGCCTTTTGTTCAGTTCAACCTCTTACATTATCTTTCCATTGCGGAATAGTTGGAAGAAGGTAATAGTGATGTTGTCACCTAAGTACCTTCCGTTGTATTTGTTGATACGTGCCAGGTGCCTAGCTAAATTATGCCCTTATATACACATAAGCAGCTTTGTTGGGTTTACAGGAAAAAAAAAAAAAACACCACCAATTTGTCATGCAAATCTTTTCCTGGCATTAGTTTTGCTACTTAGGGCTGACCATTCTGGACTGGCACTTGAAGCAGGGTGGAGCATCACCTTTTTAATTAAATTTGCTACAGAAAAAAGAAACAGAACAGCCGTCTTACCATGTCCTTTTTTATATGGATGGGAATTTTATGGATTAGTAGTGGACTTCAACTAAAGAGCTGAAAAGGCTAATGAATTATTCCAGAGAACAGTATGAAGTCTGTCTTTCTTAAACTTTGACTTAAAGGACAGTTATTAGCCATAAATGGCTTTCACAGCTGTTCGTTAGGTTAGGTGGAGCTGGGAAAGCTGGCAAAACAGCATGAACAAATTCGAAAAAGGAATGTGGGTGGAAGAGGTTCATCTTGGAAACATCGGTAGAGCTGTAGGAAAACATTCAACAAGAGGAAGAAATCTGCAATATCAACATGTAGGAGTGAAAGTGGACAGTAAATTACATATGGTCTTACAGAACAGCATAATAACAAAGCCCACAGAATTTAAGCCTCCGTGTGAAGGATCCCATTGCTGAGGAAGGAACTAATAGACTTTCTCTTCCACTTCTTTGGCATGACTACCCTCTGCATACTACTTAACTAGGTCATGCCTGGGATATTTTTGGGAATCTTCCTGTTAGAAAATTACACTGAAGGGAATTTAAAGAAGAGCAATTAAAGTAATTAAAGAGATGGAGGGATTGATTTATGAGCCGAGATCACAAGAGCTGGAATATTAAAGCATGTTTCACAAATGCTGTGGAGTTTGAATGACATCATATTGTTAAGATTAGCACAGGCTATGTGGAAAGAGTGTATTCAGTGTAAGATTACGTGCATGTTTTGAAACCTGTAGCGACTGCAAAAGTGGGTGCAACGGAGAAAAAAGGGTTGAGACACCAGTGTTTGCCGAGTTATGGAAAACTGTGCTGAAAAGCAAGGGCAGAGGCCCTACCCTCCACAGGTAGATTGGACAGATTAGATAAAATACACAGGCTGATGGGAACGGTCTGGCACTGGAAAACAGTTGGGACAAAGGCCTTATGTGGTATGCAATAACCTGCACTAGGGCTGCGTTTTAGCCTGCATCACCTCTGTTCTCTGTAGAGGACCACGGTGGGCTGAAATGCCAAGTGTTTCAAGTCTCAAGGTTTTTCAAGCAGAGTGTAATAGCATTTTTAAGCACAGGCTCCCAGTTCATGTTCCCCGGCTACCTCCGCCTGTGTTCCTTGGTCTGAAAATATTTCACCTACAACTGCCACAATCCAAAGTTCACCTCAGGAACTGAAATTAAACCCAGCTTTTTCTCATGGACAGCTAAGAAATCCTTTAACAAAAAGATTTTTTCCTCATGTTTATGACCTTCTCAGAAATTCATTAACTTGAGGTCCTTCTGAGGCCTACCTAGGGTACGCTAGGATCACTTGACATTAGTAGACTTTTTTTTTTCCTGAATGGCTAAACAAGTTTCTAAAGTGATGACACATTTGAGACATGAGTTCACAAAGGTTGTGTTAGCACTTGTTTAGGAATACCTGTATATCTCGTGGCTTTGTCACTTGTGAATAATGTGGCCCTCTCACAATGCTAATTAAAACCTTGAAATCAAACATACCTATTTAAAATATACACAGACACACAGTTCCCTCCCCGTGCCTGATTCTGTGTGTTCAAAGTACTGTTAAACATAATCAATTTATGCTAAGCAGAGGCATTTATACAGTACAATTAAATAAGCAAGATAATGTGCAAACATGTAGCCCCATGCTGAAGCAACTGCTAGAAGATAGTACCAAAATCGCAAAAGCAAGGGCTGCAAACAACAGAGGGTCAGAGTTTGATGCAAATGCCTGGAAGTAGTTTCATCACCTTCACTGTTTATGCATCATACTGGGTCAGCTTTTTCCCCCAGGCATTTTTTTTTTTAACACACCTCTAGTCCTTTAGTATTTGCTTATAATGGATAGAAATCATCATAAATTTTGGGGGGTAGGATAGGGAAGATAATACTTCATTTTAGAAAAGTATTATGGGGAAAAAAGGGGGTCTTATAAGTCAGTGGTTGTTCTTAGAAAATGATTTGAGGTAAGAATGTGGTACTGCAATCACGACCAAAGATGAAGGTCACCTCTTTGCAAAACAGTGTATATTATTATATAAGACAAATTAATGTTTTCTAGAGGTGAACATCTGTTTAATACAGCTAATAAAAGTAGAACTCGATATTCTAATGAATTTACTTCTTTCATTCTTATTTCTACTTTTGTGTCTGAGCATGTTACTGTTTACTAAAACAAGTATAATTTATCTCCCCCTTCTTGGACGCTCACAATCAAATATGTAGGCTTGCTGGGGCATTGCTCTGGAGACTTAAAAAAAAAAAGATAGCAGGCTGTCTCTTTTAAATTAAATTTAGGCACTGTGGAGCCTACATCTTACTGGAAATGATGAAAAAAATCTCTAACTTTAAAAACAAGCATACTGAGTTGAACAAGGAAACACATTCAAGTAGATTAGAAGACGAGTAAAGATTTTTTTTCTTTTTTTTTGTTTAAGTTGTGCAAACAAGGACCCTGGAGATTTAAATTATATCATAGGATGTAAGGCTTCTCACAGAACAAGAGAACAATTTCAGGAAGTTTTAGCGAGCTCAGATAAGAGTTAATTGCTTAAATAAGTGCTACCATAAATTATAGCAGCTATTATACTCCCTGCTTTTTGAGAGCCCTCTGCTGGATTTTGGCCAAAGTGCTGCATTTGAACCCTTTCGATGGGATTTCCTTTGATCCAAATAGACTCCAGTCTCCGTCTTTTAGGCAGAGGTTATTTACCACGGAGGTGAGATCTCGGTCCCGTCCACAAAAAAAAAAAAAAAAAGCAGAACTCCTGGTGAAACGGCAACAAGGATACCCAATCCACTCAAACAGGACTGTGTAATCTCCTGTAACATCCAGGGCTGGATCAAAGATGTTGAATGGGAATCTGCAAAGCCGTACATTTTAGCTAATTAATCATTAAAAAAAAAAGCCCTCGGCTGCATCAAATGAACACCAGCTGACGAAAGTGCAGTTCTTACAGAGCTGCAGACGTCTATGCCTCCATTGATGCGTACCTCCCGTGAATATTCCTGCTTTGCTCGGGATGCCTGTGTGGGACTGTAATCTTCAAATCAAGGATACTGTACGCTTGCATTGAAAAAACGTTATTGCAACTTACAGAAATAATGATGGTAGTACATGACATTAGACGTTAATGACTGCTTGCAAACCTCTTGTTTTAATTGTGGAATCACACTAAATCACCGATGCCATGGTTTTGTGCAAATTAGATCCCAATCCTGCAAAGAAATTAAAGGAACCAAGAGCTGTAAAACTTGTAGTAACCGATAAGTTAAACATCGGTCCTGTCATTAACTACTTTTAGATGGCACGCTGCGGGGTTTGTAGCTGCACGCCACTTGTGTCATTTGCGGCTCCAGCACGCCAGTTTACAGCTGATTTTAAATAAAAGGCCTTGGATAAATAAAAGGCTTTGGAGATTCTCTGGTGACGGTCCCTCCGGAGCCGCGGCAGCCCAGTGGGTGACAAGCAGCCCTGCGGCCCCAGCGCAGACGCCACCATTGCTGCCGGTCCTTCTTCCGCGGCCACAGCCCCAGGCCACCGTTAACGGACTTCACCCGAGACGAG